>JAHDVF020001179.1:600000-1037636 GCA_022606425.2 Lepidostoma basale
CACCTTGTATAATATGTTTCGATATTTCATTTAATTAAATGAATATTTATTGTTTCTTAAAAATGATGTTAAACTCCATATTAAATTATTAATATGTAAAAAAAAATGATAGTTTTCAAGGAGTTTTATTATAATGTTTATGTATGACATGTTTCGCCCTTCTAAGGCATTATCAAACCGACTTCTCTTACGCATTTGAATGAAAATATTCGTCACGAAACAGCAGCCTTCACGGAGTCTACCTGCCAAGCCGTCATAAGATTTTTTTCTGTTCGATTAAATGAGTGCCGCGAACGTGAGGGTTTACATTTGGACGATATTCATCATTTGATAATGCCTTAGAAGGGCGAAAAATGTCATACTTAAACATTTTAATAAAACTCCTTGAAAACTATCGTTTTTCATAAATAATTATAATTAAGTATTTTTTAACCGATTTTTTAGAAATTATTAAATTGTACCTACATAAAAAATATGTATCCACGTTATTTGATTATGTGTAATATATTGATTTCCTAAGATTTTTTTGATAGTTTTAAAAATATCTCATTAAAAAATGTACCACATATGCTAATTTCGAAAACGTATAAATACTTTTTCTAATTATCATTATAAAAATGTATTTTTAAATTACGACCGGTTTCAGAAGCTAATTCCCTATCGTCTAGTTTATGTGTATATTATTATTATTATTATTACTTTGTTGAATCGCTCTTTACATCATGACAGCATGAGCCAAATCGATGTAAAGGGTATTATAGCTATCATAGTGATTCTCGTGACATATGATAGGTAGCTAATCTATCGCCACTTTATTGTCACGTGAATTCTACACCAGAACAAACACAGTGTGACAATCACACTGCCCTCGCCGGGAATCGAACCCGAAACCTTTAGGATGGCAGTCATTGCACTTACCACTCGGCCACGAAGGTCGTCAGATGGTTTGGACATATGGAAATAATGAATGAAGAAAGAATGGTAAAAAAGTATATGTTAACGATGTAAATGGAACCAGAAATAGAGGAAGACCGAGGAAATCGTGGCACGATCAAATAAATCAAATATTGAATGTCGGCCATGTGAGGAGTCAGAAAAATCGACGCGCGTGCATGACACGATGTATGAATGTTGAGGAAGCGAGAGAAATATGTCAAGAAAGAAAAGTGTGGCGGTGCATTATTTCTGGCTACCCCTTCGGGGAGACGGCGATATTTTATTGTATTTTCATTAATGTATTAATTATAATTTTAATTATATTAATTAATTTGAGTTTTTTAGTTGATAATACCTTAGTTATTAGCAAGCCAAAACATGAAGTTCCATAAAATATAATGAAACTTCTAGAAAACAGACATTTCATTTATAAATACGTAAATATTTTTTTAACATAAGATAATCAAATGATTTTACTGAAATCTCTTGATGGAAGTTCATTTAAAATAATAATTAAATACCACTGGTGGACCAGTATGTCGATTCCAGCGAGCCTGGCGAAACCGGTCGCTGTCGAAATAAAGACAAAAGTGGAAGTAGTTAAAAAAACATCGTTTTGTTTATTTATTACTGAGGGGTATATATTTTTGATATTAATATTAGCATTTTTATTTTCTGGTTCTGATTTTGAAAATTTGGTTTGGTTCATGCGGTGCTCCCGTAAATTTGGAGAAATTACGTCTATAAGTGAATTGTTTTGGTCAATTTGATTGTTGCCACACTTTATAATAGTTAATTGTGACAAGTAATACGTTTGTACTGTTTTGATGTCAAAATTATACAAGTTTATATAAAGAATTTTGACAGATGAAAATATAAATTTTTCATTTATTCCAATGACAATTTGAATAATTTCTTCAGTATTCTTTTAAAGTTCTTGCTGGTGTTGGTTGTTTTTAAGTGCCTAATTATTGCTGATTAAAAAAAAGTGGATACGAGGAACATTAATTAAATCATATAATAGACAATATGTGCACCATCTAAAAAGAACATTTTGTGTTAAATTATTTTTATTTTGATATTTTATTTTATATCATTGTATTTTATACTATTTGTTTTATATTTATTTTGTGGATGTTGGAAGATCGAAGTGTGCGCGGGAGATGCCTATTGATGGCGATGAGGTTCGCAACCCATCACACCGCGTCTCCCGCGGGGCGAAAAGAGAAGTATGGAGTGCCGCATCGGTTAAAGTGTGTCAGTCCATTCTTTCTGCCTACCCTTTCGGGGAGACGGCGTGATGGTTAGTTAGTTAGTTATATTAGCATTTTTATTTTCTAAATAAAACGGTTTTATAAATAAACAAATGTGTAACAATAATATTTATATGTATCATTGGTGTGTCTATGAAAACAAAAACAAAAATAACCTATCTACTAACAAATTAACATATCAAAAAGTTTGTATTGTGGATAGACAATGTTTGCATAAATATGTATTGCATTTGTTTAGTTCAAGAGAATGTTTACTGTTTTAGTGTTTTAAAATCAAAAAAAGGAAAATACAACCGTTTCCCTTAAAACCTTAAAAAATGGTCACCATGTTAGCTGGGGTATCGCGCGATCTTTGGCTTCCCAATAAAATCCGTGCCACACTGTTTTAAACAAGCTCTCCACATCGGTCTCCACCGGCGGCTTAAAACTGTGTAGACACTTGTTTGAAACCAAAATTCGTTTGACCTTCAACAACCTTTGTGGACGGACGCGCATAGTATGCGTGTGGATCCACCGTTTAAACACGCATTCCACATGTGGGGCTCCATATTCCACCACTCAAGGTCAGTTGCATAGCGGCATCGCACAGTGTAAAATTATTATTTTTTATTTTTTATTCTTATAAAATTTATATGTCTGTTGACTTCTACGATAGAAACACATATATCTATCTGTCTGTCTTTACATAAAGTAGGTATTTGAATAGCCCATTTTGTAAGATTTTTTTTTAATATGAGACCGTAAAAGGCCCTTAGCAGCTCGACCTTGAGTATAAAGATAGAAATAGAAGTATTTTTTTAATTTTGAATATTAAATTCATAGGTTAGCGGCGAAACAATACGACTGAACCAGTTTTGTTGTTGCATGCTATTAGGTAGGTAATTTAGGGGTCGAAATTTCAACAAATCGGCCTCAAATTTATTGTGTGAACTGGATGACTAATACTCTTCCTTAAACATTTATAATTAGCCATTTCCGTGTCATTGGGTTTTTACCAAAAGTAGCTCGTAATGTCGCACCCTGAAACACTGTGCATCGGTGGAGTGCGGACGTATACGAAAATTGTGTCTACTGTGGATGCCACACCAACCGTGGGCTCCACAAAGGTGACCTCTGTGGAGACCTTGCTTACAACATTATGTGGATGCTACACCAACCGTGGGCTCCACAGCTCTCCACCAAGGTCAGTCTTCAAAGCGCTACATGGAATGGCACCAAGTTATATATCTGAACTCTGTATAACGGACAGCCTAAATTCACGGAAATCCACACTTCGCTCGGCGAACTCCTCAGCAATAGGAAGATTAGTTGAGCCGAAGCGTTGCCCCAGTAAAAATTTCGGGGATCGAGCGTTCGCGGTAGCCGGTCCATCAGCTTGGAACAATCTCCCTTCACACCTTAGATGCATAAATGATCCGACAGATTTCAAATCTAAATTGAAAACCCATCTTTTTCATATTTCATACCCAATTTAAACATTTATACTTTGTTCTACTATACTTTAAACCGATCGTTTTTTAAGCGGTCACATTTAGATTTTTAAGATTTAAAACACGTCTTAATGCGCCCTTGAGGTGATTACATCACAAAAACGGCGCTTTAAAAGTTAGCATATTATTATTATTATTATTATTAAGGTCACCCCTGTGGAGAGCTTGTTTCAAACAGTGTGGCACGGCCTTAATTTAACTAACAAATACCTTAGGCTCAATACAAGGTAACTTATTCTCTACGAGTATTTTAAGAAAAATGCGTTTTTAGTTTCGAGATCAAAATATTTCCATACGGTTACTACGAGTAGTGTAATTAAGAAGCGAAGTTGTTAATGTTTTACAGAAGTGGTAGATTTAAGTATCGATGAGATATAGAAATAAGGGTTGGAGCTGGAAACAAAATAAATGTCGCATACAAAGTCTCCTTCTTCTTCTTCATCATCTTAGTTTAGGTCGTTTAACCTGTCTGTGGCGGTGGGCTGTCCTGGGATGATTATGTCCAGCCATCCTTCCATCTCTTCGCCGGCCATTTTCATCTTTAAATTTTTTTGCAATTCTTGTATTCTCCATGCGGTCCACGTGGTCTCTCCAAAAGCGCCTTCTGCTTCTTCCCCATCTCACTATGTCGTCAACACCACAGAGAGACCTTTTCGTTTAATTTCTGATCCGATCTCTGTGGGTTTTGCCTGCGATGAAGCACTCAAAGTCATTACCGCAAATAGAAATAAAGAATGTATATGTAAACGGCGTGAACGAAGCTAGAAATAGAGGAAGGCCGAGGAAAACGTGGCACGATCAAATCAATCAGTCCTCCACTGACTTCTGTATCTCTCCATTCCCCAGCTCCTTCCAACAACAAACAACAACAAAACCATCACGCCGTTTCCCCGCAGGGGTAGGCAGAGAGAATGGACCGCCACACTACTCTATCCTGGCACAACTCTCTAGCTTCCTCCACATTCATACATCGAGTCATACACGCACGTCGATTCTTCCGGTTTCTGACATGACCAACTTTTAATATTTGATTAATTTGGTCATGCCATGTTTTCCTCGGTCTACCTCGACTCCTTACTCCATTTACATTGTTAACGTATACTCTTTTAACCATTCTTTCTTCACCCATGCGCGCCATATGTCCGAACCAACGAAGCGAACCTTTCATAATTTTGTTCATAATACTTTCTTTCGCTCTACACTCCTTCCTAATATCAGCATTTGAGATTCTGTCGTACATCGTTCTACCACACATACGTCTTAGGGACCTCATCTCTACCGCATTTATTCTGCTCTCATCTTTCTTCTGCCAGTTCCATGCTTCGCTTCCATACATAAGGGTTGGAACCAGAACTCCATTGTGAACGACCATTTTCGCTTTCATTGATAAATTCTTGTTTCCAATAACTACTTTTAAAGCTCCATTCACTTGCTTACCCGCACTAACCCTTCTTTCAATATCACTGTCCGTTCGGCCATCCGCTGTGAACATGCTACCTAAATACACAAATTCGCTCACCTGTTCCAAGTTCTCTTCATTTACACTTATATTACAAACTGTCATTTGCTCTTCCCTTTCAAAAACTAACACCTTTGACTTTCCGACATTCATCATTAAATCGTTTGCCTTGCATACCTTATACATTCTCGACACCAAGACTTGTAATTCGTCCGTACTATCCGCAACGAGAACGGCAGCTCCTTCCATTTTCTCCCAATCTTCTTCCACGCAATCCCATCTTTTCCTCGGTCTGCCTTTTGAACTATTTTCGCGGGGCACCCATCTGGATTAATTTTTGGTGTCATACCTTCTGATAATATGAAAAATACGCAGAAAAACAATATACCATTAGAAATTAAAGATAAATAAAAGGTGTTTAATAACACAGTTATCAAATTTTACTGTTATCAAAATGTGCGGTTGCCCCAAGTGTGGGATATCGCGGGTGCAAATCCTGCTTATAGCATGGTGATTATTTTTAGAGGTTAACGCAATACTCGTATATGTTTTTTATTTTTTTTTTAAATTTTTTAATGACTTGATCAAAATCTACAGGGTAAATTGATTGACTTAATTAATATAATGGATAAGGAAAATACAGGGTAGTGCAAAATGATTTTATTGTTTCTTATTTTAAATCAATAACAATAGTAATTTGTGCTAGCAAGATGATAACAAGATATATATCACAACAAATTGACTTTATTTTATTTATCATTATTTTGAATAAAATAATATATGTATAAAATTAAAAATATATTGTCTCTGAAGGAGCTTAGATGCAGTTTAGATGTTATCCAGTAATATAAACTGAACGCGTTTAAAAATTATTTAAAAAAATTTTTATGTACATAATTTAATTTAATTTAATTTATTTATAATATCCACAAATATGTACGTAAGTTGTCATGGTAATCAAAATATATTACGAAGAAATGACAACGCCGCACCATTTATACTAGAAATAATAATTTGTTAAAAAAAATAATACGTTGTTTATTTACAAATGTATTATTTTCAGTTTTCGCTTTTTTTATGTTATTTGAAATTTGTATTAAAATATATTTAGCTGGAACCGGAACAAGAAACGTGGGGAAATCTCATCAAACAGCGCGATAAATGCTTTGTCGCATTTGTCGCTTTTTTACACGATTTTTCCCGATTTTAGGCGCCGATCGCAGCGCCACTCGCGCGCCGCCTGGAGCCGCCCGCTATAAGGCGCGCCGCGCCAAGGAGCCCGCAAACAGAGAATAGGGCGCCAGCCAGTAGATGATCGAGCTTCTTACCTTTGTCTAATGTAAACCCACCATTAGTAGCTTCGCGTTTGTGTGAACCACTGCGGTCGCCACTTTTTTGGGGCGCTCGGACTAAACAAAATAATGGATACTCACTGGCATTCGCTTTCATTTGATTTTTTTGATATGCAATAATCCAGATTAACGCTTTTTATGAATCAATCATTGTTTGTTCCACCACTATATCGCCTCTTTGCAAGAATAACGTGACATTTCGAAAATCAAATCCGCCGTGTTCAACATTATTTTCTACAAAACATGGTATTTTTAAAGTGAATAACAGAGAATTTATAAGGGAAAGAGACAACACAACAGTGGTGTATTGGTTTCATTTTTGAATTTTAAATTTTTCGAGATAACACGTTATTCTTGCAAAGAGGCGATATATTTATTTATGTCAATGTGTTCCGAAGATCATATATTTTTTTTGTATACAATTTATATTTATCTATTATATTGATTCTCGTGACATGATAGGTAGCTAATCTCTCGCCATTTTATTGTTGCGTGAATTCTACACGAGACCACAGACATTGTGACAATCACACTGCCATCGCCGTGAATCGAACCTGGGAACTTCGGTGTGGCAGCCACGGTTCTTGCCACTCTGCCACAAAGGTCGTCAGTGTCTGTTTTTTTTTAGTTTTATGACATGGTTTTCCCGGTGTTTTCCTTTTTGAGTTGATTTTTTTCAACATATTTCAAAGGATTATAAATGTCAAGAAAAATTATATCTGATTTAAAAAAAATTATTGAAATTTCATATGAAACAGTTTTAAAAGATAAAATATCTATATTATGTTATTTCACTGTGTAAACGGTGAAATTTATCAAAAATATCAAATTTCTTGATAATGACTTAACAAGGGGAAACACGTCTTTCCCATAAACATATTTGTACCTGGGGCCATAAAGTCTTAAGTGAGTTTTTGGCCAAAATGAGTTATGGTGTTTTGTATCCGTTTAGGGCAATTGTGTTATAAATACGCAGCTTGGTGTTTCTGGATAGAAGTTTGGGCTTGAGGAACGTTCGCAATTTATAACACCATCATCAAGCCAGTGGTGACATATGGTTCTGAGTCGTGGAAAATGACTCTAAAAGAACAACAAAGAGTCTACTGGTTTGAGAATAGAATACTAAGAATGATCCTGGGACCCAGACCCGGTGTTGCAGCGGTAACTTGGAGGTATATGACCAACTAAGAGATCCGTACGATGACCCAGCAGCCCCTTATACCGTGAGAGCCGGTCGCCTAGCATGGATTGGGCACGTATGCCAAGCTGAAGAGACCAGAGCAATCAAGATCCTGTACGCGTCTTGACCGACTGGAGTAAGACCTCTCGGAAGGCCTAGACAGCGCCTAATGGACAATGTTCTGGCTGATCTGGCTAGGTTGGGCGAATCAGACTTCTGGGATCAAAAGGCGCAGGATCGAGGAGCTTGGCGAAAAATCATTAAGGAGGCCAAAACTCCTCAGGATTTGTATGGCCATAGGAAATAAGTAAGTTAGGGCTATTGTCTGTCTTAATGGTTACTTCTGACTATGCTATATACTGTGCGCTGGATAATCTATACTATATACTGCATACTATGTCAAAAATAACATAATATATGTATTACTCATTTAGTACAAAAATTCACTTAACACTTTATGGCTCTCAGTTACAGATAATAAAACTTCTATAAAACAGAAGTTTTCAATCTTATTTAATATAGAGTTTTAGATGATTGTTCAAGAAACAATAAATATGTATCATCAGAAGAACGATATACACTGTGTTATATTATTTACATCGTTCTCCTGATGATGAAGCTATATGGTCTTCGAAACGAATTGGTGGAACCAACAATGTTTCATAATGATTATTTGATTTTTAATTACTAATTTTGCTTTTTGTAATATATTAAGAAATAGTTCAATAAAACCAATTTTACGTATAACAAAATAAAAATGTAGTATTTTATTTTCGATATACTATAAATGATACGAAAATTTAAAATATAATTATTGTTAATATTTTAAGTGAGATATATATAATTGATTTAATCATTTAACATAGATTTTTAAAAAACCCATTTATTTTACAATATATAGACAAGCATTGTGATACAGTTAATTATTATCAATATATACGAGTATGTTTTATGTTTCAGACCGATTTTGTTTGGTTATTACAGGATGTTTTTTTTAGAGGTTTGGTTTTTAAACTGGCAACATTGTTTCTACAGACTGTCAATTTGACAGTTGACAGTTATTTTGTAGTCAATACGTTTTGCCATTTTATCGCGTTGCTCAATAAAGGTGTCGAAAATTGGACTACACAATTGCTCTTCATTCAAGCTAGCCGTGGCGCTCATTTGCCCGAAATCATATTTAAACAATAATGGCATAAAATTATCTATTAAATAAAGCTAATATCATAGACATTAAAATTATTTTAATGTATTTTTTTTCATTGTAAATTTGTATACCTCTGAAAAACACCCTTGTACACATTTTTATATACTTGATAGATAATTTTATGCCATTATTGTTTAAATATGATTTCGGGAATCGTGAAGCCTAATTTTTGACACCTTTATTGAGCAACTGAGTAAAATGGCAAAACGTATTTATTACAAATCAATCTTTAACTGTTAAATTGACAGTCTGTAAAAACAATGTTGCTAGTTTAAAAATCAAACTTCTTAAAAAAAACAAACTGTATTTTTCATTTTATGTTTGACTTTTGACAGCCAAATCAAAATGGCAACCAAATATAATCGCTCTGAAATATAAAACACAATATTAAATAAATAAACAGATCAAGTTGTACGAATTAAAATAAAAATGGTACAAATTCAAGACAAAAGTTTTAATTAATTTTCTTACAATATTTTCCAGTGAGTATCCACAAATATTGTTTAATAATTTGTGTTTTTGTTTTATAAGATGAACAATGGTTTCATTATGGTATATTTTTGGACTTATATAGTCTAATGCCTGTATTAAATGTTGCCTCTGTTCCATTTTATGTGAACGCCTCAAAGTGGCCACTCTTAATACGATTTGCTTGTGAGCTCTTTAAAAAACGTGTTTTTCTAATTAATTTAATTTCACCAAACATGGTTTTGCTATTAATGCTGTACAGAAAAAAATATGTGAATTTTTTATAACATTAACTATAAAACTTAAAAAATATGTAAGTCAAGCGCATGACCTATCATTATTATTATTATTATTATTTTATTGAATAGCTCTTTACATCATTACAGTGTGAGCCAGATCGACGTAAAGAGTGGAAAAAAGAGCATAAAGAATGAAATTATTATTATGATAATTATTATTATTTTGTTGAATCGCTGTTTTGTTGAATGTGATAGGTAGCTAATCTACCGACATTTTATTGTCACGTGAATTCAATACCAGACCAAAGACAGTGTAACAATCACACTGCCCTTGCCTCCTCCACAACAGTCCTCCACTGGCTCCTGTCCCTGGCCATCTTTCTCCATTCAATAATGGACTGCCACAATTTTCATTCCTGACATATTTCTCTCGCATCCTCAACATTCATACATCGTGTCATGCACGCGCGTCGATTTCTCTGACTCCTCACATAGCCGACATTATATTTGATTTATTTGTTGTTATGATCTTTATTTCTGGTTCCAATTACATCGTTAAGATATAATTTTTTAACATTCTTTCTTCATTCATTCTTTCCATTTGTCCAAACCACCTAAATGATCCTTTCATTATTTTGTTCATAACACCGTCATTTGCACCGCATTCACTTTCTATATTTTCATTCGACACTCGTATCATACACAGAGTATCCACACATTCGTCTAAGAGATCTCATTTCTACTGCATTTGTTCTACTTTCATCCTTCTTTTGCCAGTTCCATGCTTCGCTTTCATACAATAGGGACAATCACTGTATAAGATTTTTGTTGTTGTTTTTTTTCTTCTTCTTTTTCTTCCTTATTTTAGACCTATGTGGTCTGTTCTCCAGAGTGTTGCTCCTCCTGTGAGGTAGATTCCCAACTGTCCTTCCATCTTTTAGGAAGTCGTTCACGAGGACGAGTCCCATGAGGTTGATTTTGCAATGCAATATAGGGGAGTCTGGTGGTGTCCATTCTTTGGACATGATCGTACCAGTCCCTTTTTCGCTGTCTGCTCCATCTTCTAATATCCTCAACCTCACATATCTCTCTTTTTCTGGTGTTCCTCACGCGATCCCTCACAGTGTCTTGCCTGCTATCGTCCTCAGTGTCTTCATTTCGGAAGTCTTCAAAACTTGTTTGGTCCTTACTTTTTTTTTGTTTTAAACTAAACCAAACTAAACTAACCATTACGCCGTTTCCTCGGAGGGGTAGGCAGAGAGGATGGATCGTCACAATGGCCTGTCCTGGCATTCCTCTCGGGATTCCTCTACATTCATACATCGTACCACGCACGCACGTCGATTATTCCGACTTCGAATGTGGCCGCCTTTTAGTTAGTTAGAAAGTTTCAATCCTGGGATTGTTTGCAGCAATTTCTTCTATTCTTCTCTTCCATTTTTCCCTGTCTTGTGCGGCTCTTTTGAAATCTGCATATGATGAGCAGCGCACGTCCACCAACAGGTCCTCCAAGTACTCTCGGCGTGGGCGTCCCCTAGAGTTTGTCCCCTCGATCATACCCTCCATTATGGCATGCAAGAGACCTTCTTGATGTATTACATGGCCGATCCATCTTGCACGCCTTTCGGACAAGGTCCTGAGCAGGTGTCTTCCTCCTTCGATTCCTTAAAGAACTTCCTCATTCGTGATGTGGTCTCTCCAGGAAATTCCTAACAGTCTTCTATAGCCGCCTTTTAGTAATTGATTAATTTGGTCATGCCATGTTTTCCTCGGTCGTCCTCGGCTTCCTTTCCCACTCACGCTGCTTGTGTACAACTTTTTAACCATTCTTCTCTCATCCTTTCGTTCCATATGTCCAAACTATCTCAGGGATCCTTTTTTTAATTTTATTCATGATGCAGTCATCTGCCTTTGTAAATATTAATATGCCGTATGTAAATATTATTATAAAACAAACAAATCTAATTAAGTTATTACACAAAATGACTGGTAAACATAAAAATTTAACAATTAACGCAAAGTTACGAGATATGCAAATTATGGTGACGGGACAAAATCGTGATTAAACGCTTGGAAAATAATTCATAAAATTATGCTCAGTTTATGCAAAAATACTTAAATTTCCTCTTTAATACACTGGACTTTATTACGTCATTAACTCGTTACAGGGGATAATGACCCAAATTAAAATAATAAGCACAAATCGAGCGTTGTAAAATGTCCTAGTAAAAATGTTGGATGTACCACTGTGCGATTTAACCCTTGTGTAACGTAGAATCAAAATTATAAACTGTTTTTTATTATTTCACGTATTTTATACAAATTAATTTTACAAGACATTCTAAATTCATATAAAATAATATTAATAGTAGAATAAATGCAGTAGAAATGAGATCTCTTAGACGAATGTGTGTATTCTCTGTGTATGATAGTGTCGAATGAAAATATAAGAAGTGAATGCGGTGTGAATGATGGTGTTATGAACAAAATAGTGAAAGGATCATTAAGATGGTTTGGACACATGTAAAGATTGAATGAAGAAAGAATGGTAAAAAAAGTATATGTTAACGATGTTAATGGAACCAAAAATAGAGGAAGACAGAGGAAAACGCGGCACGATCAAATAAATCAAATATTGAATGTCGGCCATGTGAGGAGTCAGAGAAATCGACGCGCGTGCATGACACGATGTATGAATGAGAGAAATATGTCAGGAAAGAAAAGTGTGGCAGTCCATTCTTTCTGCTTACCCCTTCGGGAAGACGGCGTGATGGTTAGTTAGTTAGTTAGTTAGTTATTTTTATTAAGGATTAATTGTATCTCAATAGAGACGAAGATGTAAATTGTTTTTTTTTTTAAACAGAATATGGTGGCCGAGGCGTTTACAGGACTAATGGCCTATCATTGGTTGGGTTAAGCGATCGCTTAATGTTAACATTCCCCATTCCGCCCTTCTTACGACTACCACGTCTGACAAATTTTTGGAAGATGTATATATGCTACTATATCAGAAACGCTTCACATTTTTAGGTCAATCTACTTTAGCGCCATCTATTAAGATCATATGTAAAAGCATTAAGCATAAAATCTTTATTAATGCAATGTGAAAGGCTTACGCAATTATCATACTGCTAGACAACGCCTGGAGATCCAATCTCCATTTTTTATACAATTAATTAATTAATTAATTTGAGATACAATTAATCCTTAAAAATGATTAACCCGCAATGGGTAAAATCCGGTGTTTGTATACATTAAAAAAAACGAAATGTTTTTTTTTTTTATTTCCCATTTTTTTAAGCTTATTAATTTTACAAGACTTATTAAATTCGTATAAAATAATATTAATCATAAAAAATAGGCATTTAAAATTAATAAATTATATTTCCTTAAGTATATTTATTGTTTATTTTAAGCAATAACGTTATATTTAATATTGATGAAAACGTATGTTTTACATAAGTCCATAGTTTTGCCTCAAAGAGAATCAAACGCATAGAAGAGAATGTTGAAAAAAATATGAAATTAGTGTATTGTAACAGAAATGGCAAGTGTTTTTCTTGTTTATATACACTATCAATGAAAATGCACTTTTCTACTGGCATTTTCAGCATATTTTGACAAAATATGTATGGCACTAAAAGGGTTAATAGAACCGAAAGAGGTCATTTAGATACTTTAACCAGTGAAACAAGTGGGAAAAAATAAGATAACGACATAATTTTTAAATAAGATCAGATTTTAAATAAGCTAAGAATTTTAAATAATATAACATACAATTAATTGAATTAATTTATAGGTTTTATACAATAGGTAGTTTCAACAAAATCAATGTATAACATATATTTTTTAGCTATTATTATGATTCTCATGACGTGTGATATGTAGCTAATCAATCGCCATTTAACTGTCACATTAACTCTACACCAGACCAAAAACAGTGTGATAATGACACTGCCTTCGCGGGTAGTCGAACCCGGGGCCTTCGTGTGGAAGTCGTAGCTCTTGCCACTTTGCCACGAAGGTCGTCAAAAAGATCGTTTTTGAATTTGTATACTTTAAATAATTAAAATAAATTAAATTCATTGAAATAACGGCAATAGAAAGTACAAGGTGGCCCATAGCAAAGTGCTATAAAAAAATTAACAATATTCGAATTGTAATTTTTTTTATTTATATTTATTTTAAATGACGCGTGAATTACTGCCATTTGTTATTTTAAAATCAAATCCTCAAATCACGAAATTTCTCTAATTTAAGTTACCACGTAAGTTTTTAAATACGCGCTTATAAGTGATTGACGTGAAATCGATCACAATTTCTGACTGATGTTCTCATTAAAAACGCTGAATAATTAATAAATAATATTATTCATTATCAATATGTTTTTGTTCGTGTAAATCAGGGGTTCCCAATTTTTTTTTTTGGTTCCGTAGTTCCTTGCTAATTTTTTCTATTTCGTGTAAACCCCCAGCTTTTATAATTGATTTTTCGAATCGGTTGCTATAAAAAAATTGGTCGCTGCCGAATTCTACTGGCCGAAAGTCGTTGTCGAGCTAATAAAAAGAAAAGGTCGCCAATGTCTCATATAACACAAAATCTCATAGAACTTCACTGGCTTAAAAGTCCAGAAAGAATCCAGTATAAACTCTGCTGGACAGTTTTCAAAGCGCTACATGGAATGGCACCAAGTTATATATCTGAACTCTGTATAACGGACAGCCTAAATACAAGGAAATCCACACTTCGCTCGGCCAACTCCTCGGCAATAGGAAGATTAGTTGAGCCGAAGCGTTGCCCCAGTACAAATTTCGGGGATCGAGCGTTCGCGGTAGCCGGTCCATCAGCTTGGATCAATCTCCCTTCACACCTCAGATGCATAAATGATCCGACAGATTTCAGATCTAAACTGAAAACCCATCTTTTTCATATTTCATACCCAAATTAAACATTTATACTTTGTTCTGCTATATTTTTTAACCGATCGCGAAAATGATGAGCAGATGCAGCGTTCACATTTAGATTTTTAGATTTAAAACACGTCTTAATGCGCCCTTGAGGTGATTACATCACAAAAACAGCGCGTTAAAAGTTAGCATATTATTATTATTAGTATTAATTTCTATATTCGTTTCAATATTCAGCCTCAATTTAGTTGGACCATCTCGTGGACCGCTATTTACATCTCGTGGATCTCTATTTTTTTTGCAACTGTCGTAGACCTCCTGCAAGTTGTCGTGGACCCCTGGGGGTCTATATAGACCACTTTGGGAATCACTGGTGTAAATAATACATGTTTTTTTTTCATGTTTGTGATAATAAAATTTTCAAGAAAAACACGTTTTTTATGTTGAAAAATGCTACCGGTGTGCAAGTATATTTACGTTGTTTAAGATTTAATATGTCGCTTTGCAAACTAATCTAACGATCAATGTTGTAACGAATAACAAATGAAAGATATTTTGGATTGTTGTTATGGATACCTTAATATTAGAATACACCAAACTTTGAATGTCAATACCTCAACTTAACCTAACCTAACCTAAGAAAATCTAACGATTTTATATATTGTTTCTTGAAATGTGATGTAAAACTCAAATTTAAATAATTAATAAGAATGAAAACCTCTGTTTTCTAGAAGCTTTTAAATATTTTATGTGAATAACATGTTTCGCCTCTCTAAATTTTACATTTGATAATGCCTTAGGCAGCCGAAAAATATAATTCATATTAAATATAATTAAACGTCTGGAAAACAAACGTTTTCATTCGTATTGATTATCTAATAACTTTACTGAAATATCTTGATAAAAGTTCATATGAAATAATGAAATAAAACGATGTTTTTAATAACTACTTCCAGATGAAATATTACATATAAATACAAGATGTCTTAATTATAGTTAATACTAATGAAAACGTCAGTTTTCTACGAGTTTTATTGCACGAGTAGTTTCGAAGTTTGTGGGAATGACACGCTCTGCCATTCTAAGGCAATATCAAATGTTTGCATTACCACATTTAATAATGGTCTTAGAAAGTCGAAACATGTCATTCTTTAAACTATAATGAAACTTCTAAAAAACGGACGTTTTCATTCGTATTAATTTGGAGTTTTACACCATTGTTCAAGAAACATTTAATAATCGTTATAAATGACGTTATATTTAAAAAAAAAAATTTAAATCATTTTAATATCATTATTTTTAATTTGAGAAAATTTTACATAATTATTTTAATATTATATTATCATATAGGTCATTATAAGACGACAGGGGTCCTGTATATCCCTACCTGATAACATGTAAACTTTCATTGCTTTTGATTTTAATCTATGAAGAAACCCAACCTAACCTAATCTTACATTACTTGTTGTTTTGAATAACTTTGAATCGAACTTTAAATATACCAACATAAAAAAAAACAGATTTAATAAAAGGCTTCTCTGAGTCATAGCAGCATTTTATTTATTTTTAATAATTCTGACCTAAACAGACCTCAACCTAACTTAACCTAAGAAAATCAAATGATTTTATAAATTGATTCTTGAACAATGATGTAAAACTCCAAATTAAATAATAATTTTTATTTGAATTTTATGCGAATAACATATTTCACCTGTCTGAGTCATTATCAAGCATTTGAGAGGCGAAACTTGTCATTCACTTAAAATATAATAAAACTTCAAGAAAACAGTCGTTTTCGTTTCTATTTATTGATAAGATTTTTCTAAAGTGAACATATATTTTCAGGTATCAAAAAAACAATCCAAAATTTATTTATTATTATTAATATAATATTATGCACGATTGGTTATTCGATCACATATAATGTTAATTTACTTGTTAGTAATTTTAAACGAATTTGTGTAAAATGATTAAAAATTGTATGTGTATTTAAATGATGTATATATTTTTTTTTTTCAGAAAAAAAAATTATGTATACATATATAAATGTTACATATACTTTTGGCATTTGTAAAAATAAAAATATATGTTTATATGAATGCGCACCAATTTATTTACATAAGTGTATAGAATTTATAAATATATGTGTGTTGGATGTTTATATTATACTTGTATATTTATGTTTAACGGTTTGTGATTATGTGTGTTATTAATCCCTGAATGTTAAATGTGTTTTATTTGGATTCCTTTCTATTTGTGTTATAATTTAAATTGATGTGTATGACCTTTGAAATAACATTACAATGTTACATATATAAAATAATATTTAAAAAAATTAAGGAAAATCATTTACGTGTATTTACTTTTTATAACGTGTTTTAATTTAAAAGAAAATAAGGCCTTTTATGTAATTTGCTATTTTAACCCCTATAATGTAGATGGCTATATTTGCAGTCCGAAATCAGTTTCGAACTGCGGCAGACTGCATTTGAAGCTCATATTTAAATGTATCATATCGTCGGTTCAAAGGTAAAACTCATTAAGTGACATTTAAAAAAATATTCTTTTTTTGCAATTTCTGTATCAGACTTGTGAATTCTACTTCAGAAAATAATCAGCAAGTGTTTTTACTAAAGAATAACTGTTATTCTTTAATAAAAACACTTGGTGATTATTTCCTGATGTAGAATTCACAAGTCTTATACAGAAATTGTAAAAAAAAAAAAATTAAATGTCACTTAATGAGTTTTACCTTTGAACCGACGATATAAACCTTTTTACTTTAGTTCCTTTCTACTAAATTGTACGTAATATTATGATGAATTCGAACTACCTTTAAATGTAGGCAATTGCAGTTGGTTAACTTTTTTTTACTGTAAATGAAGCCAGCCGAACCATTGGGGTTAGAATTTTAAATTTAATTTAATTTAAATTCAATAAACTATTTTAAATTAATATTTAATGATATATAAAACATTGAAAAACAAATGTTCTTCTGTAGCTATTAATCTATAAACTATCGTTAATAGATATTGCATAATAGCTTTTTTAAATTAGTTATTGTATTGTTTTTTTGAGATGATATGAAATTAATAATAAATTTTTCTAATTTACGTTTAAATTTAAAAACAATACGAAAATGATTTTCCTAATAAAAAACAATTCACAAATATTTGCATGTAAAAATATATGTTTTGTATATATAGGCTAAAGCATACAAAATAAATTATTTATTGAAAAAATATGTAAAAATTCATATTAAATATTTAACAAAATGTCAGTTAACTAGAAGTTTTACTATCTTCACGGAATGGAAATGATACGCTTTCCGATGCCATTATTAAATACATTTGATAATTGAGGGCTGATCATTGCAAAGGCGCATTGATCCCAATTGGTGCTAAACATAAATACCAATAACTGTGCAAAAGGTGCAAAGTGATGCAATAACATAGTGTAATTCAGGTGTCACCCTAAATATGCCACCCGTGCTGCATGACACAGCCTACAAAAACATTGGATTAAACAGTGTTTAAACCACATTTATCATAACCAACCTTCAATTGTGAAATAAAAACAAGGCATGGCGTATAACTCCTATAAAATATAATAAAATTTCTAGAAAACGGACGTTTTCATCAAAATTGAATATATGATAATTTTTTGATAATTACAAATTGATGACGATTTATTAAATGCTATAAAAACAATTGAAAATGTCCAATGGCGATTTTGAGATTTTGTTTAATTTTTTGTTTTCCGTTCAGGACCGCGAGTTCGTGGAGCTGGATAACCCGTATAATGGGGCCCCCAAGAGGCCCGGGAGCCCCTCCCCGATGGCGAGTCCCGCCCACTCCACGCACAGCCGAGGGGGCCTCCTCCAGGCCTGCTGTGGTCGGTGTTGCCCGCAGCGCTACCAGGTAAAGTCGCACTACAATCGTTGCTTCTCACGTAATAGATAAGCTGACAATTCCAATTGGAATCACTTAAAAATGTATATAAGCATCAGACACACAAGGGTTATTTAAATAATTTTCGGCACCGGCACACAAAGGTTAATTAAATTATTTTCGGCACCGGCACACAAAGGTTAAATTAATATTTTTTGCGCCGGCACGCAAAGGTTAACATTTAAAATTTTATATTTTTTGTTTGCATGAAGTTGTATGACCTTTAATGGCGTTTCTATAATCAATCAATTCACAAATGAATCTTTGTGTTGAACAAAATATCACTTTTATTATTGATTTAACCTTTGAGCGTCCATTAAATAACCCTTGTGTGTCAGAACCGACAAACCGGCAAATCTTTTTTATTTATTTATGTTTCAATATAAAAAGTATTATATTTTACAGTTATAATTATAACACCTTTACACTTTTACACATTACTTTTAAAACAAAATTATTATTAGAAATTATATAATTATTTTAATATATTTATTTTTCATACCTTACAATTTATCGATTTTTACAGAAGTGTAACACAGGTAAATTATTAATATTCAAATTTATTTTTATGATTTAAAAATATGTTATAATTATTTTAACTACAGAATTTACATCGATAATAATATTTCAACATATTATTTTGTTCATAATATTACGTTATTATTATTATTGTTATTTATATAAAAATGATGCAAAGGTTTTCAGATATCAAAGTTAGTAGAAGTTAAATTCCTCCTAAACTGTTGGACCGATTTTGATTTTATAAAAATATTGTGTGTTTGAGTGCGTCCCTGGATGGTTTAGATTCCCAATTGAACACGGTAGGTGACCGTTAAAACCTTTTGGGAAGTTAATGAATAATTGACCTTCTGAGAACAATTCGTAGTTATGTTTGTTTACAATAGATGGCGCTAATGTCGAATTCTATGTTTAAGCATGCTCACATCACTTGCGTTGTAGCGTGGCCTAGATTTAAATTTCAAACTCAATCTCAAGTAAAGATGTTCTACCCAATGAAAACTTGATTCACCTTTCGTTTTCTACACTGCTGTCATACAACAATAATCCGAACAAAATTGAAAATAATCTAGAAATGTTCTCGGGCATGCGCATCATGTGCATTTCGAATTACTTTCGGAGAGAATTGAAGTATTCCTCTCTCGCTCTCTTGTATTAAAAATATTCTCGGACACTTTCTTGACGACATTCGTATTTTTGTTATTTATATTATAATTCGTATAAAGTAGAATAAATGCAGTAGAAATTAGATCTCTTAGAAGAATGTGTGGATACTCTGTGTATTATAGGAATCAAATGAAAATATAAGAAGTGAATGATAGTATTATAAAGCAAATGTTGAAAGTAAAATTAAGAATGTTTTGACACATGGAAAGATTCATTGAAGAATGATTAAAAAAAACTACATACGAGTATTAACGATGTAAATGGAACTAGAAATAGAGGAAGACCGAGGAAAACGTGTCACGATTAAAAATAAATCAAATATTGAGTGAGGAGTCCGAGTAGTCGACGCGCGTGCATGACACGGTGTATGAATGATGAAGAAGTGATAGAAATAGGTCAGGAAAGAAAAGTGTGGCAGTCCATTCTTTCTGCCTACCCTTTCGGGGAGACGGCGTGATGGTAAGTTAGTTTAGTTAGTTTTATAATGGGGGATTTTCGTTAAATATATATATTAGAATTTTTTGCATATTTCATATGCACGTTAATACTAGACAGGCCAAAATTACTTGTGTAGTTCACACACAATACATTAATGATAATTTCATTTTAGATTTTGGTGCCCGTATGGAAATTTCGCTCTAAGATTATTCATAAATCTAAAGGCTTTGAATTTCCAGTTACATTTGAGTCGTCTTCTATTATCTCCATTTCCCATCTCACTCTCCTCCTATATATCTCTCGTAACTTCTCCGTCGTAAGAGATGTATGTGACAGGAATTTCTAAATGCACGTTATTTATGGAGTATTAATTTAAGGTTGATACGGAGAGAGAATTACAATTATCTTTCAATAAAATAATGACGAGTTCCGATTTACGACAAAAATTTTGAATCACTTGAAACAACATAATTAACTATGTGATTTTTAGTTATGTTGTTTAAAGTTTACAAAAAGTAAAAACCCGACAAAAAAACAATCACTGGGATGGTTTGGAAACATGGAACGCATGGATGGATTACGAATGGTCCAGCTAGCATAAATTAATGTTAATGTGAATGGAGTCGTAGGAGACCGAGGAAAACTTGGTATCACCAAATTAATCCAATTTTAAAGGTCCTCAATGTTATATGTCAGAAGAATCTCGTTGTAAGAATGTGGAGGAAGGTAGAGAGGTTTGTCGGGATCGAGTTGTGTGGTGGTCCGTTCTTTCTGCCTACCCCTTCGGGGAAACGGTATGATGGTTTGTTTTGTTCCAAAAATGATATGAAAAATAAGTATTTTCAATAAAAAAAAATGTAAGCAATTTAACTTATTTTATAAAACCAAGAAAATTAAATTATTATATTATATTATGTTTTAACTTGATTTGACCCAAAATTGAAAAATAATATATGTATATGAAGTTATCGCCATATCTGTTGGACCCTGTTCCTAAATTCGGTGACCATTATCACTTCTTACAGGTTCGTCTAAAATCATTCAAATATTAAAAAGATATTATTTTATTAGTTAATCTATTGCCTGATAGAAGCTTTTATTTTATTTTTTAAATTAACAAAATGAAAAATGCAACAGTTATTTGGTTATAAAAAATATATAATACAATTTTAAAAAGAAAAGGAATTTTTCGATCAAGCACTAGATTATCTATTAATATATATTTATTTTTAATTTGAATGATTAAGATAAACCAGAGGAACAGGGTCCAACAAATATGGCGATTACTTTATTTATAATTTATATTTTTTTTTTCAAATTTGGGTTAAATCAATTGAAAACATAATGTAATAATTTTATATTGTTGCTTTTATAAAATAAATTAAATTACTGACAAACTGCCCCTAACCCCTTAATATATTTTTAATCAAAATAAATCAATTTAAAAGGGGTCTAGATTATATTATATAAGAATATTTATAAGTTATTTTTTTTAATGTGATATCTAGAAACCTTAAAACGCATCATTTTATATAATTATAATTTTTAACTAATTAAATTTATTTATTATTACAATGTTTATACAGTAAGAAACAAAACACAAACATAATTAAAATTATTTAAGAAAATGTAGTTTATTAAACGGTCTTTATAATTATGTATAATACAATTACGTAATTAGAAAAATAAGTAGTCGATTTGATAATTCTATCTAGCCTATAGTTATATGAATTTTTTATTAGATTTTTTTCCATGGCACATTTTAAAATGACTTAATTCACTAAACTCTCCCGATTTTCTCAACACGAACTATATATTAAAAAAATATATTATTGATATTGTTTGTACATAAAGCAAGCTGAATTAAATAATATATTTCAATTAAAGCATATAAAAGTATAAATTAATTTTATATGATCATTTTTTTCAAATTTGAATTCTTGTGAAATTTTACAATGATCGTGTAATTTTTGTGAAAGATTGGAATTTATGTGAAAGATTGGAATTTATGTGAAAGACGGGAATTTATGTGAAATATTAGAATTACATTGAAAATAAATTATGATTTAAATTTTTTAATTTATTTTTTATGATAAACATTTAATTAATCGAGTAACAAAAAAAAACTTGTTTTATGTACACTGCGAAACATAAATGAACGCACAATATCAAATCACACCCTCATAGATATATTTCTATCCACAGTAAACGCGGTAAGATGTCAGTTAGGAGATAAAGTAAGCAATTAGAACATTCCGTTTTTTTTTTTGAAATTTTGATTGTGTTTTGTTTTGGCCGTTAAGGTTTGTCTGGTCCGTCGGTGGCGGTTCGACGAGATGGAACAAAATTTGTTTTCAAAATTTACCACGTGGGAGCGACTAGCATTAGAATGTTTACAATGATTTTTTTACAATATGTTGCTACGATAAACACGTTTTTATTAAACGCATTATGAGTTGTTATCAGTTTTTATTATTTTTTATCAATTGTTATAAATTATTACACATATTTATCAATTGTTATCAATTGTTGTCAAATGTTATAAATTGTTATCAATTGTTAACAAATGTTATCAATTGTTATAAATTGTTATCAATTGTTATTAATTGTTATCAATTGTTATCAATTGTTATCGATTGTTATCAATTGTTATCAATTGTTATCAGTTAATTGTTATCAGTTATTAATTGTTATCAGTTTTAATCAATTGTTATCCGTTTTAATCAATTGTTATCAATTGTTATCAATTGTTATAAATTGTTATAAATTGTTATCAATTGTTATCAACTGTTATCAATTGTTATCAATTGTTATCAATTGTTATCAATTGTTATCACTTGTTATCAATTGTTATTAATTGTCATCAATGGTTTCAAATGGTACAATTGTTATCAATTGTTATCAATTATTTATTATCAATTGTTATCAATTGTTATCAATTGTTATCAATTGTTATTAATTGTTATCAATTGTTATCAATTGTCATCAATTGTTATAATTTTTAATCAATATTTCTAATTTATTATCAATTGTTCAATTCGTATTCTTAAATTTGTGAAAAAATGTAGCTCATATAAAAAAATCATTGGACATTCGTTATATGCAAAATTATTTACATTTAACTAATGTATTGTTTTTCAGATTCTTTATACAAACTGTGTATATGATTTAATTTTAAGAATGGTAACCCTTTCCCACGAATTGGCAATTACACGTTTTTTACAATGGTAACATTGGGCGTAAAATGTTTTTTATCTCCATCCGGCCTCATCATAGATTCGTTACCTGTTTTCGATTGGCGGCAAAATTATCGCCCTTTTTATCTGTCTCGCGTTCTTCATTTGAATATCTTTGACTATTCAAGAGGCCGTAAAATACCGGGTAGGTACCGGCCGGAGAAAGGAGAAAAACATTTTGCGTCTTGTTTCTATGGTGAATTATCGATACCGATAACCGAATACCGAAAACGACGCACCCAAACAAAATATATTTTTTGTTTCTATTTTTGCCTGAGATCAGATAATGATTTTCGTTTCATATTAGAAAACCAAAATACTTCTAGAAAAATAATCATTCTTCTAGATATCTGAAGACCAAGCACGTCTTAATAGATTTTAGAAAGTAGATAAAATTCCCTTAAAATATTAACATTTTGTGAATGTACAAAAATGGTATGTTTTTAAACCCCTTTTGCATGCATTCCGCATGCATGAATCCATAGAAAAAGTTAAAAAATAGATGCATATTTTATTTTTTGACATGGAACGATTTCGTAATTGCAAACGTCAGAATTCCCGCCCGACAGCGCGCGGGAAAACTCAAACCATAGATGATGTAAGCGTTCTTTTTTCAATTCTGGTAATACTACTGGTCGTCAATCATCCCGCCTGACAGTTGTCATTTTCGATTAATGAATTAGGAACGATGGCAATACTGACACAGCTGAGGGTCTCCACTCCGCCACTACCTTGCATCGTTTGAATGGCTCGTCCGATATAATGGGCATTCAAGGTTTTATGTTTCAGCTGATGTTTTTATTTGCTGTCATCTGAACGATTAATTAAACTCTAAGCGGATGGGATAATTAACGGAGATTGAGATTAAAAAATCGTAAAACCTTTTTTAAATTCTTTTGTTCTTCAACAAGAATACAATTAAAATCAATCTTCTGAAAAATCTTTCCATTAATATATAATAAATGCCATCAATTTTGAGGTTATTACACCATCAAACTTAAAGTGGCATTGAACCATTCAAGAGCCGAGATTTTAAAACAGGAAACTTCAGTTATATAGTGTTATTAAAAAATCATAGATGGCGTTGTTAAAAAAATGGCGTAGCCCATTTATTAAAACTGTGCCACTTTGTGTCATAATGATTTTCTTAGATTAAAACGAACTCCATTTAAATTTAAAGGAAATCCATTTAAATTTACGGGAATCTGAAAAATCTTTTTTCTAACTATCCATTGGGCTTACTATGAGTGTAAAATTGAATAGACAGTTTTATTCACACAAAAAACGCCCGGTTGTAGAAATGTCAAAACAAATATCTCGGATGAGTAAGGCCACTCGTTCTGTTGTATTAATATTTCCCCCTTTTGCCAACGCCTTTAAACGGCGCTTCTCAATCGGTGGGAATTTATTTGCAGTTATTTTTTAATTGTGAAAATGTTATTTTATAGTAATTGAAGTAGATCGGATTTTTTTTTATTACAATCAATATGTTGATACATGTTGAACTAATCATGACAAACTGGTCTTGATATATAATGTAAGGCATGGCCGTTTTTGGGGCTTTTTTTGATCATCATCATCATAATCGTGATAACCTTGGTGCTCATCATGGTTATCTAAGGGTATGTCTCCATTTGTCTCTGTCTAACATGGTTTCTCACCTATTTTCACCCAACCTAAAAAAAACGTTATATTTCAATAGCTTTCGAGCCTTTGATACTTTGTGATATTTTAAATAATTGACAAGATCTTGATCATTCGTTTCTTAATTGTAACACAACCAACGAAATCGATTTGGCTACATGGTTCATTGATATATTGGGTGTTTTTTTTTAAATTGGCTTTATTTAATAGATAATTTTATGCCATTATTGTTTAAATATGATTTCGGTCATATGAGCGCCACGGCTAGCTCGAATGAAGCGCAATCGTGAAATCCAATTTTCGACAATTGTCGTCTTTGTGGATGCGTATTTTCCACTAGAGTGTAAGTGGTGTGAAAACGATATATTGTCTTCCGGATAACTTGCTCGGATGGACGATTATGTCGACCGTAAAATGGACGTAATGCACGATAAGTTTATCGAACCGATACATGATGTTCAAAATAAATTTGCACAATTTGCAAGCGCTGTTCTGACGTCAGTCTATTCATGGTAAAATGGCAACACGTACTGACTACAAATCAACTGTCAATCGTCAAATTGATAGTCTGTAAAAACAATGTTATCAGTTTAAAAACCAAACCGCTAAAAGACACCCTCAACTCAATACTTCCATCTAAAAATCCTTTCAAAATTTAACCCATGGATATGTCTATTGTTATCTCCCTAGTACTAGCCAAGTTAACTAACACATGTTATATATAATTCTAGGTTCTTGCACTCAGTTTGTAATAATTTTGGTTAGTTTATATTGTTCTCCCGATGATGAAGGTGTAAGCCTTCGAAACATGTCGAGAAAAATAAATTCAAAAGTGGAAAAAACAGTGTTTTAATTCATAAAAATTCGCCACAAATTGTATGCAATAATAAATTACTTTGGTTTGGACAGTTTCTTGGATCGTTGCGATCAACTTTTTGACAGTTTTAGATGTTTACAGTTTGAGAAGCGCTGGCGAATTGCAAAAAATTGAGTACTGGTGTTTACCCTATGCAAGAGCGACTCCGTTGGCCACCAGCCAAAGCTCGAATATCCTTAATCAGAAGTGGCAGGAGTGAAGTTGGTTAAAAAGATTTATCCAAATATTATTGGCTGGTAATGGAAAATGTCTTGGGATGGTTCACTTCGCAGTTGATATTTTAAACTGAAGATTTGTTATATAAAAAATAGAGTGCTAAAATGATAGACGAATCGATTTTAAATAAACATTACACGAATCTAACCCTTTCAGATGGAATAACGGGTCTGACTCGTAGTCACAATGGAGTTCTGGCCCCATCACTAATGTATGGAAGCGAAGCATGAAACTGGCAGAAGAAGGATGAAAGCACAATAAATGCGGTAGAGATGAGGTCCCTAAGACGTATGTGTGGTAGAACGACATACGACAAAATCTCAAATGCTGATATAAGAAAGGAATGTATAGCGGAAGAAGGTATTATGAACAAAATTATGAAAGGATCGCTGCGTTGGTTCGGACATATGGAACGCATGGATGGAGAAAGAATGGTTAAGAAAGTATACGTTAATGATTTAAATGGGGTACGGAGTCGAGGCACACCGAGGAAAACATGGCCTGATCAAATTAATCAAATTTTAAAGGTCGGTAAATGTGGAGGAAGCTAGAGAGGTTTGCCAGGATAGAGTAGTGTGGCGGTCCATTCTCTCTGCCTACCCCTGCGGAGAAACGGCGTAATGGTTTGTTTGTTTGTTTGACTCGTAGACATTATCCTTTCAAAATCATACATGCTGTGATGCATCAGGTTCCTGTTGGCTACCGTCCCTCCGGAAGACTGTCATAGAGATAGAGGGATAGCTGGGAGTCAACTTCTGCTGCCTCTGCCAGTCTGACTACAGGAACAGACCAAAGGTCTAAATGGAGAAGAAGAAGAACGACTCAATTTGTTAATTGTTTTTTATCAGTCTACTACAGTTATTAATCACCGTGTACTAATGCAGGTCGCGAACGATTTCTTAGAGGTATGTTGATATTTAGGTCTCTTCGAAGCCATAAATTATAGTTATGAATGTACGCTTCAAAAAACTCTTTCGTATTATTTTTCAAGCCGATTATTACTCGAGTAAAAACAAGCTTTGCGTCAGCGCAAATAGGCCGCGAGAAGGGGCGAGATGAATAAATAGAGAATGGAGAAAATTGTGGAAATTTGAAAAGCGTGCGAAAACTTTTTTCATTGGAAAATACGTTAAATCTAACAGTTATGAAATTGATGTATGATAGAATGCCGAAAGAATAAAAATGGGAGAAATGTAAGACAGATGAATTCATCTTTAATCTTTTTAAGGGCCACTTAGATGGTTTGGACACATAAAACGAACAGATAAAAGAAGAATGGTTATAAACATTGTAAAAATAATCTCTTCGGAGAATGACATATTTATATATACCTACATGCTCTTGACTTAGAGAGTACTTTGATAGTGTCAAATGCAAATATAAGAAGTGAATGCAGTGCGAATGAAAACGTTAGGAAGAAAATAATGACAGAGTCATTAAAATGACATAAAAGTAGGATGAATGCCGTAGAAATGAGAACACTGAGAAGAATATACGGAAAAACAATGTACGATAGAATAACTAATGAAGACGTTAGAAAGGTATGTAAGGCGGGTGAATGCGTCCTAAATAAAATTAGAAAAGGGTTACTAAGATGGTTGACATATGCAACGAATGGACGACAGAAGAATGGTTAAAAAGATATTCATAAATCGTGTGAATAGATAAGAATTCGAGTGCATTTTGGTTTTGAAGGTTGTTGTTGGTTGATTGAAAAAAGAGTGGAAAAGAAGGAAAGAGGCCTATGTCCAGAAGTGGACCGATGAAGGCTGACGAAGAAGAAGAATAAGTGAATAGATAAAGAAGTCGAGGAAGATACGGCATGGCCAAATTAGTCAATAACTAGAAGACGACCATGTTCGAAGTAGGAACAATCGATGAGCGTACGTGTCACGCTGTGTGAATGTAGAAGACTCGCGAGAGTTGCGTCAGGTTTGAATAGTTTGGCGGTCCATCCTCTCTGCCTACCCCTCTGGGGAAACGGCGTGATGGTTAGTTAGTTTTATTTTATAGAACAGGTCGTTTGAACCCAATTACTGCATATATACAATTTTTTTTCGCAATTTATTTTCATTTTCATGGCATGTGATAGGTAGCTAATCTATGGCCATTTTACTGTCACGTGAATTCTACACCAGACCAATCAAAGTGTGGCAATCACACTGTCATCGTCGGTAATGAACCCGGGATCTACGGTGTGTCAGTCATAGCTCTTGCCACTCTGCCACGAAAGTCGTCTTGAGGTCTACTTAACGAATCCATTAACAGCTGTGATTCCAAAAAAACGAGTTACTATCATTGACACAATGGCTCTGTTATGGGATACCTATTCTTCTTCAAGTGCCCTGTCGGGTCCCCCAACGTTGGCGATCACCTCGGCGAACCTGTCCCTGTCCTGCGCCCCTCGGAACAGCTCCTCCACACTTCGGATGCCAGTCCACTCCCTCACGTTTCGCAGCCAGGACATTTGACTCCTACCGGGCCCTCAGCGTCCCAAAATTTCCCCTTCCAATATCAGTTGGAGAAGGTGGTACTTTTCCCCACGCAGTATATGACCCAGATGTGAAATCTTTCGATCCTTGATAGTTGATAACAGTTCCCTGTCAACTCCAGCTCGCCTCGGGACTTCGGTACTGGTAACCATGTATGTCCAGGGAACTCTGAGCATTCGGCGATGGAGCCATATTTCAAATGCTTCCAGTCTGTTCATTGAGTTAACTTTCAAGGTTCACGTTTCACATCTGTACAGTAAAACAGACCACACATAGCATTTGACCATTCTCTGGCGGAGTTTCAAGTTTACGTTATAATTGCAGAAGAGTGATTTCATTTTATTAAACGTAGCTCTTGCTGCCTCAATTCTGCATTTTATCTCTACATCTTATGGCATACAATAAAGAAAAAATATATATTTTGAGTACTTACCCGTAAAAGAATTCCAAATCTTTAATTTAAATTTAATCTTCGACTTAACTGACCTCGGAATCAACAGACACCCATCAGCGGTCTAACGTAGCCGCACTATAACAGCTGTTTTATGGACGCATTTAAAAAACATTCGAACTTTGGAACGATTTGAATAAACACTCGAATTTCGAACATTTTATTTCTTTATAACCGTTATTCGTATTACAGTCGATAAAACAGCGATTGACGTCAAAGTTTTCCATTTTGTTTTTCACTTAAGCTTACTTAAGTGCGCAGTGTATATATAGTGTACCTATAGGCAAAAAGCGGCATATGGGTGTTTGTGTATTTGAAACTAAACTGTAAAACACTTTAAATTCTTTAGCATTTTGTTAAAGAGGTACGATTGTCGCCTTCAAAATAGTCCCCATTAGATATTATGCACTTGTGCCAGCGCTTCTTCCAATCCTCGAAACACTTATTAAACTCGATCTTTGGGATAGCATGTAGCTCTTTCAGCGATGCGCTTTTAATTTCATCATCTTCCTCAGTCTATTTCCCTCCAATCCTGGACAAATGCCTCCTCCATTCGCTTCCATGTCACTCTGTCCTGTGCAGACTGCATCCAGGTTATTCCGACGTGTCTGTTCAGATCATCCTTTCACCGTAGTTGCGGTCGCCCTGCACATCTCTTTACCGTCCACGGTCTCCAAGTCAGCAGTTTTCTTATTCAGTTTTCGTCTGAGCTTCTGGCTACGTGACCTGCCCATTGCCTTTTTATAGTCGCCATCCGGTGGATGTCAGTGACCTTTGTATTTTCTCTCCACGTATCGTTTCTGACTCTGTCTCTCAGGCTTATTCCTAAAATGGCTCTTTCCATGGCTCTTTGGGTCACTCGTAGTTTCTCGGCACTTTGTTTGGACAATGTAACAGTTTCAAGACAATAATGTCATCTATGCTTGTAAAACGACGGCCCTTTAAGGTTCTCTTAATTTGTGGAAATAGGAAAATGTCACACGGAGCCATGTCTGGCGAATATGGAGGCTGAGGCATCGTTACAGTATTGTTTTTGGTCAAAAATTCACGAACTAGTAGGTGTGAGCAGGTGCATTATCGTGGTGCAAAAGCCATGAATTGTTTTGCCCCATATCCGGGCTTTTTTTCGGATTGCTTCACGCAAACGGCGTTGAACTTGTAGATAGTACTCCTTATTGACCGTTCGACCTCGTGGCAATTGTTCGTATTTTTCATATTTTTTTATAAACTTAATACATTAACACTGTGGTATTAAATACCGTTTTTTTTATGAATAAATACACTTTTTTTTCACTTTTTTTTATTATCCTAGACACGTTTCAACTGCTTTACATTTTCATCATCGGGAGAAGAATATAAAACAAACTAAATACAAAAACCTAGGAATATATGTAGCATGTGTTAGTTAGCTTAGGCAGAGTACCAGGATCATAATATTATTTAGAGTTCAGTGGCTATTTATTTTTTTGTTTAAATAGGATTTTTTTACTTCAAAACTTGCAATAAAATCTATTCTATTATATTTAAACAGGAATACGCTATAAGTTGGGTTACAAATAAGAAATGGATGATCACGTTTCAGTAATATAAAATATATAAAACAATCACAGTATGTCTCAAAAGAAAGTTTATATTTAGTGGACCGATTTACAAAAAAATAGCAATATATCGAAAAAATGCTCGTTAATTATTAAAATAAACAATTTCGTAATTTATTTCATAAAAATAATATCGCCCAAATGTAAGCCTTCGCGTTCGTGGTACTCATTTAGTCGAACAGTACAATTTCTTATGACGGCTCGGCTGACTGATAATCTAGACTGATTAACACTCTCCACGTTTTTTACCGTTCTTGATGATCTTGATCGCCCGGATTTTCTATTTTTTTGACCAATGAGATGTGTGCTTGGGCATCATTAAAGTGGCAAAAACCTTGAATATAATAATATAATAATCTTCTACGCGCAGCAGTTGCCAAATCACAGTTTTTGATAAACTCTCGCGTGTATAACGCGCGTTCCGCTCCCGAGAAACGCCATAGTGACTGAATTTTCAAGAGCCAGGCTACCGATTACCGATACCCCACACGGCCCTTAGGATTCTTTTCCTTCGCGCAGTAAACTAAACAAACAAACTTTCTTTTAAGACACCTTTTATACCTGGAGTATGAAGTTGAGTAGTGGGTGAAATGGTTGGAGACCAATGGAGACCAGTTTATACGAATAATTATTTGGTTATAATTATAAATATATTGAATCGACACAATATACAACATTGAATACATTCCATATTTTTTAAATATGTATTAATTATATTTATTTTCATTTAATTAATAGTATCAAAAACACACATATTAACTTGTGAATATTAAAAAACTCAATTTTTGTTTAAATTAAAATTAAGAAATTTTGAATAGAACGGAGTGGTGGTCTTGGAGATAGAATGCTTGGCTCCTGATTCAGGGGTCTTGGGTTCAAGCTTAGACACGACCAGATTCCTTCGTCATAATTTTCTGCTCACATTGGATATTGTGTAATAAATTCTATTTGATTATATCTCATTGATTTAAGTTCATGGTGTTAAATGAAAAAAGAATTGAAAATTTATTGACATTTAAAAAAAATTCAAAAATTGAGTTAAATCATTTATGATTCATTGATAGATTTTTTGATAAACAGGGTTGTCACAAAGATTTAAAAAAAAATTTTTGCACTCAATGTTTTTGCACATGGTGAAAAAAATAAATAATTTTGAAAACTTCAAGATCTCGGATAGGGATCAGCCCTTCTCAGTGGCGTACCCCCTGTTTTCTAAGCCCTCCCGACCAACGGAGCTACATCTAGAACCGGCGTCGCCGCACACCGTCCACACGGAAGTCTAAGGGAACCCAAAGCGAAGATTTTTTTTACCGCAAGTAAAAAAAATTACAGCAATTTTTAATCACCCTGTTGGAGCTACGCTACACCCCTACACAATTTTAAAATGGCGAATGGCGATCGAATTCGTGGCGTCTCGCTCTTTTTTTCATCGTTAGAACGAGATGCAACGTGTTTTATTGCTGTTGTTAAACAATCCGTAGCACTTATAAGAGAACAACATTGCTGTAATGGATTTTAATTTAATTAATTTTAATTTAATTAAGCTTTTAGATTTAAATCACCAAATTCACACAATAAATTGTAGTTTAATATATAATATTTAAATTGTAAATACAATTATCGTTGTAGCGGCAACACACATATAACATAAATGCAACACAAATGTAATAAAAACTGATGTTGCGTTGACGCAACATTCCTCGAAATGTGATCCGTATGTTACAATAATTGTAAAAAAAAAAACGATCATTATTCTTGAAAATTGTTATTGTTGCGTTAACGCAACATTTGTGAATAATGGATAAATCGAATTTAAATATATCTTTGATAATATTATAAATTACAATAGTATATTTTTATGGCATATTATCATAATTAAAAAATCTAATTATTTTATAAGGATTAATTGTATCTCAATAGAGACGAAGATGTAAATTGTTTTTCTGGGAACAGAATATGGTGGCCGAGGCGCTTACAGGACTAATGACCTGTCATTGGTTAGGTTGAGGGATCGCTTTATGTTTAACAACATTCCCTATTCCGCCCTTCTTACGACCACCATTCCGCGCGTATCTTTACATTTTTTAGTTCACTCTACACTAGCATCATCAATTAAGATTGGGTTGAATATACACAACTTCCAAATATTTGTCAGCCGTGGTGGTCGGAGGAATGGGAATGTTTTTAAACATAAAACGATCGCTCAACCCAACCAATGACAGGTCATAAGTCCTGTAAGCGCCTCGGCTACCATATTCTGTTCCCAGAAAAACAATTTACATCTTCGTCTCTATTGAGATACAGATATTTGTATACATTCAAAATGTTGTGAAATCCAATTATTGTTGCATTATCGCAACAATTTAATTTTTTAAATTCTTGATAATTACTTGAATTTTTTTTAAATCAACATTAAAACTTAGAAACATGTAAGTATTCATGTTGTTAAATAAAAAAATATTGGTAAAAGTTCATTGTAAATAATGAAAAAAAAATCTTTTAAGTGTATATTTGTGTTATTTAACTGTTTCTTTAGTTTCAGAGAGCTGCCAAAATCGATCAAAGCTAGAGAACAAGTGGAATAGCACTAATATATATTGTGAAGAAATTGTTTTTTTTTTTTTTTTTCGTTATTGAAATTACTTGTGTGGCGTTAATGCGACATTTTTTTAAAATCGTTAATGCAAAGTGTTATGAACAAAGTATAGAAAGGGTCATTATGATGATTTAGACACACGAAAAGAATGAATGAAGAAATAATTGTATAAATGTGATTTTTTTGTCCCGTGGACCCCTTGCCGATTTATTCTATTTTGTGTAGATCCCTTGCTTTCCTAAAAAAAACGGAATTCGTAGGCGACATTCCTATTTTTTTATCTCATTGGAGAAAATCCGGTCGAAAAAAGGTTTTGGGAAAATCGAATGTCCGATCATCGCCGAATGATCTTAAAAAAAAGTCGCCATACGTTTCAACCGGCACGTTTTCCCAAATAAGCTAAATGAAAAGGTCGCCAACGATTTCGACCATCCGACATGAGATCCACTATCGTGGACCATTTTCATTTCATAGACCCCTATTTTTTTTCAGGGGTCAATATAGACCACTTTGGGAATCATTGGTGTAAACGGAACAAGAAATAAAGGAAGAGCGATTGAGGAGTGCGTGCATAACAAGACGCATGAACGTAAAATAGAGAAAGACCGTGGAAAACGTGGCACGATCAAATAAATCAAATATTGAATGTCGGCCATGTGAGGAGTCATAGAAATCGACGCGCGTGCATGACACGATGTATGAATGTTGAGGAATCTAGAGAAATATGTCAGGAAATAAAAGTGTGGCAGTCCATTATTTCTGCCTACTCCTTCGGAGAGACGGCGTGATGGTTAGTTAGTTAGTTAGTTATATTTTATAAACATAGATGGCACTATGTATAGTATGTAGCTTTTTAATTTTAATTTTATAAGTATCATTATCAAATGAAATGAATTCATAAATTTTAAAGTGTATTGCCTAAGCATAATATTGGTTAATTCGAAAAAGTTTTTCTAAATGTTTATGATTAAAATTTTGTACAAAATCATTACTTTAGCTAGAATTTCATTACAGCAATGTTGTCTCAACCCTACACCTAAGTATACAGCTAGTAACTTTACCACAGCTCACAAGTAAAACCACGTAACTTCGAAATTTAAATCAGCTTATATTAAATTAGATTATATATAAAAACTATTAAGCATTGTAATATATAAACATTCAAGATCCTATACATATAAAAAATTACGCATTTATTCTATATTTGTGTTATGAATTCATATGTGAATAAATGCAACTGCAATTCGTATTTTTACGACACTTTTTATAGACATGTTTCCAACGTAACCTAATCTTTTTCGATGTTCGAATTTTGAAATTTGTACATCGAAAAAGGTTGGGGTAAAACCGAAACATGTCTGTAAAAATACGAACTGTAGTATTATTTATTTTAAAAAATATCTATTTTTATATAATTGTACTGTAATATATATCATTCATTTCAAATCCTTATTCATTGAAAAAAATATGCATATTTAAACCATTTCTGAATTTTAATATTTTTGTCTTTGTTATTAAAAAAATAGTTTTTAAAATATTTATTGTTAAAATGGTGAAAAGATTTTATATAAAAATTCTCCATTTTGTTATGTTTAGATTTTTTATATTTCGACAACTCACTGCCATTTTCTTGTATCTAAATCATATTTTATAAACCTTATACGAGTATGTATACGGACTGATAATAATAATTGGAATTGAAAATTTTGGATTTGATGTTATTAAATTATTAAAAAACTAATTAAATAAAACGGTGATTTTTAATTAACTATTGTACTTTTTTGTCGTCATTTCGAGAGCGACCGGTTTCGCCAGGCTATCTAGCATCAACAGTATCGTTGCCAGCTAGCCTGTCGAAACCGGTTGTTATCGAAATAAAGGCAAAAAGTGGAAGTAGTTAATAAAAAACACATCGTTTTATAGAACTTTTATTTAAAATGAACTTATCAAGAGATTTCAGTAAAATCATTAGATTATTAGACAATCTTTATTTTAAATAAATATATATTTTTACTTAGTTTAGTAGGAGGTGAGAAGATAAAGATGGAGTGCCGCATTGGTTTAAGTGTGGCAGTCCATTCTTTCTGCCTACCCCTTCGGGGAGACGGCATGATAATTAGTGAGTTAGTTAGTTTAATATCAATTTTTTCGTATGTTGCTATATGGCAACGTTTAAAATTTGGCGTGTTCTTACAGCAACCTTGGCTATTGAAGGGTTAAAATTTGTTGCTTTATCGCAACGATACGCATAAAATTTTGCAATTTATTTTTATAAATGGAGTAAATTATTTCGTTCGTATTTTACATATGATATAAAGCATATTACAGTTATATTTACTGCGCGTCCCAAGTAAATAAAAGTCATTCGCTTCTCCCATAACATTTAATAGCCATTTCATAAAAAAATCTCATATAACGAAATATATTTTACGAGTTTATAACTTATGCCATTTTACACCTCATCTGGGGTAGCTTCAAGTTATCAAAGGGTGATATTTTTTCTTCCGAAAACACAAGTCAAACTTTGCAAATTCGTCATTCTGTCACAGTTTCTCTTCTTCTCGTTCATTGTGCACCTCTTCCCCCCACCGATTCCAGCGGTTCTAAACATTTTATGACTGAAAAATAATTATGTATTTTTACGTTTATCCACGCAAAGCTTCTTCTATTCATAGTTACAATCCTGAAGATTGGTCTGCAATAAGCTTCACTCGTTTTCTCCACTCAGTCCTGTCTCTAGCCAGTCTCTTCATCTCTGTGTATCTGCCACAGAGCATGTCCCTGATAATCTGGTCCATATAAGCGTCCCTTGGGTGGCCCTTGCAATTCCTGCCCTCGACCATTCCATCTGCGATAATAATAAGCAGGCCTGAGTGCCTGATGTAATGGCCTATCCAGTTTGATGATCGATGTTCAGATGGACTGCAGACGTTACCAGATTAGATAAAGTGTCCGCAATGATCTGGGACAGTTTTAAGATAGACTCTTTAATATTGACCCCTAAATTAAGTTTCATAAAAATATATTGCGCATTATAACCAAAAAACCCATTAGGCATCATTCGTCCTTGTTGTTCAAATAATATTATTTTTTTAGTATTCGACAACTCTACATAAAAATATCAGCTATTTTCTCCGAATTTAACATTTCGAATAAAAATATTTTTATCATCGCAAACAAAAACCTATCCAAAAAAGCTAGAATGGCAGTGCACAATGGTGTTCTTCTACCGACCCTTATGTATGGAAGCGAAGCATGGAACTGGCGAAAGAAGGATGAAAGTAGAATAAATGCAGTAGAAATGATATCTCTTAGACGAATTTGTGGATACTCTGTGTATGATAGAGTGTCGAATGAAAATATAAGAAGTGAATGCGGTGCGAATGATGGTGTCATGAACAAAATAATGAAAGGATCATTAAGATGGTTTGGACATATGGAAAAAAAGTTATATGTTAATGATGTAAATGGAACCAGAAATAGATGAAGACCGAGGAAAACGTGGCACGATCAAATAAATCAAATATTGAATGTCGGCCATGAGAGGATTCAGAGAAATCGACGCGCGTGCATGGCACGATGTATGAATGTTGAGGAAGCGAGAGAAATATGTCAGGAAAGAAAAGTGTGGCGGTCCATTCTTTCTGTCTACCCCTTCGGGGAGACGGCGTGATGGTTAGTTAGTTAGTTAGTTATATTTTTGATCATGTAAAAGTAAAAGAAAGAATAATAATAATGTTGAAGAAGCCTGATTGGGATGGTTTGGCCACGTCATTTGTCGAGAAAGATCACATCATAAAGTCTGCTCTTCGACTTTAACGGCCTAGAAGGACAGAGAACGGAAACCAAATCATTCAAATATCACCAGAATAGTGTGGCAGTAAACTCATATTCAGGGGTAGGCCCCTCCGGAGGGCCCCACTATCTTATTTAAACTGTTGGGAAGCTCTGGTTTCCAAGGACATTCCCTTGATAAACGATCTTTGAGATCGCTTTTGCTAAATTCCCAATTCACAGACTATTAAAACTTTGATTTTGGAAACTAGCTAAACTTTATGAATAAAGCTTTTAATTCTACGTGCCACTCAATAAATACTATTGTTTTTTTTTAATATACATAATATTATCAATGATAAAGGTCAGGACCTTCAAGTATCTAGGCATAGACCTGGTGAGGGGAGCTGATCTGCGGGAAGAAATACAAGCCCAAGTAAACAAAGCAGCTGCAATCTCTGGCGCTCTAAAATCCACAATATGGAAAAACAAAGACATGGCCATTAAGATGAGAATCTATAAAGCATGCGAAAGACCAATAATAACACATGGCGTCAAAGCAAGGGCAGACACAGTAAGGACCAACCAAATTTTGAGGACTTCCGAAATGAAGACACTGAGGACGATAGCAAACAAGACACTGAGGAATCGCGTGAGAAACACCAGAATAAGATAGATATGTGAGGTTGTGGATATTATAAGATGGAGCAGACAGCGAAAAAGGGACTGGTATGGTCATGTTCAAAGAATGGACACCACCAGACTCCACTATTGCATAATCAGCCTCATAGGATTCGTCCTCGTAGAGGAAGACCTCTTAAAAGATGGAAGAACCTGGGAATCTACCTCACAGGAGGAGCAACACTCTGGAGAACAGACCACACAGGTCTACAACAAGTAAGAAGAAGAAGAAGAATATATTATATTATACATTGTTATACAACCCTGATGTATGGAAGCGAAGAATGGAACCGGCAGAAGAAGGATGAGAGCAGAATAAATGCGGTAGAGATGAGATCCCTAAGACATACGTGTAGTAGAACGATGTACGACAGAATCTCAAATGCTGATATAAGAAAGGAATGTAGAGCGGAATAAGGTATTATGAACAAAATTATGAAAGGAACGCTGCGTTGGTTCGGACATATGGAGCGCATGGATGGAGAAAGAATGCTTAAGAAAGTATACGTTAACAATGTAAATGGAGAATGGAGTCCAGGTAGACCGAGGAAAACATGACGTGACCAAAGTAATCAAATTTTAAAGGTTGGTCCTGTTAGAAGTATGAAGAATCGACGTACGTGTATGACTCGTTGTATGAATGTGGATAAAGCTAGAGAGGTGTGTTAGGATAGAGTAGTGTAGTGGTCCATTCTCTCTGCCTACCCCTGCAGAGAAACGGCGTGATGGTTTGATTGTTGGTATACATTGTATCAGTTTGTATCATTGTTTGTAAAGTAATTTACTCCAACAGGAATACATATTATTATACATTAAAATACAACAACAACAAACCATCACGCCGTTTTCCCGCAGGGATAGGCAGAGAGAATGCACCGCCACTTTACTCTATCCTAGCACACCTCTCTAGCTTCCTCCACATTTATACAGCGAGTCATACACGCACGTCGTTTCTTCCGACTTCTAACATGACAAGTTTGATTAATTTGGTCATGCCATGTGCTCCTCGGTCTGCCTCGACTCCGAACTCCATTTACATCATTAACATTACATTAAAATTTATTTTGCATTATAAAATTCATTTTTAAAAATTTTGTGTAAAATACGTATTACGTGACATCTGTGATTTTTTTATAACTTTTATTAACTTGCATGTATATTATGCCTCAATAATATACTATTGGGGTAAATTTTACAAAGCAAAATCACAATATATTATATTTGAATCAAATCAAGATTAGACAAATGTTAATGTAAAGGTCAACGTTGAAAATTTTGCGTCATATTTGATGACGTCATAATCCATGGCGAATAAAAGATTTAAAAAATCACAGAACATTAAAAAAATTATGTCAGTTAAATATTTACTACCAAACTTTTAATATATAAGACTATCATAAGACCGGTAGTCACCTACGGCTGTGAGACATGGTCTCTAACGCAGAGAGAGGAAGGCAGGCTGCCAGATTTTTAGAGGAAAATACTGAGAAAAAATTTTGGACCCACGCTGGAGGATGGGACTTACAGAATAAAAAGAAACCTTGAACTTGAAGTACTGATTAACCAGGTAACAGTAGTGAGATTCTGTAAGTCTCAACGCCTACGGTGGGCTGGCCATGTGGAAAGAATGCCAGAGAGTAGAACACCACAAATTATATCCAAATGGGTGCCCCGCGAAAAGAGACCAAGAGGCAGACCGACGAAAAGATGAGCGGATTGCGTGGAACAAGATTGGGAGAAAATGGAAGGAGCTGGGGAATGGAGAGAGATGGCCAGAGACAGAAGTCAGTGGAGGACCGTTGTGGAGGAGGCCAAGTCCCCCATCGGGATGTAGCGTAGAGAAATGATGAAATATTTACAAAATTCATACATCGTGTCATGCACTCACGTTGATTTGTTGAGAAAGTGAGAAAAGTATGTCAGTAAAGAATGGTGTGGCGTTCTATTATTTTTACCTTTCCCTTCGGAAACACGACATGATGGTTGGTTAGTCAGTTAGTTTTGTCTGAATATGGAATAAGCACAAAACTGCTAGTGTCAGAGTAAATGGAGATCTTACGGCCTGGTTTGATATCAAGAAAGGTGTCAAACAGGGTTGTGTAATGTCCCCATGATTGTTTAATTTATATTAAGACAAGTGTTGACCTTCGTGGCATAGTGGTAAGAGCTCTGACTTCCATACCGAAGGTCCAGGGTTCGATTCCCGGCGATGGCAGTGTGATTGTCACACTTTCTTTGATCTGCTGTAGAATTCATGCGACAATAAACTGGCGATAGATTGGCTACCTAACACATATCATAAGAATCAATATACTAGCGAAAATAAATTGTATACAGTTATTGGGTTCGGACGACCTGTTGTGTACAAAAAAAAAATGCATGAAAGAATTGAAAGGGTTGGATGCGGGTGCCAAAATAAGCGGAGTGTCAGTAAATTGTATGCGGACGACGCTATTCAGCTTGCAAATAACGAGCACGAACTACAAGTGCCGGTGTCTAGTATGTATAAGGTATGCCTGCGATATAATCTAATGATGAATGTAAATAAGTCCAAGGTTTACGGAAAAGAAGATAGCTTGACAGTCTGCGAAATGTGAATAGTGAAATTCTGGAACAATAATGTGAATTTGTATATAACTTGTATGTTTACAAAGCATGTGCTAGTGGAAAATGACAAAACTTGCGAAACAGAGGATATCGTTCGGTGAAGTAGATCCAGAAGAAGATACTGGAAGGACCATGTAGCCCGAATGGATGGTGACAGACTTGCATATACAGCCGCATATGAAATCCCCTCCGGACACTGCCCACCTGGAAGACCGCCTAAGAGATGGAAGGACAGCTGGACCTCATCATCCGACGAGACATGATTTCTGTGTCACAGATCGTTAGATCTATTAAAAAAAGAAGAAGAAGAAGAAGTTTATAATGTTAAAATATCATAGTTTTCGGCAAAAAGAATGGATTGTAATAGTTTATTATTATTTTTAAATAAATTTTTCTTTGTTCCAATGACAATTTGAATAATTTCTACAATATTATTTTTCAGTTCTTGCTGGTGTTGGTTTGTTTTAAGTGTCTAATTACTGTTAATATAAAAATAAAATAAAAAACGGCATACGATGAACATAAATCAAATAGACAACAATATGAACCCCATCTAAAAAGAACATTTTGTGTTAAATTATTTTTATTTTGTTATTTTATTTTATATAATTGTATTTTATATATTTGTTTTAGATATATTTTGTAATAATCTGAACAAAAAAAATGAAAGGATCATTAATATGGTTTGGACATACGGAAAGAATGAATGAAGAAAGAATGGTAAAAAAATTATATGTCAACGATGTATTATAAATGGAACCAGAAATAGAGGAAAACCGAGGAAAACGTGGCACGATCAAATAAATCAAATATTGAATGTCGGCCATGTGAGGAGTCAGAGAAATCGACGCGCGTGCATGACACGATGTATGAATGTTGAGGAAACGAGAGAAATATGTCAGAAAAGAAAAGTGTGGCAGTCCATTATTTCTGCCTACCCCTTCGGGGAGACGGCGTGATGGTTAGTTAGTTAGATTTATTTTGTGAATGATGGACGAAGTGTGCGCGGGAGATGCCTATTGGTGGCGATGAGGTTCGCTACCCATCACACCGCGTCTCTCGCGGGGCGAAAAGAGAAGGATGGAGTGCCGCATCGGTTAAAGTGTGAAAGTCTATTCTTTATTCCTACCCTTTCGGGGAGACTGCGTGATGGTTAGTTAGTTAATTTTGTTTTAATTTTGTGTGTTCTAAATTCAAACTGCGAGATTATCGAACCATTTTTATATTTCAAAAATCCGATGACGTTTCGCACCCTTGACCTTTTCCCGCCGCGGGGGTGGGGGTTGACGAGGGCGGGAAAACTCTTCCCACCATAGATAAAATCAATCGATCAGTATCCACAGCGGTGTAATGACTGGTCGGAGGTGAATTGTAATTGTGTGGTAACAGATTTCTGTTGGCGGACATGTTTGCACGGCTGGAATCGCGCACGGATTCCCGCCATGTCTGCACGCTATCTGTACTCGTATTTCATAACGGCTGTCACGTCAGGGGAATTCGAAAAAGGAACGTCGAATCAATCCGAAGCGTTCGATTGTTTGCGAGTTTGAAATTACAATGCGGTATTTTTAATTGGACATGTTCGTTTTTTGTGAGTTTGGAATGTAATGACACGTGATATGAATGTAACGGATTCTTTTGTTTTTTTATTAGTTAAAAAAATACACAATTTCATATAAAGCTATTTAATTTTTTGTACGATATTTTTAGAAATAAATTAAACATTTAAATATATTTTTATTATTGACACTTTTTTGAACTGGCAAAATAAGGATAAAAATAGTATAAATGCAGTAGAATTGATATCTCTTAGACGAATGTGTGGAAATCTGTAAATGATAGTGTTAAATGAACATATAAGATAAACTTAAGGCGTTAACACTGTGGAATTCCATAATGACGAATTTTTATGAATTAAAACACTGTTTTTTACACTTTTAAGTTTATTTTTCTCGGCATGTTTCGAAGGCTTACACCTTCATCATCTGGAGAACGATATAAACTGTTTATAAACTCTAAACTCTAAACTAAAATTGTGAAAAAAAACATAAAAATTCGTGAAAATATAAGAAGTGAATGCAGTCCGAATGATAGTGTTATGATCCAAATAACGAAAGGATCATTAAGATGATTTTTACACATGAAAATAATGAATGAAAAAATAATGGTAAAAAAAGTATATGTTAACAATTTAAATGAAACTAGAAATAGAGGAAGACCGAGAAAAACGTGGCACTAAATCAAATATTGAATGTCGAGACCACGTGAGAAGTCGTAGAAATCGACGTGCGTGCAGGACACGATGAATGGTTGTTGATGAAGAGAGAGAATAATGTCATATATGAAACAGGTTAAAATTCGTACACTGAAGAAGTGTACTTTGTGTCCCGAAACATGTTTGTAAAAAAAGAAAAAAGTGTTGTGATAATACAAAGTTTCCAAAAAGTTATCTGAAATATTTCATTTTTATTTCACTTTCTCTTTGCTATTTTCTACTTTAAGTAGGGTCGGTCTTCATAACGTGATTTTTCCATGACACCCTGTCTTGTGTCAGCTCTCTGAAGTCCACATATCTTGAGAGTGGCTTCAATAGAAGACCCACGTGTCGCCAAAGGCCACCCGTTACCTCTCTGGATCATTAGGATTCGAAGAACTTTATAATGTGATCATCTTCTCGGGGCATCACGTTACCAAACCATCTCAATCTGGCTTCCTTAACATGATCTATTTTAGGGACGACCTTAGCTTAGACCATACGCATTTTTTTTATCAAATAATAAATTTATCAAAATATATAATCTACTATAAAAAAATGTTTTTTGAGATCTTGGTAAAATCCGTTTAATTCGTATTTTTGGACCGACGTTTCGGAGATATTTGCAGTCTCCATCTCCAGGGTGGTAAACCTAACCTAACCTTACCTAACCACCCTGAATCTATCAATCTATAGAGTGGTTAGGTAAGGTTAGGTTAGGTTAGCGTCTAACTCGTTTTTCTAGACCGACGTTTCGGAGATCATTGCAGTCTCCATCTTCAGGGTGGTTAGGTTAGGTTAGGTTCAGTTAAACACCCTAAAGATGGAAATTTAATCTTGGGAAAATCCGTGTAACTCGTTTTGGACCGACGCGACGTTTCGGAGATTGTTGCAGTCTTCATCTTTATGGTGGTTTAGGTTGGTTAAGGTTAACCACCCTGAAGACGGAGACTGCAACAGTCTCCGAAACGTCGGTCCAGAGAGATGAGTTACATGGACTCACAAAAACCATCACCAACTGTAAAAATCTATGCAATTATGGTTAAAAGATTTTAAATTATGTATTATAATTCAATAAAAATATATATTTTAGATATTTTTACAAACTATAATATAACAATGTAAATAATAACAATTTTATACGATTAAATACGAAATAACTATGTATTGCAAAGATATCGCCATCTGGCGTAGTAATCAAATTTAAAACCATAAGATGGATGGATTCCTCCGTTATCGACAAGGGCCATCTTTGCGAATATATCCATAGATGGCGATATTATATGGTTATATCGGAAACTTCTTACTGATTAACTATCAGGGGTCCATATTGCTTTGAAGGGGATCGTAAATTCTAAAATCAAATTATACCATGGCGTCTTGCGTTGATAAATTGAACTAAGTTATGTCAAAAGTATTCAAGATTTTAAGTTGAAATCTGAAAAGAACTTTTTAACTATTTCGATTACTTAAAATATATATAAATACCAGTGGCGGTACTCCCATAGAAGCCCAGAAGCCCGGCTTGCGTAAGAAATTTTGAAACAAAACCTCTTCTGGCTTACAGAGGTTCAGCTCTTGTGGCTACTCGTCTTGCTTCTGGTGGGAAAATTGTTGGAAGGTGATTTGGTCGGTTGTTGGTTTATACGGGGGCATAATTACTTAGATTTGGGGGGTTTTGATTCAAAATTACTTACGCAAGCCGGGCTTCTGAGCTTCTATGCGAGTACCGCCGCTGATAAATACATGTTTAGATAAACTAAAGGCGTTATCACTGTGGAATTCCATAATGACGAATTTTTATGAATTAAAACACTGTTTTTTTATACTTCAAAAGTGGATAAAACAGTACATACATAAAAAATACGACGATGCAAATTGTTTTCTGGGAACAGAATATGGTGGTCGAGGCGCTTACAGGACTTATGAGCTATCATTGGTTGGGTTAAGCGATCACTTTATGTTAACAACATTCCCCATTCCGGCCTTCTTACGACCACCACGTCTGACAAATTTTCAGAACTTGTATATACGCTACCATTTTTAAATAACTTCACATTTTGTAGATCAATCTACACTAGCGCCATCTATTAAGATAATTTGTAAGCATTAATGTTGTTAACATAAAGTGATCGCTTAACCCAACCAATGACTGTTCATAAGTCCTGTAAACTCCTCGACTACCATATTCTATTTCCAAAAAAAATACATCATCGTCTCTATTGAGGTACAATTAATCCTTAAAAATGATTAACCCGCAATGGGTGAAAATCCAGTATGTCTACAAGTATTTGCATACATTAAAAAAAAACAAATTGTGAAAAAATATTTAAAAAATCGAGCTTCGAACAAATAAATGATATGAAAAAAGAACATTCGAGTGGGCGCGGATGATTGACAAAAATTATCTATGGTTTGACTACATTTTTAAATTACGAATTATTTTTTAAATATTTGAAACGCAATGTTATTCGCAATAAATTTTATATGTGTATAAGTAAAATTTTATTGTGGATGTGATATTAAATAAATTCTTATTTGTGAATTTATAATACATGTTATAACATTGCATTTTGAATATTTCAATTGGCATCTACTGAAAATTGTGTCCGCCATGTTTCAAGATGGCGGAAGATTGTGGTCGCGTGAGTTTTTTTTTAAATTGGTGTAATAGAATCTATTGGTTACGCAGGTGTTGCTGCTAGATTCTAGAAAAAGCAAAAGAGTCACGATAGAGGGCCGGAGAGAAACCCTTAATCGGAACGCGGATCCCGTAAGCAAAATTCAAAAACAAAATTAAAACAAAAAAGAAAACAAAAATTTGCTAAACGCTTTTAAAATTAGAACCTTCCTCAGCTTATGCTTCCAAAAAGATCTCAATCCAAGCATCTTGTTTTTTTGTGAAAAATACCCCATTAAAAATTACCCCAAATATTCGGTAAAATATTCTTCTGTCTGGCAACATTATATTGCATTTCATCTATGGAATTGACGGAATACGAAATTTAATCAATTTGAATATAAAGTACGTACGTACCTACACAATTCAGGTAATTTGAAAGATTTATTAGATTATCCTGAACGACTTTTTAGAAGTCATTTTACTCTCTAATTTATCATGATGACATATAGAACGTTTAATATTGAATATTCTGTCTTATTTACTGAAGAACTATGCCTAAGCTAGCGTAAAATGAAGTGTTTTTAATAACTTTGAATCTGTTTCTAAGATGTACAAAAAAATAATGGACCAATGAGGGTTTATATAATGTTAGATGTTATAATTCTGTTTTTAAATCACTTTTAAAATGGATAATAATATTATCAATCAATAAAGTATACAAACAAACAATATACAAACAAAATTAAATTTTAAGTCATCTATTGAAAACAGGTAAAATATAATACATAATACCAGGAACGCATAAGAGATGGTTCGACTTTAGGAAGACAAGATACTCTATAAGTCAGGAGTATTATGATTTAAATTTTGCGAAAAGATGACATCTTTACTAAAATGCGTGAATTATAAACATAATTGTAAAGATCATATCGTACCTTCGGTAAGACAAAGCATAATTAAACATTTTGTAATTTTTCATTAGAGACATTTTAAGATTTTTGAAGAATAATGTCGTGTTATTCTGGCTATATTGATCATACACTATCGCCCTCTGGCAAAATGAGACTAATCTTAATGAGCGAGTTTGTTCCTCCAGATAAAGGGATGTTTTTAAAATACATTGGCATACTTAACTCATTTTGAGAATTTTTTAGAATTATGCGCCTGTCTTACCGAAGGCGTGATATAACGAATTAAAAAAACATAAATTATAAAACAGCTATCATGTAAAAAAAGGAATCTATTTTCTTTTTTAATTAAGATGTTAGATAATCACGAAAGTAAATATTAACGGATAGTAAAACATAGATAATTTAAATATTGAAATAAAATCAAGTAAACTCATTCACACAAATCAATTAAAAATAATAAATATAATGTAGGTGTGTCAAAACGTCAGTTTGACGTTTATCTATGGACATTTTGAGCGGTATATTTGAAGTGTGATTTGAATCAGTGTTGCCAGAGTAAGAACTACAATTCCCGGCGATTATTCGTCAAAAGTCGCCAGACGGATCGATGATTTTTTGCGTTGGCTTTATTTTATTGCATTCAATGCGGAGCTTGTGCGAGAGATTGGGATCTCTTTGGAAATTTGAGTTGCGGACATTTTTGTTACCCTTGGAAGCATGCGAGGTGTCGGAGGACTAATCAATAATGAGTAGGGGTTGCCAGCATTAAAAAATAACTTCTTTGTTCCCTTACCTTGAAAGAAAATGGGGTAAACTTGCGAATTGATATCCCCAAATCAAAACTATGAAATAAATAATATTTATAACTTTTGCACATTATAAACGTAAAATTTCAATTATAGTATTTATCAGTAATAAAATAAGTTACATTACAATATTTAAAAAATATGTATATATGTAAATAAAAAATAGTAAAATAAATAATTAACGTGTTTCGGTTTTATGTAGACTTTTTAAAAATAAAATAATGTTCCTATTTTAATTGAATAATCAAAAAATAAAGTTTATTAAAATAATTTGTCCAATATTACACATGTTTATAATTTTATTCCGGATATTAGAAATTTTCAGTGTATTATTTAAATTACATTATATTAGTAATAAACATATGAAAAAAAGTTGTTAGCACTAAATAAATATTTATACAAAAATTAATAATGTATTTGTGATATAAGCTAGTAATTAAATATTTTATTTATTTTAAAAATATGGCTATAAATCATAATTATAAATAATAAGATGATTTCGGAAATGAAATGCGTATAAATAAATAAAAAAATTGAATTGTAAAGCTAGCAATTAAATAACACGATTCGCCACGTGTGAGGTAATGCTATAGAGCAGGGTTTCTCAAACTATGTTTCGCGCAAAACCAGCGTTTCGCTGAATATGAATAGGTGTTCCGCGACAATTTAAAAAGGTTTTATATACTGCAACACATTTAAAGATCTTCTACGTCATATTGAAAGGTAAATGACGATCAATCTACACTGATGTTTATGACTAAAAAGGGAAAATAATAATAAAATTGTAATTTTGTTTAAATGTATATTTAGTTAAAATCCACTTATGTTTGTGTCTTCGACCTGTTTCGGCTCGATTCCATCTTCTAATTTTGGACCAGATGGCAGCAAGCTGCCATGAAAGAGATGTGGTATATTGTTTTTACCTTTGTAAAAATATTAATTGCTTTTCTTTTATATACGAGTACGTCATACTTTGTGTTGTTATGATGGTTTATTTATATTTTTCTTTTTTATACACTTGTATATATAACACTTATATTTAAAAAATAAAATGATATAGACATGTTTCGGACAAACAGTCTTTCTTGAGTAAAGATACAATTTTAAAAATATAAATTGTTGTTGTTTACTTGATATGACAGATCTGTCAACATCTGTCAACATCTGTCAACATCTGTCAACATCTGTCAACATCTGTCAACATCTGTCAACATCTGTCAACATCTGTCAAATCATGTTAACAACACTAATTTTATAATATTTTTAAAATGAATCTTTACTGAAGGATTGTTTGTCCGAAACATGTCTATATAATTTAAAAAAATTACTATAAGTGTATAAAAAAGCAAAATAGAAATATTCATTTCTAGTTATTATAATTATTTAAATTTCCGTGTCTGCGAAGTGTTCCATTGCATAAAAAGTTTGAGAATCCCTGCCACAGGGCTATCGATCGTGTGGCTTAAGTAAAATGAAACACGTTATGCGTATTTATAACACACACGCCATAATTTCCGATTTCTGAGTGGCCAGATAAATTATTTTCTAGTGGTCCACCCGAGAGACGGGCAAATATTTATCATCTCCCAGCTCTCCAACACAAATAATCAACACTACATCATTTTTGGTCCATTTCTCCGGCAAATATCACAAACGAATAACGCATGCTAAAAACGCCCAAGAAAAGACACACGGTTTCTATGGTTTCCTTATGTCATTCGCATTATTTATAATATTAAAATCAATGTTCGTATATGTGTTACCTATAAACTCAAAAACTGTTGATGTGATTTCAATGAAAATTTCACAGTTTGCTCTAATTATTTTATACTTTTTCGCCCAGCTTGATTTTCATACAACACTCTTTTGGGGGGCTCCAGATTTCCCATGCGGTGCACGTGCCCTAGCCAGCGCAGTCTGTTAATCTTTATAAACTTGACCACGCTGACGTCCTGGTATAGGTCGCAGAGCTCTGTGTTGTATCTCCTTCTCCACGTTTGACCATCCTTAACGGGTCCGAAGATTCTGCGGAGGATCTTCCTTTCGAAGCAGTTTATTTTGTTTTCATCCCGTTTAGTGAGCGTCCAAGTCTCCGAGGCATATGTTAGGACTGGTCTAATCAGAGTTTTTTTATATTGTGGTCTTTGTCTTTCTAGACAGTAGACGCGACTTTAGGTGCTTATTGAGGCCAAAGTAGCATCTGTTTGCTGCGAATATCCTTTTTCCAATCTCTTCACTGACATCATTTATTTTTTTAACTAAGGAGCCTAGGTACGTAAACTGTTCCACGGTCTCAAATTTGAAGTTATTTATGTTGATGTCAGTGGATTGTCTGTTACTAGGCAGCATTGTGACAGGCATATGTTTCGTTTTGTCCTCATTATTGCGCAGTCCCACTCCTCTAGCTGATAGCTCAATAGCAACGAATGCTTCTCTCAGGGCAGATTCCGTCCTTGCGATAATGTCAATATCGTTAGCATATGCCATTATTTGAACTGGCTTTGTATATATGGTTCCACTTGTTTCGATGCCGGAGTCTCTTATAGCTTTCTCTAGGGCTATGTTGAACAGGAGGCATGCTAAAGCGTCTCCTTGTCTTATACCATTGTACGTTCTGAGATTCCCAGCTGCCCTTCCATCTTTTAAGAAGTCTTCCACGAGGACGAGCCCCATGAGGCTGATTATGCAATGCAATATAAGGGAGTCTGGTGGTGTCCATTCTTTGAACATGACCGTCGCTTTTTTGCTGTTAGCTCCATCTTATAATATCGCCAAACTCACATATTTCTCTTATTCTGGTGTTCCTCACGCAATCTCTCAGTGTATTACATTATTTATTCTATATTTGCTATTTGTGTTGCGGATTCATTGTCATGTTTATAAATTATATTCCAAGTTGTTTGCATTTTAAAAATAATCTAAAACAGACTAACTTTGTTAAGTATACACAACTTCTGTAACACACTATGCAGAATATAAAAATTCAGAACATTCTTTGAATTCGAATTTAAACACGAATGAACACATTCGAAACCGTTTTTCTTTTCTTGATGGAGTGTTTCATTTGAATTGTGATTGGGTTATTGCATGCCTAAAATCTGTTTTTTGTTTTTGGTTATTGTTCGGTATTGTAAAAAGCTATAATTTCACATTTATTCAGTCATTTAAAAAAATCATACAAAATATCGTTTCGTTTAAGGTAAATCTTATTATTTTTAATTTATTTTGTATTGTCGTTAATCATATGTAAAATATAGTATTAAAATTATTTAAATAAATCAATATATGTACATATAAATTACGTGAGGTTTAGTTAAAAAAAACTTACATTATTTAGTTAGGAAAAGAAATGTTATGCTTATAAAAAAATGTGTTAAATAATATTTTTTAAAAAAACACAAACATTATTTTATGCTATAAATGTATAATTGGATTCAAATAACCTGTTGTATACAAACATGTGTAAAACAACGCGAAACTACTACATTAAATGCCGAAGTGGCATCACAAGAACCAGCATAGATACTTTTATAATAGACTTTGCTGCATAACAATCGCTAAGATCGAATTTAAAAAATATTATTATTGTATCTTCTTCTTCAAGTGCCCTGACAGGTCCCCCTAACGTTGGGGATCACTTCGACGAATCTGTCACTGTCCTGCGCTGCTCGGAACAGCTCCTCCACACTTCGGATGCCAGTCCACTCCCTCACGTTCGCAGCCAGGACATTTGTCTCCTACCGGACCCTCGGCGTCCCTCAATTTTCCCCTCCAATATCAGTTGTAGAAGGTGGCACTTTTCCCCACGCAGTATATGACCCAGATGTGAGATCTTTCGAACCTTGATAGTTGATAACAGTTCCCTGTTAACTCTAGCTCGCCTCAGGACTTCGGTATTGGTAAACATGTCTGTCCAGGGAACTCTGAGCATTCGGTGATGGAGCTACATTTCAAATGCTTCTAGTCTGTTCATTTAAATAACTTTCAAGGTCCACGTTTCACATCAGTACAATAAAACAGACTACACATAGCATTATTTTTGTATATTTAAATTAAATTAAACGTTTATTAATTCGTTTCAAAATATAAACCAATTTGCAAGGCCAATTTCCCCGTCAATCCTTAATTAATCGTTTAACTAGCCCCGGTCGACACTAGATGGCGTCTCCTTCGCGCACGTTCCAAATTCAAATTCAAAAAGCAACGGAACCATCCCGCCTCTGTAATCTCCCGCCAAACGGGGCCGCGGAAAGTGGCGGGAAAAAACCGGAAATAAAAGTGTTCTAAATTTAAACGCGCGTCACGTGACCGGCGGCTGTTGGGCATGGCGTGTTGGCGGGCGAGCCTTGGCCAGGCACCTACCCTCGCGCCAGCGCCAGGGTTGCCACGCTTTAGCGCGGAATAATCGCTCCGGCGGAAAAGGCTAATAGTGGAACAGTTTTCGAGAGTAGGCAACACTCACATTAATGTGCTTTTTGAATTTTTTTTTAACAATACAATTCTAAAGAGACTTTTTGTTCACCGTTTTTAAACAATTTTTATTTATTAATAATGTAATTTTAGAATTACCAGTTTATAAAGGTGTTAAGTAGTTTTAACATATTTATAGCAAAGAAAAATACAAAAAACCGCTTATTATTACATATGTCATGTACTACGGGTGTCATCTTTAGGGTGATATTTGATCTATCACTTTGTAATTTTGTACAGTTATTTAACACCAATTCGAATCAAAAACATTTTTTTAATACTTCCTCAAATACGAGTAAGATAAATTAAAATATAAAAAAATTATGACCAATAATAGTACCTAATACACATGATATAAAATAAATGTTCCATATATCGCCTCTTTGCGAGAATAACGTGACATTTCGAAAATCAAATCCGCCGTGTTCAACTCTATTTTCTACAAAAGCATGGTATTTTTAAAGTGAAAAACAGAGTATTTATGAGCGAAAGATGAAAACGTCTGTTTTCTAGAATTGATGAAAACGTCTGTTTTCTAGAATTGATGAAAACGTCTGTTTTCTAGAATTATTATCACGATTTCCATTTTCTTTTTCTTATTCTTCTCAGTCGTATTCCTCCTGATTGAAGGTCGTGTCCATCCTGTAAACCATTTCCCATGGCACGCTATGCACTTCTGTCTCCCATCAGTCTCCAGGCTGCAGCTAATGAGAGACCAGTCAGCTCCCTGACTTGATCGGACCAGCTGGTTGGTGGTCGATTTCTTTCCATTTTGCCCATGATGACGAGGTTTTCAAGGTTGTCCTGATCTCTCTGGGCTATGTGCCTAAAATAATTTAAAACTCTCGGAAAGCACATGTTGCCTGATTCTTGGCTTATCAGACTAAAAAGGGTTTTAACAGAAAACAATGAAATATAACAAAAACTGTTATTTTTTACATATTTCTTATACCACTGGCATCTTTTGGGTAACCTTTGAACTACACTATTTTATTTAATCACTTTGTACCTTTGCCTAGTTATTGGTCTTTATATTTAACACCAATTGGGATCAAAAACATTATTATTTATTCTAATAATATTAAAAATAGCGTTTAAAAAATTATGAGTCATAATATTACCTGTCTATGCAGCTATTTAGCCAATTAATTTTTATAAATATTTGTTATTGAATTAAAGGAAGTACATAATAAAATAAATGTATATATTTAAAATTGATGAAAACGTCTGTTTTCTAGAATTATTATCGTGATTACTATATTCGTGTTAATAATATTAAAACTTCTAGAAAAATGGTATTTTTTTCTATATTATATAATATTTTACGAGTACTAGTTGCAACCCGTGAAATATTCACTACCCTTAAAAACTTGGTTTACTGTACAATCGTAATTAGTAATAAAACTTAACTTTTAATTAAAAAAAAATTCACAAGCGTCAAAATTTCATATTTAACAACACCAAATTGACCTCCTTTTGTTTTCTACGCTACTGTCATATAACAATAACCAGATCAAAATTAAAAATAATCTAACAAGGTTCAAGGGGCATGCGCATCGTGTGCATTTCGAATTACTACGAATGGAGTATCAATTGCAAAGCATTCATTGTTCAAGAAACTATAAAACAAAGTGCATACCGAATAATATTTATACTAGAAGTACATTATAAATAATTAAATAAAATTTCTTAATTTTATATTTTGATAATCCATTGTTTTGGAGCGAACACTGTAATACTTCAACGTCATTAAATATTTAATTTGAAATACTGTTATAATATTACAATTTATATATTTTTTTTCGAACCTTTTTGTGCATTTGTTCCAATGTCAATTTGAATAATTCCTTTAATAACATTTTAAAGTTCTTACTGGAGTTGAATTTTTTTAAGTGTCTAATTACAATTAATTAAAATAACGGTGGTTACATGGAATAATAAATTTGATTCAATTGAACACAAAAGTCCGGATCGTCCAGCTGACAACATGTGCACCGTCGAAAAGAACTATATAATGCGTTATGTTATTTTTATTATTTTATTTTATTACATATTATTGTATTTTATTTTAGATTTATTTTGTTGATGTTTAAGTTACTAAGTGTAGGCGGGAGATGCCTATAGGTGGCGAAATGGTCCGCAACCCATCACACCGCGTCTCCCGCGGGGGCGAATAGAGAAAGATGGAGTGTCACATCCGTTTAAGTCGGGCAGTCCATTCTTTCTGCCTACCCCTTCGGGGAGACGGCGTTCTGGTTAGTTACTTAGCTTGTTATATTATAGTTTATTTATTTAAATTATCGCGATAGCTGATTCGCCAACTAATGTTGTCATCATCAGCTTGTACAATCAACTATCATGTATTATAAACTGTTAGTTGTTTGTAACACTTGATGATGCCATTAGTTGGTAAAACAGCTGTCGCAACAATTACATAGAATTTAAATTAATCTTCTTTTTCTTCGCGTGCCGTATCAGATCCCCCTGACGTTGGCAATCACTCCGGCGAAGGCTACTCTATCTTGCGCAACCCGGATCAGCTCCGCCACATGTCTCATCCCGGTCCAGTCTCTTATGTTGCACAGCCAAGGTGTTTGCCTTCTACCAGGACCACGCTGCCCCTCAATTTTTCCCATCAGTATTAGTTGGAGCAAACTGTATTCATCTCCCCGCAGAATGTGACCCAGATATGAAATCTTACGGACCTTAACGTCCTTTAGCAGTTGTCTACTGCAATTGGCTCTCCTCAAAACCTCCAAATTGCTGACGAAAACTGTCCACGGTATGCGAAGCATTCTCCTGTGCAACCATATCTCGAATGCTTCCAACCGGTTCATAGCACTTTCAGTTTCACTTAAATTAATACATTGTGATATTATAACAGTTTTCCAAATTGTACATACATTTAGTTTTCAAGGAGGGGAAAAATAGAACAGTCTGTTTCGACAATGCTGATGATAGCTTTTCGTATCATAATAAAACTCCGTCTTAAAAATGCCATATCTCTTGTTGCAAGCAGGATTTTTAAGACGAGAGCATTATATTGCATTTTTATGAAAATTACTGAAGCCATTTATAAAATAATATTTAAACACTATCAATACAAATTTTGGTCATGAACTGCTATTGATAAAATCGTTTATTCAATAGGTATTTATCGTTGAATATTTTCTTAGATTTAATTTGCTCATTGGCAAATATTTTAGGACACTGTTATAATATCACATTTTTATTAAAATTAGGTTGATACGAGTATTGTCACTATAGCTGTTTCGCCAACATATGTTGACAATATCAGGTGTTACAAATAACTATTTTATGTGTTGTTTGCAACACTTGATGATGCCAACAAAGGTTGGCAAAACAGCTGACGCGACAATTGCTCTCTCTAATCTAGCTATTGGTCTGCAGCAAGGCGACGCATCTCCTCTTCCACTCCGCTCAATCCTCGGCAACTCTCTTCAACTTCGCATAAGAGGTGCAGCTCATATCTCGGTAAATCTGGTCTAGGTACTCTTGGCGAGGTCGTCCTCTGCCAATCGATCCCTCGACCATTCCCTCCAACACATTATGCAGGAAACATTCGTGTCGCAACACATGACCAATCCATCTTGCGCGCTTTTCAGCTATGGTGTTTAACACGTGCCTACTCTCTTCAACTCTGCTGAGAACTTCTTCATTTGTAATGTGGTCCCTCCATGAAACATGGGCAACTCGTCGGTAGGTCCACATCTTAAATGCCTCCAGCCTTTTGCGCTCTCTTTCACCCAGGCACCAAGTCTCGCAGCCGTACAGTAAAACACTCCACACCGATGTTTTTAAAGGTTGTTTTTTTGTTCGACAATTGCATAGAACTTAAATTAATAAATTGTGATATGATAACAGTGTTAAAACTCTTAATATTGTTGAAGTATCATAGTTTTTCCGCAAAAACAATGGATGATTTAAAGCATTATATTGCATTAATAGTTTTATTAACAGTTTCTCACAAATTAAGAAAAGATATTATAATTAAGATGGTTAATTATTTGGAATGGTTAGATGAGGTAAATATATGAAACGATGTATACAAACTTGAATAGAAAATTTATTTAAAAAGCCTTTTAAAAAATTTCATAACCAAAATAATATATTTCCGAAAGGAACCCAGTTTTGAAGTCATTCCAATCGACGAGCGGCCGTGTCATGATGTATGCTTATATCGGAGTATCGCAAACAATATATATTTCCTTAGATACACACTATATGAAATATGTGTAACAAATTAATAACATTTTTTTTTGTAGATTAAACAGTGACGTATTCTATATTTTCAAATCCTTTTTAAAAACCTTTTAGGAATGACATGATTTACATTGCTAGGGCATAATCTACCATTACCATGAAATATAATAAAACTTCTAAAAAACAACAGTATTCTCTCATATGATACATTATAAGATATATTGCTTTTTTACTTTTCTTGGGCAATGATGCAAATCTCCATATTATAATTGATAATTAATACGAATTAAAACTTATTTTTTAGAAGTCTATTTCATATTATATTAATGACATGTTTTGCCTTCCTAGGGCATTATTAAATGTGTTACATTTGATATTGCCAAATCATCACACGTCATTCCCGTAAAATAAAATAAAACTTTAAAGATTCGAAAAATCACGAAAATTTGACATTTGATATATTATTGTAACACCTGATGATGTCAACATAGGTTAATGAAACAGCTGTTGCGTAAAATAAAATATAATTGTGATACAAAAACAAAATTATTTAATTTAACAGTTTAAAATGTTAAGGTATCATAGTGTTTCGGCCAAAACAATGGACTAAAATAAAACTTCTATAAAACAGGCGTTTTCATTCGTATAAATGTATATAGGGTTATTGGTCATTGAAACTATTCCTTCTAGGAGGTTGTAGGGGATGTTTTTACCGATGAATTATGTCACGTAAGTCACTATCCAAAAGTGCATCATTTTCATTTCAATTAATTTTCAAAACCACGATAAATTAAAAAATAAAATTAGAAGTAAACACTTTTAAAACGTTGTATAAAACCACTTTATTTTAAGTCAGGAGTGCCAAGCGGTTTCACTCTGTAACGAGTTTTGTCAGGGATATACACAAGTGGTTTTATACAACGTTTTAAAAGTGTTTAATTCTAATTTTAAATATGTCAAACCACCAAGTAATAGCTTCTTTCCAAAGTTTCAAAAATTAAACTTAATTTTATATTATCTAAAAAAATTGTATTTTGGATAGTGACATAACATACATAACTAACCATCATGCCGTCTCCCCGAAAGGGTAGGCAGAAAAAATGGACTGTCACACTTTTACTGATGCGGCACTCCATCCTTCTCTTTTCGCTCCGCGGGAGACGCGGTGTGATGGGTTGCGAACCTCATCGCTACCAATAGGCATCTCCCGCGCACACTTCGATTGTCCAACACCCACAAAATAAATCTAAAACAAATAATATAAAATACAATGATATAAAATAAAATAACAAAATAAAAATAATTTAACACAAAATGTTCTTTTTAGATGGTGCACATATTGTTTATTTAATTTATGTTCCACGAATCCACCGTTTTTTAATTTAGCACATTATATAATAACACATAATGTTTTTTTTTAATAACATACATGACATAATTAATCGTAAATAACCTCCCCTACAACCTCCCAGAAGGAAAAGGTTCAGTCACCAATAACCCTGTATAACATAGATAGCATTAGCACTATTTGGATTTTTTAAACAATTCACATAACTTCACATAATAATACAAAAGTTCCGCTAACATGATAAATCCTTTCAGTATCCTCTAATCAACTTAAAAAAAAGTAGGTCACGGATAACCCACCCCTTCAGACCATTTGAAATTGGTTTTTCCTTCCCCAATCTCCACCCCTTGTAATTAATACTGCCGGACATCTCTAGTTCATATCCCGCCCTCCTCAATTCAAAAGAGACCGTTAATAAATTATTCAATATCATATTCAAAACCCTTGAGTTTAACTATTACACAGTACATTGTTCGAAATTCGAATTTGAATATCTTTCGAATTATTTCAAAACATAATCAATATTTCAATTTCTGGAATTCTATATGACTGAATAAACGAAAATTCTACATGAAAAAACAGTGAAATCAAAATTAAATAAACACAAATGTCCGAATCGTCCAACTGATGACAAGTGCACCATCTAAAAGAACATTATGTGTTAAATTATTTTTATTTGTTATTATTTTTTAATATTTTATATAATTGTATTATCTTTAATTTGTTTAAGATTTATTTTGTAGACGTTGGACAATCGAAGTGTGCACGGGAGATGCCTATTGGTGGCGATGAGGTTGGCAAGCCATCACGCAGCGTCTCTCGCTGGGGCCAAAAGCAAAGGATGGAGTGCCGCATCGATTTAAGTGTGGCAGTCCATTATTTCTGCCTACCCTTTCGGGGAGACGGCGTGATGGTTAGTTAGTTACATCAAACGTTTATTGTTAAAATGCATTGTATGTTATTCCAATTAATAAAATCTGTGTTAATTAATAAATATATTTTTTAAGTATTATTACAACGTTTATAGTTTATACGCCAGAGGGTTCGAAATCATACTGTATACAAATTATTACAGTTAAATTTTTTTTTGCTATTATATTGATTCTCATAACATTTGATAGGTTTTATTTTATCTTTAACTTCGTGGCAGAGTGGCAACAGCTATGACTGCCTCACCAAAGGCCCCAGGTTCGATTCCTGGCGATGGGAGTGCGATTGTCACACTGTCTATGGTGCAGAATTTACGTGACAATAAAATGGCGATAGATTAGCTACCTATCACATGTCATAAGAATCAATATGATAGCTTTACCCTTTACATCGATTTGGCTCGCGCTGTAATGATGTAGGTAAATAGCTATTTAACAAAATTATGATTATAAAAAAAACTTATAGAAAGTAGATGTTTTAATTCGTATTAATTATAATTGAAAAATTATTAATAATTTCTTCTATATAAGCAATAACTTTTTGTTGGGGATTCATTGAAAATTTTTGTAAAAAATACGAACTTCTTTGAAGGTCGCCATACTTTGTGTTGTAGATGTTTTATTTGACTTTTTCTTTTTTTTATATACTTTGCATATACAACACTATTAAAATTACATATCAGACATGTTTCGGACAACCAGTCCTTCTTCAGTGATACATATTATAAAGATTTAAAATCTAAAACTTTATAATCTGTATCACTGAAGAAGGACTGGTTTTCCGAAACATGTCTGATATGTAATTTTAATAGTGTTGTACTCGTATATACAAAGTATTAAAAAAAAGAAAAAGACAAATACAAACTTCATTTAAAAAAAAATTAAGAAATCAAACTTGTTTCGGACACAGAAGGCTTTCATCATTGTTTTTATTTATTTTATATACAATTTTAACAAAATTTTCATGAATGTGATCAGTTTTGACACACGGTAAAATGATTAAATCTTCTTCTTCTTCTTCCTATTAGTTAAGGTCGTAAGACCTGTTTGTGACGATCAATTGTCCTGGAATTATGATGTCCAGGCTTCTCTTCATCTTTTTGGTGGCCTTCCTGGTAGTCTTTTACGGTTTGGGTTTTCATCTGTAACAATTTTTGTAATTCTTGTATTCTTCATGCGGTCCACGTGGTCTCTCCAAAAGAGCCTTCAGCTTCTTACCCCATAACAAATATTTTGAATAAATCTAAAATAATATTTTAAACTTATTATTAAAAACTTTATTAAAAAATAAAATGCGTATCCGTTACATCCCTTATTTGAAATTAGAAAAGTTATTTTCATTCAGAACTTCACCCCCTGTATAGCACTCAATATCTTAGTTATTCTAATGTGAAAAAAGTTTCTCCACACCCCCTCCCTTATAAACTGCGGCGCTTATTTCGCCAACGTATTATTTTCACGTCATGTATACTGCAAACCATTAACCCCGGTGTAGTTAAGGGCAGGGGTGGCTCTACCCTTTACGTCGCGTTCATTAAACAATTTCAAAATTAACTTGGCATGACCAGTAAAATCAAATTTAAAAAAATCGGGCATGTTGAATCGGAAGAATTGACGTGCTTGTATGATTCGTTGTATGAATGTGGAGGAATTTAGAGTCGTGTTTCAGGATCGAGAAGAATAAGAGGATGAAGAAGAGGAAGAAGAGGAAGAAGAGGAAGATGAGGAGGAAGAGGAAGAAGAGGAAGAAGAGGAAAAAGAGGAAGAAGAGGAAGAAGAGGAAGAAGAGGAAGAAGAGGAACTAGAGGAAGATGAGGAAGAAGGTGAAGAAGAGGAAGAAGAGGAAGAAGAGGAAATAGAGGAAGAAGAGGAAGAAGAGTAAGAATAGGAAGAAGAGGAAGATGAGAAAGAAGAGAAAGAAGAGGAAGAAGATGAAGAAGAGGAAGAAGAGGAAGAAGAGGAAGAAGAGGAGGAAGAGGAAGAAGAGGAAGAGGAGGAAAAATAGGAAGAAGAGGAAGAAGAGGAAGAAGAGAAAGAAGAAGAGACGAAGTATTTGGTGTTATGAAATCTAGATTAAATAATTTTTTTTTTTTTCCCTTATTTAAGTTTTTAACACGTGAATCAGATAGTTATATCTTGTGCGTCGGTCGGTGTGTTAAAAAAATCTTATCTAATATTAGTTGTCTTATTGGTAGTCAAGACAGCAGGTGACGTGAAAGCAAATGGAGGAGGCCTTTGTCCAGGAGTAGACGGCAAGACGACGGCTAAGACATTATCAAATGTTGGCAGATGAAGGCAATTTACGTTTGTTTTATGACTCCGTTTATTTTTCGGCCCACAACTAAATTGCATCGCCCGCCACTGGTCACGAGCACGGAACACGTATTTGGTTTAACCGAAGCTAATAATAAATACAAATAAAATCGTTACAAGCATGCTTTATTCGCGTAAGGTTCATAAATTTTATATTAATGCTTGAAAACAAGCAATTAACGCCGTATGAAATTTCATATGATGTTATTTATTCAGGACCCATAAATTTAAAAATCTTTTAGTTAATTATGTAATTTTATGATTATAACATGGTAGTTTAGGGTAATGATTTTCGAAAAAGAAGGAATCATGACAGTCAAAGGGGGAATGGAGAAAATCTGGAACAAGTATATGAGTTTGTATATTTAGGTAGTATGTTTACAAAGGATGGGCGAGTGGAGAGGGATATTGAAAGAAGGGTTGGGGCAGGCAACAAAGTGAATGTTGCACTTAAAGTTGTAAAAGCTACAAAAGCCTAAAGCTAAAATGGCAGTGCACGGTGGTCTTCTTATTCAGACCCTTACGTAAGAAAGCGAAGCTTGGAACTGGCAAAATAAGGATGAAAGTAGAATAAATGCAGTATAAATTATATCTCTTAGACGAATGTGTAGAAATTACGTGTATGAAAATATAAGAAGTGAATGCAGTGAACAAAATAACGAAAGGACACATGGAAATAATAAATGAATACAGAATGATAAAAAAATATATGTAAATGATGTAAATGGACCAAGAAATAAAGGAAAACCGAGAAAAACGCGGCACGATAAAATAAATCAAATATTGAATGTCGGCCAGTCGAAGAAATCAACTTGCGTGGAAGACACGATGTACGTATGTTGAGGAAACGCGAGAAGTATGTCAGGAAATAAAAGTGTGACAGTAAATTTTTTCTGTCCCCACCTTCCGGGGAGACGGCGTGATGTTAGTTACTTTAGGGTTTAAACTTCTTATTTTTCTTCTGTTTGGAGATCTTATGATCTGTTTATGCAGGATATCAACTTTTTTCCTGTGATGAAGACGACCAGCCTTCTCTCCGTCTCTTTGGTGCTCGTTCTGGTAGTCGACGGCCCTCTGGAGTCTCGTGCATCACGCTGTTCTAACATACCATATATTTAATCATTCTTTGTCGGAGTTTTAAGTTAAGATTATCGTTGCAAAAGCAGGTTCTCATTTAATTAAATGCAGCTCGTGCAACTTCATTTTTTCATTTGATATTATACTAAAGAAAATAATTACAGCCAAATTTACGACTTATTTTATAATTAGTATATAATAATTTCGTGTGCAAAATTTTTATTTTTATTTTATGAAGAATTTGTAAAAAAAAATAATAAAAATATCCTTAATAATTCTATGAAGATCGCATTTATTAAAAATTTAAGACATTCGTCTCTTTAAAAAAAAAATGTTTTCTTTAATCCAATTTTAAAAATATTGAGTACTAAAAATACCTTAAATTAAAAAAAATATTTTTATATTTGTTTTTGTAGAATGAAATAATTATTGGCAGCGAAATTATGTTATGAATAAGTCTAAATCCTTCATCTTCTGGTACAGTGTCAGGTCCCCCCAACGTTGCTGATCACTGCAGCGAAGGCATCTCTATCCTGCGCCACTTGGAACAGGTTCTCAACTATGCTCATTCTGTCCATTCTCTTATATTTCGCAACCAGGACAACTGCCTTCTACCAACTCCCCGACGTCCTTCCACTTTACCCATTAATATCAGCCGAAGGAGGTGGTATTTTTCTCCCCTTATCACATGACCCAAATATGAGACCTTTCTAACCTTCAGACTCGACAACAGCTGTTTATTGTCTGTATGGTATATAATAATTATTAAAAATAATAAATATATATAAAATACAACAAAACGCCATCTATCATCTCATTCTAGAATGATTCGAGCATGATTCTGCGAAAAATTCAAAGTCTTCACCATTGTTAACCCCTCAATACTCAAGTGGCACCCTTATCCTCACCGTGACCACGTATTTTTGTTAACCCTGCCGCGCTTACGCGGTGTCTATGCTTGTCTACGAACCGTATTTACGGCCAGGGGCGTACTCGTATTTTTACTTTTCGAAACGTTTCGAGACTTAAATATCGGTCTCTCTCTGTTTACCCTTAAAAAATAAAAATTACATGAATAATTATGTATCTTCGCAAGGTTGTTTAAGAAACAGACTGATAAAGCTGCAGTTATCTTCGGATGCCTAAGGGGCACTGTCTGGGACAATAAGCATATGCTAGTAGAAAGCAAAGTTAGAATTTATAAAACATGCATCAGGCCCATAATGACATACGGAATCGAAGCAAGAGCAGAGACACTGTCAAAACCAAACATCTCTTAAGAGTAGCAGAATTGAGAACATTGCGACCAATTATGGGGAGTCCCCTTAAAGATAGGATACCCAATGAAAAAATTCGCAAATTCTGCAAAATTGAAGACATAGTGAGATGGAGTAGGCAGAGAAGACGATTCTGGAGGGACCACATCGAGAGAATGGATCCAGCAAGAATTCCTTATATCGTGATGCACGATACTCCAGAGGGCCGTCGACCGTCAGGACGACCACCAAAGAGATGTAGAGAAGGCTGGTCGTCTTCGTCAAAGGAAGAAAGTTGATATCCTGCATAAATAGATCGCAAGATCTACAAACAGAAGAAGAAGAAGAAGGTTGTTTAGAGATTTTTTGACAGTTTTAATGGGATCTTTTATTTCACGAGTACGTGCCTGTGAGACGCGTCAGTGTTCCCGAAGATTATTTGTGAGAATAAATAACGATTGACGTAGTAATGACGTATGTTGCTTTGTTCCCTGTTCTCCATAGGGCATTGTATTTATTTTGCCACATAACCCGCAAATATAAAGCCAGAATCATACTGGGGTAACCACGATGCTAGAAAATGGGACTCGAATCAATATAATATATTATTTTATTAAACTGTTAAATTAAATAACTTTGTTTTTTTGTACTACAATTGTATTTAATTTTACGCCACAGTTGTTTCATCAACCTATGTTGACATCATCAGGTGTTACAATAATATATCAAATGTCAAATTTTCGTGATTTTTCGAGTATTTGTTGCTATGTCAATTTGAATAATTTCTTTGATATAATTTTTAAGTTCTTGCTGAAATTGAGTTAGGTACCTAAATATTTTAATTAAAAGAATGGTTAGTTACTATTTATAGGAGAAAATATTAAAGGTGGAAAATCTAATAATAACTAACTAACTAACCAACTAACCATCACGCCGTCTCCCCGAAGGGGTAGGCAGAAAGAATGGACTGCCACACCTTTCTTTCCTGACATATTTCTCTCGCTTCCTCAACATTCATACATCGTGTCATGCACGCGCGTCGATTTCTCTGACTCCTCACATGGCCGACATTCAATATTTGATTTATTTGATCGTGCCACGTTTTCCTTGGTCTTCCTCTATTTCTGGTACCATTTACATCATTAACATATAATTTTTTTACCATTCTTTCTTCATTCATTCTTTCCATATGTCCAAACCATCTTAATGATCCTTTCATTATTTTGTTCATGACACCATCATTCGCACCGCATTCACTTCTTATATTTTCATTCGACACTCTATCATACACAGAATATCCACACATTCGTCTAAGAGATCTCATTTCTACTGCATTTATTCTACTTTCATCCTTCTTTTGCCAGTTCCATGCTTCGCTTCCATACATAAGGGTCGGTAGAAGAACACCATTGTGCACTGCCATTCTAGCTTTTTTGGATAGGTTTTTGTTTGCGATGACAACTTTAAGTGCACCATTCACTTTGTTGCCTGCCCCAACCCTTCTTTCAATATCCCTCTCCACTCGCCCATCTCTTGTAAACATACTACCTAAATACACGAACTCAACTACTTGCTCCAAATTTTCACCATTCACGCTAATGTTGCAGACTGTCGTGGTTTCTTCCTTTTCAAAAATCATTACCTTGGACTTATTAACATTCATCATCAGATCATTTCGCATGCATACCTCATACATACAATTCACCAGGACTTGTAGTTCATGCTCGTTGTCAGCAAGTAGGACAGCGTCATCCGCATACAAGAGACAGCTTACTGACACTCCGCTCATTTTGGCACCTACATCCAACCCTTTCAGCTCTCTCATACAATTGTCCATATACAGATTAAATAACCACGGGGACATTACGCAACCTTGTTCGACACCTTTATTGATATCAAACCAGGCTGTAAGATCTCCATTTACTCTGACACTAGCAGTGCTTTCCGAGTATAGCGACTTAATGGCCGTGATCAGTTTTGTACTTATTCCATATTCAGACAATATTTTCCACAACTTTTCAATCTAATAATAATAATAATTATAATAATAAAACAGTAATTAGAAGAAACAATTACACGTAGTATAGAGTTAAAAACGATGAAACATAATAAATTAAAAAGATAAACAATAACTGGAAGTAGATAAACAATAACCAAACAATAGGTACCTCACTCAATTTCAGCAAGAACTTCAAAATTATATCAATGAAATTATTCAAATTGACATAGGAACAAATACCCATAAAGATTCGAAAAACAGATATTGAGTTGAGAGAGATTTATTACCCTAAACCAATTGATTTAGTGAAGGAACAGTTCATATTTAAGACAAAAACAGATGGCCCTAGACACACAAGTAGAAAACTAGGATTACACAATGTAATTTTTAACAAAAGATTCATCTCCCGGTTTTTATGAGTGTAAGTAAGAAATGTTAAAATTAAAAAAAAAATCAAAGTTGTTACAAACATCCATATAGGGAAGAAGAAGAAGAAATTAATTGCATCTAAATAAATGTTTAAATATTTAATTTGCAATTGTACGATTTCAGTTGTACGTGTGTCCCGCGTTCCGTTGACGTGGGGTCACCCCAGTCCATAAACATTTTAGTAGGTTCACGGTGAGCTTTGGGCTTTGCGGAGACTTTTATTCTACGCTTCCGGTCGCACATTGCTCGAGACTTTACGAGCACGCACTGCAGAAAGCCAAAACGATCCAACTCCCAATAATCTGAACATAACCTACGTTACAGATTAAGAGTAAATCTTCTCAATTTATACACTATACTGCAGGGATACAAAACCTTTTTCATTTAAAAAATATCTAAATAATATTTTTTAAACTATGAAAATAGATAATTATATAAAACTAAAACACTATAATTTTAGAAAACGCCTTTTTATATTATAATTAACACGAATAAAAAGTCTCTTTTCTAGAAGTTTTATTGTACGAGTATTTCATGATAATGACATATTTCGCCTTGTAAAAGCATTATCAAATAAAGAAAAACACAATTTTTAAAATTATTATAATACGAATGAAAACGTCTCTTTTCTAGAAGTTTTATTATATTTCATGATAATGACGTATTTCGCCTTGTAAAAGCATTATCAAATATAGTAAGAATCAAAAACGCATTTTTTATAATTAGTACGAATGAAAACCTCTCTTTCCTAGAAGTTTTATTATTATATTTTATTACAATTACATATTTCACCTTGCTAAAGCACTATGAAATGTAGCAAGATCGACATTTTTTTATAATAAATACTCGTACAAATAAAAACTTATTTTTTCTAGGCGTTTTATTATATTTTATATCAATGACATGTTTCGCCTCGATAATGCATTATCAAATGTAGTGAGAACAAAGTGCGTTGTTGCTACACATCCGAGTTAATGTAGCAGAATATGGTTATTAATTAATTCAGCTTCTAAGGTTACATATTCTGCTAAATTAATTTGGTATATAAACAACAACGCACTTATTTCTCACTACATTTGATAATGCCTTAGAAAGGCAAAATATTTCATTCCCGTAAAATAATTAATGATAATGAAAATGTTTGTTTTCTATAAGTTTTATTATATAATGTGAATGATACTCGTATGTTTCGTATGTCTGAGGCACTATCAAATGTTGCATTAAATTCGATAATGCCATGTTACATTTGATAATGTCATAGACTGCGAAACATGTCATTCACAAAAAATATTATAAAACTTCTAGAAAACAGACATTTTCATTTGTGTTTAATTATTTGATATGGAGTTTTACACCATTATTCAAGAAACAATTAATACGCCTTTTAATATCTAATAAAAATCAAATACCGATAAAAAATGATGATTTATAAAGCGTCATTTTTTAAATAATTATCAATCTCAATGGCGCTGTAGAAAATATTCCATGTTACAACCGAGTTATAGTAAATACTATATATATTAAGTATGAGGGTTGCACCTGACACAGTCGATCAACATTTACATCAGGATAGGATCATTTGAAAAGGTGCGTTTTGAGTCTGCAGGAAGATTGTTCCAGGCTGAAAGGCCGGCTACCATGAAGGCTCGGTAACGAGAGACATTGCTGATCGCAATATAGACTGCCACACATTAAGGTTTTCGTTGAAACAGAGTTACGATAGCTCAAAGAAAGCTGGTGCCATTCCATGCTACACCCTAAAGGCAGTCCAACAGAGCTTGTACTATTCTTTCTGGACATTTAAGCCAATGGAATTCATATTGAATATAAATCAAAACATCAACATTCGGAATTGACATCATCCCTAATAACTCCTTAAAACTTCTTGGAGTCAACTTCGAAGCAGATCTCTCATTAAAAACCCAAATGAATAAGACAGTGAGCGCCAGTTTCTTTTACTTACAGCTCAAAGCGCCTGGAATTTGCTCCCTGCACGCCTCAGATGCATTGACAATCCGACAGATTTTTAATTTCACCTAAAAACCCACCTTTTGAAAATATCGCATAAAATGTAAACAACGGTTATCTGATTTCTGGTGTCAGATGCAGCTCTCATGACGAAAAACATTGTCAAAGCGCCATTGAGGTGAGCTATTCACGAAAACGGCGCTATACGAATTAGCCTAATTATTATTATCTATTTATTTAAAAGTTGTCTTCTTCATCTTTAGCCTTTTTCGCTCCACTGCTGGATATAGACCTCTTCCATTTTTCTCCACTCGTCCATTCTTGTCCCTTCAGCATCCAGGTCGCTCCAGCTATTCGGACAATGTCGTCAGTCCATCGTTTAGGTGGCATCCTGGCATTCATTTTCTTTGTCCAAGGCTTCCATTGAAGTATTTTGGGTGTCCATCTGATACTGTCTTGTCTGGCTACATATAGAAGTTTTAAATATAATAAAAATATATTTGATTGGATTGACATATTTCACCTTTTTAAGGCATTACCAAATTTAGCGATAATCAAGCGCATAGCTGTTCATATACCCGAGCTTATGGAGCAGAATAATATTTATCAATTAATTTATTGTAATATATTATTAACAATGATTAAGGGAAATGAGAAAAAAAATCAAAGCTAATTGAAAATAAATAAAATTTATACAAGTATAAATCCATCTGAAATCATATTTTTGTAATTTTAATCATTGAGTTCTTTTTAAATAATTATATTAAAAAATGAATTTACGTAATAATCTGTATTAGTATGTATAAAAAAAACTAATTACTTAATTTTTGTCTTGGCTCCAAAAGTTGGTATGTATAGAAGGCAAATTAAATATAAAAAATGTCCTTACTTATAATAAATATTATAAAACAAAAATGTACCAAATATTGAATATATATATAAAAGTTTAAATTTGGCATTCGTGCCTTATAATATAAATGTCATGGAGCGAGTCCGACGGTTGTGACAATGCGTTTCTTATGAGTGAAATTCGCAAGGGAAATACAGCTTTAAAATTTAAAAAATATATATAATATTTGGTACATTGTTATATATATTTTTTATTGTATTGTATATTGATGTTTTTGGTAATTATTTTATTTAAGAAAAATGTAGTTTTTTAATGTAATAGTTACTATTAAATATTCTTATTATGATTTTAGCTATTACATATATTTTATCGCTGGTAGAAAATACTTAAAAATGCAGATGATGGAATATATTCTTAAATAGTATAGTATAATTTTTTTTAATATTAAATAAATAGATTATCGCTTAGATAAATGTTTCGTAGATTTTAAAAAATATGTATGTGTAGTATAAATGAATGTTTAAAATTCATAATTATTAAATGTGTAGTTACGTATTGATGTTTTTTGGTATGAAAGTAAAAAGTAGAGTAGTGATTAGAATTGCACATTATATAAAAACACATCACTTTTCACATCACATCACAATTCATATATTTCAAAAAATATATTTTTATTTTATTTTTATACCAATTTGTGAAATTTCGAAATAAATATTTTTATTAAATGATAAATAAAATAAATATTTAAAAAAATGCAATCTTCTTCTTCGTATAGTGTCTTGTTAGGTCCAACAGACGTTGGCGATCACTGTAACAAATATTTTCTCGCCAGATTGATTTCTTGGGAAGTGTTACTGGAGTGGTTTCCCGTTGCCTTCTCCAGTATATAATTATTGTACGAATATTTAAATTGGTTCAAAGGCATGACAATTTTCTGGGTTATTATAATGTTAATTAAAATTAATTTTTAATAAACTTAATTTGTTAACACTGCAGAATTCCATAATAACGACTTTTTATATTAAATATTAAAATTCTACTTTTCCCACTCTTTGACTTTATTTTTCTCGACAATTTTCGAAGGTTTTGTACTTTCATCCTCGTTTATATCGTTCTCTCGATGATGAAGGTATAAAACCTTTGAAATACGAGGAGAAAAACAAACTCAGAGCAGAAAATATATATTTTTAATTAAATGAATTTTTTTAATAATAGACAAGAAAATAAAAATAATGTTTCATGTCAATGACAAATTGTGTTATTCTTTAAAATCAATATTCACTATTTGAATTATAAAAATTCATATTTTAGAAAGTTTACAAAGTGAAAATTTCCAATTTATTGTTTCTCAAACGATAATGTATAATTCCATAACAAATATTTGATGTGAATAAAAACGTCAGTTTTCTAGAAGTTTTACTATATTTTATGGGAAAGACAGGATTCACCTTGCTATTTTATATTCTAATTCAAATGTTATATATAAATATGTCGGTTGTAATAAAAAAAATCATTAAAATGAATACGAATCCTCTTAAATAACTTTAATACCAATATTTAAATTCAGTAAATTTTATAAAATTATTTTAATATTATTTTGGTATAGAATCATGTTTACTACCCCTGATCTGTAAATAAAGGAGTAAGTTTGTAACAATGGCACTAGTCTATCGATGCCAGCGAGCTTGGCGAAACCAGTCGCTGTCGAAATAAAGACAAAAGTAGAAGTTGTTGAAAAACATCGTTTTATTTCATTATTATTATCTAATTTGATAATGCCTTAGTAAGGTAAAACATGTCACTATTCAATAAAATATAATTAAACTTCTAGAAAACTGACGTTGTTATAAATAATAAATATGGAATAATTATCTGAATATTCGTTTAAAAATAAATGTTTTAAGCAAGACATTTTAATTTAAATTAAAATCACGTTATCGTTATATATATGAATTGTAGAAAAGGCGTTATTTCATTTAGTAAGTAAAAGCCCAAAATAAAATTTTGGTAACATAATTTCATTATTTTTTATACTGTTACTATATAATGGGGTTAGTAATCTTACTTGCGCAAATCAATACAATACAATATTATAGTTAAAATAATTGTGAGTAATTTTTTTATGTATCAATTATTGAATCGGTTCAATTTCGCTTTTAACAAACGGTAAAAAAAATATGGAATTTCACAAATTGGTTAATAGACACATTATACATATAATTAAATTTATATACACGTTTAACATATAACAAATATAAACGAAAAAATGTGGTGTATCATTTAATTACTTTAAAATTATGTATTAATATGTAATTTATGGCTTTAATTTTGTGAAAATCAAAAATAAATCAATTAAGGTAAATTCTTTTTAGATGATTTTCACACTGTTAACGCTAAAATTCTTTCCACTCGTAACTATTTAAGCATTGAACAAGTAACTTGGTAATGTTGTATCTATTATATAACAATGATAAAAAAAATCTCAGATAAATCAGTGCCCTTATCCAAGTTATTATTGTTATTATTTTGTTGAATCGCTCTTTGCATCATTACAGCACAAGGCAAAACCTTGTAAAGGGTATAAGCTTTCATATTGATTCTCGTAACATGTGATAGGTAGCTAATCTAACGCCATTTTATTGTCACGTGAATTATGCACCAGACCAGTGTGACAATTACACTACCATTGCCGGGAATCTAACCCGGGACCTTCGAGCTGGCAATCAAAGTACTTATCACTCGGCCAAGACGGTTGTCAATGTAATATTTTAATTTATATATCAACTTTCTTCTTCTTCGATGGCCGTACAGCCCATATCGAGCCTTAGCCTCCAGTATTCTTCGCCTCCAACTCCTTTTCTCCTCCGCTTCGACCATCCAATCTGATACTCGTAACAATTTCGCCCCATCTCTCCCAACTTCATCCTCCCATCGCAGCCTTGGTCGTCCAATTGATCTTCTACCACCTGGGTGCTTTGTAAATATAGTACAGGTCGTCATTATGCCGCACTCTCCAGCCTTCACCGTCATTCATAGGTCCCAGCACCCTTCTCTCAAAAGTATCCGGGAAGGATTTCGCTGTCATTGTCCACGCCTCACACCCATAGGTCACTACTGATCGGATGATTGTTTTATACAGGGTGCGTTTGGTTTTCCAGTGTACGTTTCTTGATTTGAGCGCTGGTAGTAGAGAGAAGAATGTTTTGTTGCCAATTGTGATTCTTCTTTCGATTTCCTAGTGATCTTCGAATTTATATATCAACACATAGTTATTGGCAACAGCTATGAATGAACACCGAAGGCCCTAGGTTCGATTCCGGCGATTACAGTGTGAAAAAAATCTTACGTTACCTTCAATCTGGTAGAATTCACGTGACCATAAAAATGGCGATAGACTAGCTACCTATCACATATCGTGAGAATCAATAGCTTAATTGTGTGTACAGTAATTGAATTCAAATGACCTGTTGTATACAAAAATGCCGAATACAACGGGAAACTACCACATTAAAAGCCCAATTGGCATCCCAAAATATGCAAATATTTTTGGATTGCTGCAAACCAATCCTTATGATTAAAATTTTAAAATGAAACTATTGTTAACGAGTGGTAAGGGTATATATAATATTAAAAACAAATTATTTAAAAATTATTTTTTTGTAATACACATCATATTTATTTATTTATTTATTTATTTATTTATTTATACAAAGAAAACAAGAGGTTTTTAAGGTTGTGAAATGTTATTTTTTTAGGCTTGCCAGGAATTTTATTATGGTGATATTGTAAGTATATTTTATAAAATAAATGTTGCTCATTTTAAATATACTTTTCTGAAAGGAAAAATTAATTTAAAATAGCCATCTATGAATTGGTTTTGCAATACAAGAAAAATTTTGCTTGGCGGTATTCAATCTAGCAACCCTATTGTTGAGCATTGTTTTAAAGACATAGGCTACTGAAAAGGTTAGAAAATAATATTTTTATGACCTTACATTTATACTCGATAGATGGCACTACGTGAACATAAATGAATAATAATGACGATTTTTCTAAAATTAAAAAAAACTGTTTTTTCACTTTTGATTTTACCAACATGTTTTGAAGGCTTTAAATTTTATCGGGTGGTGGTCTATAGGATAGAACGCTTGGCTCCTGATCCAGGGGACATGGGTTCAAACCTGGACACGACCAGATTCCTTCTTTATAATAATGAGCTATTTCCTGCTCACATTGAAGATTGTAAAATAAATTCTAATATCATTGATATTCGATATTCGATTTGATATTAATATTCGATCATTGATATTCGATTTGATATTAAATCTTTGGTGTTCAGTCTTTTTTATTATTTTTAAATCATGGAATCATCAAAATCATCAAAAGTGAAAAATGGTGATTTAATTCATAAAAAAATTCTTATTAACAAATTTCATCGTATACACTAAGTTTATGAAAAAAAAAAACAATTTATATTACAATAAAATAATTAATTTGAATGAAAACGTCTGTTTTCTAGAAGTGTTATTAGAATTTATGTGAATGAAACGTTTTACCAGTCTAAGGTATTATCAAATGGGGGCATTGTATTAATTGTATTAATGGTTTAATATGGAGTTTTACATCAGTTTTCAAGAAACAATAAATATATTATAATGATAAAAACGTCATTTTTCTAGAAGTTTTATTATATTTAATGGGAGTGACATATTTCTATAGCTAAAATATTAGTAATAAGAAATATGTCACTCCCATTAAATACCATAAACTGACGTTTTCATAAATATAAAATACTAATTATAATGTGCCATCTGTCGAATATAAATATAAGTTTAAAAAAATTGCCGTCAATTGTCTTATGTTACTGTTTATCTGAATAGGTTTAGTATTTTATAATTTAGATGTCTAAGGAAATCATCAAATAACATTTGATGTGCGAATGGGACTTCTGAGTCTATTTGGTTTTGTTAAAAAAAAATTTTTTAAACTTATTCTTGATGCAGCTTAGTTGTGAAAAGCACTGCTTCTAAATGAAGGTCTCGAAATCGATTTTGTGTACTAGGGAATACAATTCGTCTATTTGTTCCTTCAATTTGAAAGTATCTACCTATACATATTTTACTTTCAATTATTTATTTAATATCTATCAAATATTAATTTAATTTTAAGTTTTAATAGTGTCTTGAAATTGTTATTTCTCTATCGGGAGTGAAATTTCGTTACTTAAGGAAGAAATAAATTAAATTAATTAGCGATTTTTGTAAACCGATTCTCTAAATATAATTTTTCTTTTGACACATCATAATTTCATCGCCGAAAGATTATTTATATTTTTTATTTGATTTTTATATTACTAGACTTTATATTTTAAGTTTTATAGCTAATAACAATATTCAAATTTGTAGCTTTTGTCTAATTCTTATTCTTCAAGTGCCCTGTCGGGTCCCCCAACGTTGGCGATCACCTCGGCGAACCTGTCCCTGTCCTGCGCCGCTCGGAACAGCTCCTCAACACTTCGGATGCCGGTCCATTCCCTCAAATTTCGCAACCAGGACATTTGTCTCTTACCAGGCCCTTGGCGTCCCTCAATTTTCCCCTCCAATTTCAGTTGGAGAAGGTGGTACTTTTCCCCACGCAGTACATAACCCAGATGTGAAATCTTCCGAACCTTGATAGTCGATAACAGTTCCCTGTCAACTCCAGCTCGCCTCAGGACTTCGGTATTGGTAACCATGTATGTCCAGGGAATTCTGAGCATTCGAAGATGGAGCCACATTTCAAATGCTTCCAGTCTGTTCGTTGAGTTGACTTTTACGGTCCACGTTTCATATCCATACAATAAAACAGACCACACATAGCATTTGATCATTCTTTGGCGGAGTTTTAAGTTTACGTTATCATTGCAGAAGAGTGATTTCATTTTATTAAACGTAGCTCTTGCTGCCTCAATTCTGCATTTTATCTCTACATCTGGGTCAAGAGATTGCGTTAGTATGCTGCCGAGATATTTAAAATTTTCCACCCTTTCAACGTTACGGCCGTTCAAATGCAATACTGACCCACTGTAGTCATGCCGCCCGAATGTCATCCATTTGGTTTTGCTGACATTTATTTTGTCTAATATAAATTTGAAATACAAAATTTTAACTGGATACACCGCACCGTTAGCGAGTGTTAAATTCCATTAATTCAATTATTTTAATAGGAAGCAGTTTTAGTTCAAGAATGATTATGTGTTTAGCTTTCGTTACGAATCAAATGATAATTAAATTAATGTAATAATGACGTATTCAGCTAATTAATGTAATAAATATTTAGATCTCGAAGATCAGGAAGCTGTACGTGTTTACTTGTAGACCACAGATCGTACAGAAGGCGGGAATAACTGGTTTATTGTTCTATTTGTTAATTTTATGTGGCATACTAGCGTCATTTGGGCCATCAAAACAATCTTGTTTTGACTATCAGAATATACGTCGAAAATTACAAAGTAATTCTCGGTACAGTGTGTGATAATTATTTTTTTAAAAATATGTTATAATTAGTTTAATTTTTTTTATTAATTTAGCTAGCACCATTGGATTTCATTCAACCCGCCAAATCGTGAATAAATTAATAATTAATAATCGACGAAGATGTAAGAATGTAGAGCGAGAGCAAGTATGTCATGACAAAACGATGTGGCGTTCCATTCTTTCTGCCTACCCCTCCGGGGAGACGGCGTGATGGTTAGTTAGTTAGTTAGTTTTAGTAATAATGTACCTACTCGTACATTTAAATTAATAAATAGCTCATGGATCACAGAGCTTGACTTAGTCAATTCAGTAGACCTTTTATTTAAACGCACAGAAATAAATGTTATAATAATAAGTAATATCCTTAGTATAAACACAAGCAAGGATAATATTATTGAATCTTTAATAATAAAGAAAAAAAAAGTAATAAATATAATCGAATTTAAGCGCTTGTTTTAGTATTTAGATGACATGGGTTCGATTCTTGACAAAATAAATATATTTATTACCCGTGGCTCTTTTCGACTGAATTCTTGCTAGGTATGCCGAGCTACCAATCATCGGAGAGAAGGAGAAATATTCACTTCTTTCAGCTGATTGGCGGCCGTATACAAAACTCCTGAGTGATGTAGGCCTATTTGTCCCTGATAATTACCTTCGTCAAAGACAGCACAGATTGTTTTATTTGCCGCGCTGCAGAACCAACCTGCCAATAGTTATGCCTGTGGGTAGGGCAATCTTATTGCTTAATCGGGTCGCCTCGGAGGTGGACATATTTCGTGATAGTGTGAGTTGCCTCAGGGATGCAATATCAATGTTATGATTATTTCTAATTCTTAAGCTTATTTTTTTATGCTTCTCTTTTAAATTCTCATAATGTAATTGCAAACAATCTGGAAATGTCTGTAATGTTTGTAATTTTTATTAAAATAAATGTAATGAAATATATCATAAGATTCACGAGATTTTTTTGTTTTAGTAATCTATTTGTGGTTTAATTGTTATTTATGAAATATCATTTATTCAAGACACTGTTAAAACATATAATAAGAAATAATTTATATCATATTTGAAATCGATATTTAAAAATATTTGAAAGTATGTGTACATTAATTATCGTAAGAACCAACATATCATTTCAGATTTGGTTTTTGAGTAATGCCAAAAAATGTAATGACTGATTATCTTGGTAATATGTTCAGTGTTTAGATTTAAAATTGGGTATTACTCCAATTTGCCTGTGTTAACAAGCATTTTCGAATACTTCACTGATTTGTGTGTTTATTATTTTGCAGCAGGCATGCGGCAAGTACATTCCCGCAACATCGGGTGTACAGAGCAACCAGACAGGAGCCACGATGGACGGCACATACCTGGTCGAGGCATCGTTCTAGACGTAAATCGAACCGAAAAGGACTCCAATCAAACTTCAGCGAGAAGAAACGACAACATTATGACGTGCCACAAACGCGGCGGAACAAAAAAACGCGAAGAAAACATTTAAAAACAGATAAATTCATTGCATTTTAGATGCGCGCGAATTCGCGGCGGGAAAATGCGTAGTTTTGACAGCTGTTTAGTTTCGCGTATCGCCGCTTCCCTACTCTCCCTGGCGCTAGTGTCGCCGAGCGCTATGACCGAGCGTCCCAAAGTGTGTAAAATGCTATTTTTTAAAAGGCATTTTTACGTGTAATTAGCGTCAGAAAGTTAATGTTTTACGTTCCTAGTATAGTGTATTCCAATTTAAATATGACTTAATCGAAATGTTTCAATATTTTGCTTAAATAACTGTATTATTGTGTATAATTGTAACATGTTCCGATTGAAGAGATGTATTGAACATTACGTAGCGTATGTGATTTTATTTATTATTACTGTAAGTTTTTTCCTTAGTGTAAACATTGAATTCTTATCATTTGTTTATGTGAAACTTATAGTTTCTAAATTAAGACACATTTGTTAAAAAAAATGGGTATGTTAATAGTAAAATGAAATGTTGAAGATTATTATTGTATATTCTTGTTTGAATATTAAAAGACTTAGGGTATTGGTGAAGTAATGAATTTTGAGTGCTTCGCGGCGATGTTAGCTGTTTCGGATGACTTTGAGGCGTTTTGAAGACCATTCTAGGCTAAAATATTCTATATAATCTTAAGGAACAGAGTGGTTAGCTAAAACAAAAGAATGGACAATCTTTTAGATATCTATGGGCGTATGAAATGACAAGGTGTGCTTTCTGCGGGAGAATTCTAACCTAAAAAAATATCCATTACACGTTCTTACATGCGTATATTTTTATTACAATATCTTGTTTTATGAATTATAACAGTTTTAATGAAGCTGAAAATGGAAAGGTCTACAAAACAAATGAACATCGTAATAGAACCGTGGTTCATTTGTTGATAGGGGATGAATTCTCTCGCTGTGTATACACACCCCTAAAGTCAAGGGTGGCTCGTGGACTTATAATTGGGTAAAACATATCATCGTTCTATTTTAAGAGCGTTACAAATTTAAGGGTTGTTGTGAAAAAATGTATACATTGACAATTTTAAATCAAGGAAAATTTAAAAATTCCTAATTATGTTATTTATCTATTATTAAATTGAATAAAAAAATATTTATTTGTTTGCTAAAACACTGCTTTATTTGTAATTAAATAGTTATTTATCATTTATATTAATTTAACCCTGTTACGATTTTTTTTCGAAATTTAAAAAAAACTTATTGCACTGTTGAGCCATGAAAAAAATAGGCGGCGTACCATCTAGTGGGTGTGCGCTATCTCTTTCTCTCGTGCCTGTGCGTACAAGCGTGCGAGCGAGTTGCACTTTTTATCGCACAGAAAGTATTTCAACTCGAGCATTTATGAAACATCTTATGCTCAACGACGATCATGTTAGAATTTCTTTATTGTTGGTTGCATTCCCGTCCTCCTGGGTAATGGATTTCCAAATATTTCGCCATCTTTTAAGCGGTCGGCCACGTGGTCAGGAACCCTCCAGTAGACTGTCGCGAGCTGTCTTTGCGATCCCATTTTCTCGCATACGAGAGACATCAGTTTATTTATTTATCAGTTTATCAGTTTATTTATTCACTCAAAAGATATTACAAATATAACAACAGTTCAAGGCATCTATTTAAGAAAGGGTATAGAATCAGGAACGCATGAGAGATAGTTCAACTTTAGGAAGACAAGATACTCTCTAAAGTAAAGAGTACTAAAGTTAAGAGTACTCTCACTAATATGAAAGACGTCGATCTCCTTGTTCAGCAGACTCATTTCTCTTCTCACCGGCATTATTAGAGACAGGTTGGTTCTTGCGGTCGGAAGAAAAAACAATCTATGCTGGCGCTGTCGGAGATATCTGTCGGGAACAAAAAGACCTACACCCTCCAGCACGGCTGAGTTTTCAAAATATCCCTTAATTAATCTAAAGAAATGGATTATGAGAAACCCGGCTCTTCGAAGCTGCAGAGAATTAGACCCCAACATTCCCAAAAGAAACGCTGTGGGATAGAGCTCGATGCTGGACATGCTCGATCTAGTATCTTCTTCTTTGACTCCCATCTGATAATGTATTCAAACTCAATTTTTTTTTGGATTTCTGTATTTCTCATTCAGTCGCCGTTCCTTTTGCCGAACATTGTAGTACTCTTGGTTCGAGCTGCAGCGGTTCTGTATTCTATTGCTTAAGTTCTAGATAGGTCTGTTGCAGGTTTTGTAGATCCTTAATTATCCTTGATCCTTGTGCTTGTTTTCCAGGCGGTTTCCTTTAGACAATCCGATATTGCTGCAGCCTTGTGTGCTAGGTGTGTCGTTTTTCCATATAAATCTCTGTGGCATTCCATCTTTTTACCTGAGTATTTAATTTGCATTACGTGTTCTTTTGCAACATTCTCAATTCTCATATAACCCAAAATATTCTTCTTCTTCCTTATTGTAGACCTATGTGGTATGTTCTCCAGAGTGTTGCTCCTCCTGTGAGGTAGATTCCCAGCTGTCCTTCCATCTTTTAGGAGGTCTTCCACGAGGACGAGTCCCATGAGGTTGATTATGCAATGCAATATAGGGGACTCTGGTGGAATCCATTCTTTGAACATGACCGTACCAGTCCCCCTTTCGCTGTCTGCTCCATCTTATAATATCCTCAACCTCACATATCTCTCTTATTCTGGTGTTCCTCACGCGATCCCTCAGTGTCTTGCCTGCTATCGTCCTCAGTGTCTTCATTTCGGAAGTCCTCAAAACTTGTTCGGTCCTTACTGTGTCTGCCCTTGCTTCGACGCCATATGTTATTATTGGTCTTACGCATGCTTTATAGATTCTCATCTTACTCTAATGGCTAAATATTTATGATTTTAAAGAAAGCAGTTTTTTTTCTTGTACATATTTAAAACAATATAAGTTTTTTTAAACAAACCACGAGCCCCCTATGACTAGGATCCAGCCGGGAACAAATTCTGTATAATTACCACCCTTATATGAAGGGTATTGTTAATTATTTTCGATGTTAGTTATAACTAATAAAATAATTAATGTTAAATCTCTCTAAGTAAGCCCTCGAATCAAATTCCATAATGATAATATTCATAACTATTATATATTGTGTTAATTCTTTGTGTTATAAATGTTTAATTAAATTATAAAAACAGACGAACGTTTTTTAAAGACTTGTTAATTATATTTTATTAATAGATTTTAAAATGGTGTCTTGTCTTTGATAAAATAAATACAATAATTTACAGAGTGTACAGAAAAAAATACTCTTTCGGTAAGAACAAAACACATAAGTCTCGGAGTCTAGTATGTATGAGGTATGCATGCGAAATGATCTGATGATGAATGTGAATGAGTCTAAGGAAAAAATTTCGAAAAAGAAGAAATCATGACAGTCTGCAACATTAGCGTGAATGGTGAAAATCTGGAACAAATAGATGAGTTTGTATATTTAGATAGTATGTTACCAAAGGATGAGCGAGTGGAGAGTTATATTGTAAGAAGGGTTGGGGTAAGCAACAAGTAAATCGTTAAAGTTGTCACCGCAAACAAAAACCTATCCAAAAAAGCTAATATGGCAGCGGACATGGTGTTTTTTTAGAGGTATGCAAATTCAAAATAATAAATAAACACATTAAAATAATGTTAATGTCTATGATATTGGCTTTATTTAATAGATAATTTTATGCCATTATTGTGTAAATATGATTTCGGGCATATGAGCGCCACGGCTAACTCCAATGAAGCGCAATCGTGATATCCAATTTTCGACACCTTTATTAAACAACTTAGTGAAATGGCAAAACATACTGACTACAAATCAACTGTCAACTGTCAAATTGACAGTCTGTAGAAACAATGTTGCCAGTTTAAAAACCAAACCTCTAAAAAAAATATCCTATATATGCAAGCGAAGCATGGAACTTGCAAAAGAAGGTCGCTTTCTAAATAAAGACAAAAGTGGAAGTAGTTAAAAAACATCGTTTTATTTAATTATTATTTAAAATGAACTTCCATCAAGAGATTTCAGTAACATCATTTGATTATCTTGCAAAAGAAGGATGAAAATATAAATGAATGCAGTAGAAATGAGATCTCTTAGACGAATGTGTAGAAAATCTGTGTATGAAAAAGTGTCCAATGAAAATATAAAGAGTGTACGTAGTAAGAATGAAAGTGTTATGAACAAAATAACGAAAGGATCATTGATATGGTTTGGACACATGGCAATAATGAATGAAAAAAATAATGGTTATTCAAGTTGGTATACTCGTATGTGTTAACGATGTAAACGGAACTAAAAATAGAGGAAGACTGCAGAAAACGTGGCACGATCGAAAAAAAATAATATTGAATATCGGCCACGTGATGAGTCCGAGAAATCGTCATGCGTGCATGACACGATGTATGAATGTTGAGGAAGCGAGGAAAGTATGTCAGTGAAGAAAAGTGTGGCAATCCATTATTTCTGCGTATCCCTTCGGGGAGACGGCGTGATGATTAGTACGTTAATTAATTCATCATATTAAATTGGATTATTTTTGGTTTATTAAAATAATGGCTCTCTGATACATTAACATTCTCTTTCCGGTGATTTATTCATCATTTAGACATGACGATGGAATGAGTCTTCATCTTGCATATCGGTATGCAACTAGCTTCACTCGTACTTTTTATAATTCTAAAAAAAAAATTCAAAGATATGACATCGTGAATATTTTAAACGAATTAAGTAATAATAATTTCCAAAGTTTTATTCTAGTAAAATCGACCATATTTCTTATTTATACAATATTAAAAAAGTTTTTTTTTATTATTAAAAAATAACATATTTTTCACATTTCTGTCATTTTAAAACACAGTGTTTGTTACCAATATGTTTTAAATATATTGATTTTTAAAGCGATGCCAATTTTTTTGTTTGATATAAAACAAATATAAATAATAATCCATTATTTTGGCCGAAACACTATGATACTTTTAAGATTTTCACGACAGCTGTTTCGCCAACATATGTTGGCATCATCGGGTATAAGTAACATCTGAAGTTGCCAATATAGTTTAGCGAAACAGCCATCGCAACAATCTTATATTCATACGCATCACAGTTAATTTTTTTGCGATTTTCGCCAGACAGTTGTTTTGCCAACCTACGTTGGCATCATCGGGTATTTGATGATGCCAACGTAGTATGGCGAAACAACTATCCCGACAATCCTATGTTCATATTATTATACGCATCACTGTTAACTTTTTGCGATTGTCGCGACAGCTGTTTCGTCAACCTATGTTGGCATCATCGAGAATTTGTAACATCTGATAATGCCAACATATTATGGCGAAACAGCTATCGCGACAATTCATGTTTTTATACGCATCACAGTTAATTTTTTGTGATTGTCGCGACGGCTGTTTCGCCAACCTACTTGGCATTATAGGGTATTTGTAACATCTGATGGTGCCAACATAGTTTGGCGAAACAGCTATCTCGACATACTAAAAATTGTGACACATATTATAACAATGTTTCAAAACTATTTATTATAATTACAAATTATACACCATTTTTGTTTTAATAATCTGGTTGAAATTGTAAAAGCTATTTTTTTTTTAAAGAAATACGATATATAAATCAGATTTAGATAATCCATGAGTCAATGCAAAACCTTTTTAGTTATTATAAATTAATTTTACAAGTAATAGGAATCACAATAATATGTGTTTTTGTATTTATTCATGAAAGTATTGCATTTGATTGAATCTGGCAACATATTACTCATTTATCAAAAGGCATGAGCTTGTATATTATGTACAGTGGAAAAATATTAAAATTATCGTTTTTCTACAAAATATCAAATTTGGTTCTATTGATTAAAATTCTACAGCTAGGATTTGAAATCACATTTTTATTATGAGCACATTTTTCGTTTCGATTAAATGAAATTTTGATAAAAACGCGTTAACACCGTGGACTTCCATAATGACGAATTTATTTTTAATTAAAACACTTATGTATGGAAGCGAAGCATGGAACTAGCAAAAGAAGGATGAAAGTAGAATAAATGCAGTAGAAATGAGATATCTTAGACGAATGTGTCGATACTCTATGTATGATAGAGTGTCGAATGAAAATATAAGAAGTGAATGCGGTGCGAATGATGGTGTTATGAACGAAATAATGAAAGTATCATTAAGATGGTTTGCACTTTCACCTGCGCGGTGAGTAAGAGGGTTCCAACTTACAAAATTTCACATTTGGCTCTTTTTCGTGAAAAGGGTTCTTACCAACCTTATCTATACGTACAATAAAAAAAACATGTAATAGAATCGTCATTTTGATGTTACGAAAAGAATCAAGTTCCATCTGATCATCCAAAACACACGATTCACTGAAGAAGGATTCATTTACACTTAGAACTTTATTATTCCAACAATATAATGAAAGGACCATTAAGATGGTTTGAACATATGGAAAGAATGAATGAACGGTAAAAAATATATATGATAACGATGTAAATGGAACTAGAAATAGAGGAAGACCGAAGAAAACGTGGCACGATCAAATAAATCAAATATTGAATGTTGCCCACTTAAGGAGTCAGAGTAATCGACGCGCGTGCATGGCACGGCGTATGAATGTTGAGGAATCGAGAGATGTATCATATGTAAGGAAAAATTAGTTGGTTAGTTAGTTTGAATTTTAATTATTCCTATTTTGCTTTAACATCATGTTCAGAGTCGTCATGTATGTTTTCGAACAGTCCTTTTTTCGCAATATCGCATATAAATATATTATGTTTATACATGAAAATATTATTATATATTTGACATGCGTTATCCCTCGCCTTACAAGAAGTCGGGATTTTACGACTTTGGGCCTAATGTGGTCATTTATATTCAAGAAGGGAATGTCTCAATTACTTAGAGAAATTGTAAAAATTCCGTATAATATTTCTGGGGTTACAGCGCTTTACCCCACGAGCAAAATCATTAAAAAAATATTTTTTTGATTTGTGGCCTTGGGTTGCAACTTGCAACTGCGATAGGGGGTCATGGGTTCGATCGTACCTAACCACGTACAAACATGTGTCCATTTGAATTAATTCTAAAACTTGCCGAACGTTTTTACAAAGGACTCCCTTCGCATCTTAACCCCACAATAAAAGACCTTTCAAATTACGACCCATACACCTCCAGCCGCCACAAGCGCCCAAAATCGATCCTCCTTCACATGAGCTGAACCTCTGTAAGCCAGAAGATCCAAGTCCAAGTAAAACAAATATATTTGAATATCTTTTTGAGAACATCTTATTTTCACAACACTGTAATGCACTTTTCACAAACATGTTTTGGGACACAGAATTCCCTTCTTCAGTGTATGAATAAATTAATTTTAATCGAATATATTTTTTTATATTAGCCATTATGTAAGGAAGCAAAGCATGGAACTGCAAAAAATGATGAAAGTAGAATAAACGTAGTAGAAATGAGATCTCTTAGACGAATGTGTGGATACTCTGTGTATGATAGAGTGTCGAATGAAAATATAATTAGTGAATGCAGTGCGAATGATAGTGTTATGAAAGAAATAATGAAAGGATCATTAAGATGGTTTGCACACGTGAAAAGAATGATTGAATAAAGAATGGTAAAAAAAGTTTATTTAAACGATGTAAATGGAACTTGAAATAGACGAAAACCGAGGAAAACGTGGTACGGTTAAATAAATCGAATATTGAACGTCGACCACGTGGGGAGTCGGAGAAATCGACTGCGTGCATGACACGATGTATGAATGTTGAGGAAGCAAGACTGCCTACCTCGTCGGGGAGACGGCGTGATGGTTAGTTAGATAGGTGTTTATAAATGAAAATATTTTGAACAATAAAACGCATCGAACCATAAAACGCACCCAAAAAATTTGGTTGAATTTTCAGAGTTAAAAATTGCGTCTTATGAGTCCGGAAAATACGGTACATAATATTGTAAAGACGATTTTCAAAAATAAGATTAAATGCAATTGACTGTGACGCATATTTTGCAGGTATTGCGCCATTGCGAAATATTGTGGGTTCGAATCCTGCCTATAGCGTTTGCACTTATTTAAAAAAAAATCGAAATATCAATCGTTGACGTTTTTTTTATTTATTGTTTATTCAAGTTCAAATTCGGGATTATATTCCATATGTCCAAACCATCTTAATGATCCTTTCATTATTTTGTTCATGCAGTAGAAATGAGATCTCTTAGACGAATGTGTGGATACTCTGTGTATGATAGAGTGTCGAATGAAAATATAAGAAGTGAATGCGGTGCGTATGATGGTGTCATGAACAAATAAAATATTTTGCAAAAAATGTATTTAGGATTATGACCAAATTTAATTTTAGATTTTTTATGTAACCATCTGGGTCGAAATAACGCTATTACAAATGATAATAAATAAATAATTTAAATTCAGGATCGAACCCATAACCTTTTATTAAAGATCAAACATCATGCTTAAAAACGACAGATATCATCTTGCTTGAAAACCATGTCAATATACAGTTAAAAGTGCTCTTCGTAAAAATGTTAATTTACTTCAAGCTGTAGAATCGTACGCGATATAAACGATTTTACCCTTTTGATACAAACGTAAATTTTAACAACTTAATCCTTGAAAATACTTTTAATACAACCGTTTTTTTAATAATTATAACATAATTTATATTTATGATATCAATGAATGTGTATTAAATAATAAATAAATAAAAATAGATTCAGACCCCAGAATAAAAAAAATAGACATAGAAATTGCAAATCCCAAGTACATACATCCTAAAATTGAAAATATAATAAATAGAAATAATAGGAATTTATTGTTAGAGAAAATTAATAGAACACGTTATTTTATATGCTCACAAGACATGTCTTTACTTATTTAAAAAAAAAAAAACATTTAAATGATTGAAAATAAAAATATTCACTGCATTGTCAATATGTTTTGTCTATTATTTTGTTTAAAACACTTGTTGGGCCCTTCCCTCTTTCATTTCATTGTTTTTATCTCGTAACATCTCACAAGATATCTAGAATATTCCTTTAAATATAGTCGCATTTGATTTAATCCACATTTTTCGGGTGTTTTTAAGACTGTCTTGGGTTTAAAAATATCACTTTTCCATTGCAGTTTCACCACGAATCTCCAATCTTAATAATGTTTTAAGATGTTGTCATCTTCTGTGAGCTTGTGATTCTTAATACACCCATTTCAAACACATTTGCATAATTATGTTGTTCCATGTGTCTCTATCCTGCGCCTTTTGGTCCAATCTAGACAAATCAGACAGAATATTATCTATCACGCTGTTTAAGCCTTCCAAGGTGTAATTAATATGAATAATAATAAAACATCTGTTTTCTAGAAGTTTTATTCATCAAGTGTCCCTTATATCCGAAGAAGACTGCCCTTCACGGATGTGGGTATTCTTATAGCCAAAGAGTCCAATACTGGATCCACACACCCTGAGGCATCTAGAGCAGGGGGAGACGTTGTTAGTGGAGCCACTACCGTTTCCCGATGGTCACTCTTCTCACAGACGTCAACTCTGCACTATGCTTTATGCATTGTTATTCTCCGTCTAGGCCTATCTTCTGCAGTATTTTCCCTTAAGACTAACGTTGATAGTGAACGCTGGGAACGAGCACCGTGAAAGCCGGTCGCCTAGTATGGATAGGGCACGTATGCCGAGCTGAATAGACCAGAGCAATCAAGACCCTGTACGCGTCTAGACCGACTGGAGTAAGACCTCTAGAAAGGCCTAGACAGCGCCTAATGGAAAATGTTCTGGCTGACTTAGCTAGGTTGGGCGAGTCGGACTGCTGGGAGCAAAAGGCGCAGGATCAAGGAGCTTGGCGAAAAATCATCAAGGAGGCTAAAACTCTTCAAGAGTTGTACGGTCATAGGAAGGAAACAGGTCTACTTTTGTCAAAAGTGGAAGCAGTTAAAAACACGAACTAGTTAAGTTACGACCAAAGTGAAAGTAGTTAAAAAATGACGTTTTATTTAATTATTATTTAAAATGAACTCCCATCAAGAGATTTCAGTCAAATCATTTGATTATCTTAAAATAAGTTTTATTATAGTTTATGGAAATGACTTCAACAAGGCGAAATTTATAATTCCTTTAAAATATAATAAAACCTCAATGTTAGGTTAGGTCTCTCTAGCTGCAGCCTGGAGAATGACGGGTGATAAGAGCGCATAACGTGTCATAGTCAACGAGGAATATTACTGAGAATAATAATAAAACTTCTAGAAAACAGACGTTTTAATTTGTATTAATTATTTATTATAAAGTTTTACATAGCTATTACTCATCTTCTTCAGTTTAAATCCTAAGGATTGGTTGACAGCGAAACCCTGTGGCTATTCCTCCACCCTATTCAAATTTTAGAAATCCTCTTCAGCTCTGTATAGTAGATACTGTCTATATCACGGCATAGTTGCTCCAGATACTCTTGGCAAAGATGTCATCTGCCAATCTATCTCTCAATCATTCCCTTCAGTATATTGTGTAGGAGATTTTCATGTAAAATAATATGACCAATCCATTTTGCACGTCTTTCCAATATAGTGTTTGATATGTGCTTGTTTCTTAGATCCAACTGAGAATCTCGTCATTGTTAATATTAAATACTTTCTAGGAGTCTCTTGCCATATGTTACTCATGCATTTTTCTGGTTTCTCCGGTCACACGTGGCCATGCCAGACCTGCTATCCCGATCTTCGTAATAAAGGGCTATTGAGTATTTTAACAGCTTATCCCGGTTTATCACTTTCACGTAATGATGACTTTTTGAATTTTACTTTACCTATCTTTGACTTGTGAGGGCAAGGCATAGGAAATTGTCTTCTGAATGGGATTTTGCAACATTGTAGTACCCCCTAAGAGTCGTTGATAGTCAAAGTAAGAAAATGTAATAGCCAGCCGAATTCTAGCCCTTTCATTACGGCTCGGTCAAATAAGAATCGAACCGTCAAATTACCAGGATTATTTTCGCATATTATTTTTGTTCGGTTATCCTTTAGCTATCAGACGATGAATAAAAAAGTACTTTATATTAACACACATTCATAATTCACTGTTTGTTTTCTGTACCACACAAAAATAATAGAAATTGATATAAAAAATTCAGAGTAGAATTTATCACAATTTACAATAAATAACAGATAATAATACAACGAAACGTCGAAAATCAAATGCGCGCACGACGCAGGACAAACGAATACAGTAAAATGGCGGCCGATGGGATACTTCACGCATGTGATTTACCGACAGCGCGCATGTAAACCGTAATTATGACGAAGTGAAACACATTTAATTTATTATCTTTACAGATTTATGTGAAGGATAGATGTAGGTAAGAATTATAGTAATTTGTGGTTCCAAATTCTTACAATTAATGTCACTACGAGTACTGCAAAGTTGCAAAATGATATATAACGGCTACCGATGTTGACGGTTAGGAAATCTTACACGTGATATGACGGCTCCCGATTCTAATATCTAAGCAACGGTAGAATATTTAAAGGAATTTTTTTTAGAAATTGTCTGGCTATTGCGCTTTCTTACTTTGACTAAAGATTACTCTTAGGGGATAATACAATCCTGCACAATCTCATCTCGAAGTCAATTTCCTATTTCGTGTCCTCTCTTGTTAGACTATCCTTTGAGAGTTCTGACTTCTTAGACTCGGCATACTTGGTTTATCCAGCCAAATGACCACATCTAACACATATTATTTTGTAATATAAAAATAATTATTATTTATTTGCGTTCTTCAATGTTTTTCAATATTACAATCCAATAATCGTTTTCTTACTAGATAAATAAGAATAAAGAATAGTTTATATTTCCATATAATGTGATGTTTTTTGTACTTCTGCTAAGTAAATATTTATGGAACGAAAGTTTAATAAACGAAAAAATACGTTACTAATTTAATTACTTTAAATATGTATTTATATATCTGTAAATATATTATGTGTGAAATATAAATTTGAATCTATTGATTTTATGCTTGTAAATTAATTATTAAATTTTTAATATGATATGCCATCTATTGACGAAAACTGAAACGTGTATTGGAACTATTTTATTTATTTATTTAACATAATTATTTTAAACATTTTTTTATGACTTTACTAGTAAACTTAACACGCTAATTTAACAACACATTACAATCACAATTTCAATATCAATGATATATTAAAATAAACAGAATATTACACGGTTGTAAGAGGGTTTTCCCGCTTTGAAACATTCTTACTTAAAACAAGCATTTTTAATAGATTTAATATTTTAAAATTTCATACAAATATTCGATTTTTTTAAAAATATAATGATTATTAAAATCTCAAAATTATCTCTTATGATTAGCATAAATTGGCATTAGAAATTATAAATATTGAATTGTAATATATAAATGTATAGATATACAATACACATAATTGTTAAAATCTTAATAATAATACTTTTTGTATATTATATAGAGTTAATAATTGTATTAATCACTTCTTTAGTTTTAAACGTATCAAAACAATTTTTTTATTAAAAAAAAATACTTATCTAAAACAAATGTTCCCAACCTTCGTCGGTCTATCGCCACTTAAAAAAATTAACCGCCCCCTTAAAATATTTTACCGCCCCCTTAAAACATTTACCGCCCCCTTAAATATTTTACCGCCCCCTTAAAATATGTTCACCGCCCTATTTAAAAAAATGCTAATTATTGAAATAAAAAATTATTTAGAAATATTACTTAGCTTTTGGGTCATATTTTTTTTCAAGTAGTGCTTCTATTTATATTATTTGATTTAGTTAAAAACTTTTTACCTCGTTCTTGCAAGTATTGGCGGTACCGACCATGTTGGGAAACGTTGTTTTTTTTATTATTATTTTTAAATATATATTTATTTACTTTTCAATACTGTATTTTTAATTAATTAACTAATTGCTCTGTTATTCTCCACAGTCTATATCCTGCAGTTTTCCTTGTTAAAGAATCCATTTAAAAATACGATTTGTCGCTTATCATTATTGTATGTGAAATTGTGATTTTGCATTTACAATAAATTTCAGTAGTCCATCTTTCCAAATTAATATAATTATCAAAGAAATATTTGCAAAATTCTGATTTCAATTCAAAATTTAAAAAAAAAATCATCATTATATGCTACCATGATTTTTGTTTTTACCGTTCCTAGAATATAAAATCCATTCCAATGATATAAACCACATATTTAATATCGAGAGAAATGTAAACGATGGCGTAAAAGAGAGTTTTATGATGAAAGTGAATGATAGGCTTAGTGATCGAGAATCGGAATGTATAAGCATAGATGAGACCTGGAAGAAACTGAAAGAAAGTCTATGTGAAGCAGCGAAAGAGGTATGTGGTACATGTGTGCAAGGGAGAAGAAATGGAGATGCTTGGTGGGATGACTGTATAAAAAATCTTGTTAAAGAAAAGAAGGATGCATGGTTAAATATGTTGTCTGTGGATAAAAGTGATTGCGTGAAATATCAAAGAGCGAAAGAAGCGTACAAAGTTTGCAAGATGAACGTCAAGTTGAAAGTGAGAGCGAAAAAGGATAAAATGAAGGAGGATGACGGACTTAAGATGACAAATCACTTCCAGAGCAACATAAAAATGTTCTGGAAGGAAGTCAAAAAAGCCCGAAATCCTCCCGAAAGTGGTTGTGCGAAAGCAATTTTAAGTAGTGAGGGAAGAATGATTACTGATTTCAAAAGTATACAAGGAAGATGGATGGAGTACTTTAAAGATATGTATGGCAGTGAAATGACTGAAGATTCATTAAGAATGAGCTTTACAAATGAGAATTGCACGAACAGCGGAAGTGAAATTACTGAAATAAATTTGAACGAGATAGTAAGTGCTGTAAGATGTATGAAAGGTGGAAAAGCTGTCGGATATGACTGTGTAGCCTTAGAGTTTATCAAAAACGGTGGGCCGGTGGTTTCAGCATGGTTATATAGACTCTTTAACCAGTGTTTAGAGGAGGGATATACGCCGCTCGACTGGAGGAGGGCTGTTATCATGCCTCTTTATAAGGGAAAGGGGTCTCGTATGGACTGTGGAAATCACCGGGCAATAAGTCTATTAAGCGCCGTTGGTAAACTCTACGGTCGAATTTTAATAGAAAGAGTAAAAAAGACGACGACTGAAAGAGTATGGGATGTGCAAGGCGCTTTTATGACCGGAAGAGGTTGTATGGATCAGATTTTTGCACTTCGAACGCTTGCGGAGAAGTTTATGGCCAAAAACCGTAAGCTTTTCTGTGCGTTTGTCGATTTGCAAAAAGCCTATGATCGAGTGAACAGAGAAAAACTGTGGTCAATCTTGTCCGAATACGGAGTGAGCACAAAACTGATACGGGCGGTTGCTTCTCTCTACGAAGGGAGCACTGCCAGTGTTAGGGTAAATGGGGACATCACGCCCTGGTTTGATATCACGAAGGGTGTTAAGCAGGGCTGCGTGATGTCCCCTTGGTTGTTCAATCTGTATATGGACAAGTGTATGAAAGAACTTAAAGGTATAAATGCTGGTGCTAAGATGAGTGATCTGTCTGTAAACTGTCTGCTTTACGCGGACGACGCCGTTCTCGTTGCGGATAGTGCGGACGAATTACAAATCTTGGTGTCGAGAATGTATGAGGTATGCAAGTCGAACGATTTAATGATGAATGTCGGAAAGTCAAAGGTGTTAGTTTTTGAAAGGGAAGAGCAAATGACAGTTTGTAATATAAGTGTAAATGAAGAGAACTTGGAACAGGTGAGCGAATTTGTGTATTTAGGTAGCATGTTCACAGCGGATGGCCGAACGGACAGTGATATTGAAAGAAGGGTTGGTGCGGGTAACAAAGTGAATGGAGCTTTAAAAGTAGTTATTGGAAACAAGAATTTATCAATGAAAGCGAAAATGGCCGTTCACAATGGAGTTCTGGTTCCAACCCTTATGTATGGAAGCGAAGCATGGAACTGGCAGAAGAAAGATGAGAGCAGAATAAATGCGGTAGAGATGAGGTCCCTAAGACGTATGTGCGGTAGAACGATGTACGACAGAATCTCAAATGCTGATATTAGGAAGGAGTGTAGAGCGAAAGAAGGTATTATGAACAAAATTATGAAAGGTTCGCTTCGTTGGTTCGGACATATGGAGCGCATGGGTGAAGAAAGAATGGTTAAAAAAGTATACGTTAACAATGTAAATGGAGTAAGGAGTCGAGGTAGACCGAGGAAAACATGGCATGACCAAATTAATCAAATATTAAAAGTTGGTCATGTCAGAAGCCGGAAGAATCGACGTGCGTGTATGACTCGATGTATGAATGTGGAGGAAGCTAGAGAGGTGTGCCAGGATAGAGTAGTGTGGCGGTCCATTCTCTCTGCCTACCCCTGCGGGGAAACGGCGTGATGGTTTTTGTTTTGTTTGTTGTTTGAGAGAAATGTACGTTTTTTTTATTATAAATATTTATAATATTTTATGGGAATTACATGTTTCGCCATAAAGAACATTATCAAATGTTTGATAAGGCGAAAAGAGTCACTCTCCTAAATATATTTTAGTTGATAATTCATAAACCACAAATAGCCCTATTTTTTCTTTCACATATATATACCTACAATATATATAGTAAAAAGGTTTAATCTCGTTTTCATTAATATTAAATATCTTATATGGATATTGACATTACTGTTTTTACTATTGTTAAAAAATAAATATAGTATTCCACGTGACTTTTAACCTACAAAATAAATTCAACATTTGTAATATTGTTTATTATATAATTATTCTTTCACTATAGTATAAATATTGCGTCAATTTGTCCATTGTTTACAAAATAAACTATTTCAAAATAATTTTGCAAGTTCATAGTAGTTAATATTGCATTTTAAAAATGTTTTTAAATAATACTTTCGTAAAAGGACGGGTAAAACGTCAAATGTTGTTAGCGATTACCGCCATCTGTGGATCAGATTTGTGATTAAACGGGCATTAGTTCCAAAAAATATCGCTTGGTCCGTTATTATTATTTTTATTATTTTTGTATTATTTAAAATATTTTATACCAAATGCGTACCACCAAGCTTGTATTATACATGCAAATTATGTCAATTTATTTATCACATATTAATTAAGTTTATTCACAAAATATACATAGCAATCGATGCAAAATGTCAAATAATAGTATCAAATATGTATGCATCCTAAAACATATTGCTTCCAACCATAAAAATCTACGCAATGATATCAACTTTGTTTATAAAAATCCCACAATATAATCTTTTTTCAATTCTTTTCAATCATCACATTTAATGAAAGGTTCTAAATTGTTTAAATATAGAATACGTTCAGATATTAACCTTTTTTTGATCGGTTTATTTTATCACATGGTCAATCTATTTATAAAGAACACGTGACCGGAACGATGGTTGTGTGCGTAAATACAATAACATACCAATACACTTGCTGAATAGAAGTGATAGGGTGACCATGTGTTTAAAATAAATATATATTTTTTCTCGTTCGAATTTGTTTTTGTTTTTGACTGATTTCTAATGTAAAGTCAATAATGAAATTAATAAATGTATATGTTTAAATATTTAATGATGTTTTTATGGTTATTATGTATTGTATAATCTAGTTTTTGAGGTTATTTGTTAAGACCAGGTGTTATTCAATTGATTGTACATATTTAATATTGTCATCTGGGCCTGTGGATTCAAAATGTATAGAATCACAGAGGTTAGAGAACTGAAGTTCTAAAAATATATTCAGCAAATACAAGTTAACATAAGTATATATAAACGTATTCAATTAACGCATAGGTTCCCAAACTTTTTCCCTTCCGTCCCCTTTGCAAGATATGTAATTTGTAATCCTCATTATAACTCATTTACCATTATAAAAATATATCGACTGAAGCAAAGATGGCAGTGCACAATGGAGTTCTAGTACCGACCCTTATGTATGGGAGTGAAGCTTGGAGTTGGCCGAAGAAGGATGAAAGTAGGATAAATGTCGTAGAAATGAGGCCACTAAGAAAAATGTGTATAAAAACAATGTATGATAGAATATCTAATGATAAAATAAGAAGGAATGTAAGTCAGATGAATGCGTGATAAATAAAATTAAGTAACGGTCAATAAGATGGTTTGGACATATTGAATGAATGGATGATGGTAGAATGGTTCAAAATATATTATACAAGTAATTTGAATGGAAAAAGAAGTCGAGGAAGACATGGCATGACCAAATTAATCAATTATTGAAAGGCGGCTATGTTCGAAGTAGGAAAAATCGACGGGCGTGCATGTCACGATGTGTGAATGTAGAAGAGATAGAGCAATGTGGCAATCCTTCATCTTTGTCTACCCCTCTGGGGAAACGGCGTGATGGTTAGTTTGGTATTTTCGATGTAAATATTAACTAATGATATATTACAGTTTAACCCGTTGAAAAAATAGTTCGTAATATGGACTATATTATGCCCCTTACCCCCGCCTGAACGTTCCGCAAATGCGTCTTAACCCACTATCGCCCCCTTAGAAAGCGTCTCCTCCTACTTTGGGAACCTATGAATTAACACATTGAATTCCAATACATTAAATTTACATATTTAGTTATATGTCAAATCGAGTTCTTGATATTAATGTAGAACCGGAGTGTATTCAATCAGGAACTTAAGTTCCAAACATACGTTTAAGTTAGAACCCTATTTGAGACTATTGCAGTATATTCAAAAATGAACTTTTGTTCTCTAAACCTTTCACATGGGAACTTATATTCACTTATACAACGTATTTGATTACGAATTCAAGTTCTCGGAATATATTGAGCAAGAACTTAAATTCTCAGATTGTATTTGAGTAAGGGCTTAAGTTTCCATGATATGTTTGAGTGGGAACTTAATTTCTCAGGAATATATTTGAGAAATGAATTAAAGGGAATTATTTTATGTTATGGGAACTTGAACTTAAATTCTAAAACAACATTTGAGCAGGAACTTAAGTTCTCATAATATATTATTATGAGAACTTAACTTCTCCTAAAATAATCGAATGTAGAACTAAGAGAACTTAAGTGTTATTTGTTTTTTTGAAACTACAACTAATTATTGTTAATGTTCATGTGAGAATTTTGGTTTTCTTTATATGAGGGCACTACTTGCAAAGCCAAGAAATATTTTTTTCATCTTTGAATGATAAATTATTAATAAAGTATTTTTGTATATTGTGTGCAAATGTAAGGATCAAAACTAACTTAATTTGAAGTAAAATAAGACTTGAAATTTGATGTATCATGCAAAATCAGTAACATCCACTTGCCGCCATCTTGATTTTGTCTCGACCAATAGCAGTCCCCGATTCAAACAATTATTGTTATGTTAAAATACTTTATTTAAATAATAAAAACTGTTAATGTTCGTCAGAATTTTCGGAGATTGCCAGTAACATTATTTTGTCTGATGTTATAGTCAAATTACTGGGTAACCTCCAAAGTTATGTGTTGCAAATCCGGTAACCTCCAAATGTATTGATCGAAGTCAGCAAAATCCAAACTATAATTCAATTTATCTCAGTTTTACTCTTGTTTTTAATATACTTCTTTTGGTGATCCTTGTTTTCTACCCTAATTAAACACGTACAAGCCATATCTGATATCCAGAACAAAAATAACCCATTTCTTCATTTTTCTCAAAATGAAAATTTGTGTAGGTTGCGGACTTTGCAAGTTGTGCCCTCATATATAATATTCGAGTTGGAACATAAGTTATCTGTATTTATTGTTACGTGAACTATAGTTCACAGACCTATAGTTAGAGTTATCATTAAATATTTGAATAGTAAATTAAATTCTCATTACTTTTCCAGTAGGAACTTATGTTCCCAATATGTTATAGAAATTATGGTTCTCATTAAATATTTAAACAAATTTTCACATTTAATGTTACGGAGGACTATACTTTCTATTCTAAAGTGTGGTTAAATCATTTGCTGTTTCGAAATTGATTAGTTATTGTATAATTTGTGTTCCCATAATATAATCGAGAAGAAACTTGAGTTTTCCAATATATTCGTTAAAGAACTTGAGTTCTGTATGTTTTGAAGGGGAATCTAAGTTCCCGCGATGTATTGAGTTTGTGATTAGTTTTAGCGTCGCCTACTAGTTAAAGTACTATCGATCGCGCTGCCAAGCAGCCAATATATTAAATAAATAAATAAATTATTGTTGTATAATATTCCTATTATATTTGATTATTAATGAATATAATCTATTTCCAATTAGAATGGTGCGTTTCATTTCCCTGAAGCAATTCACAGGTGGACTTGAATGATTAATGAGGGTACGATACAAATTACAATTCATTGATTTTACATAAGTCTTAATACTCTTGTAAGTATGGAACTAAGATAATGTAATTATTACTAATTAAAAATAGACCTATCTTTAAAATAATAGACATACATAGTTCCAGTGGTGGCTTCAAATCAAATCAAATCAAATCAAATCAGTTTATTTACTCAGAAGACATTATAAACAGCATAAATGTTTAAGGCATCTATTGAGTACAGGTAAGATATTATACACATACAACAGAATACCAGGAACGCATTAGTGATGGTTCGACATTAGGAAGACAAGATACTTTCCAAAGTCAAGAGTATTAAGCGAGTCAGGCTTAAGCAGTAAGTTACAAAATGCCTTTTTATTAATGTTCTTGGAAAGTTATTTTTTATATAAAACATATATCACTTAAAAATATTTTGTTTCACCAGATATATCCATTCTTCAGTGACAACTACGCTGGACTGCATGTCATTAAAATGACTTATTAGATACTTACTTAATTCCTATGGCCATACAACTCTTGAAGAGTTTTAGCCTCCATAATGATTTTCCGCCAAGCTCCTCGATCCTGCCCCTTTTGCTCCCAGCAGTCCGATTCGCCCAACCTAGCCATATCAGCCAGAACATTGTCCATTAGGCACTGTCTAGGCCTTCCTAAAAGGTCTTACTCCAGTCGGTCTAGACGCATACAGGATTTTGATTGCTCTGGTCTCTTTGGCTCGGCATACATGCCCAATCCATGCTAGGCGACTGGCTCTCACGGTGCTCGTTATAAGGGGCTGCTGGGTCATCGTACGGATCTCTTTGTTGGTCCTATGCCTTCAAGTTCCCGCTGCAACACCGGGTCTGGGTCCCAAGATCATTCTAAGTATCCTATTCTCAAACCAATAGATTATTTGTTGTTTTTGTAGAGTCATTATCCACGATTCAGAACCAAATGCCACCACTGGCTTGATGATGGTGTTATAAATACGCAGCTTGGTGTTTCTGGATAGAAACTTGGACTTTCGGACTGGACTGAGATTAGATGCCCAAAGAAAATACTGTACTCTCAGCTGACCTAAGGAAAACGTTCACACGGAGTAAAAGGCTCCAAAGACTACCTTCGTGGTAAAGTGGTATGACTGCTATGACTGCTACACCGAAGGTCCCGGGTTCGATTCCCAGTGATGGCTGTGTGATTGTCACACTGTCATTGGTCAAGTGTAGAATTCACGTGACAGTAAAATAGCGATAGATTAACTACCTATCACATGTCATGAGAATCAAATTAAAATAAATTGTATACATTAATAAGGTTCAAACGACCTGTTGTTAAAAATAAGAAAAAAATACTACATAAAAGTGAGCTTCTAAAAGACTAGCATAGATGGTGCTGGAAAAAGACTATAGAAGACAAATCTACATGAAGAAAAACAGTACACAAAGCACCCAAAACTTCGAAGTGCAGCGCAGAAAGTAGGAGTAGATGAAAGGAATGACATTGGGACACAGTGGTGGTTCCTCAACCGACGTCTTCCCCTCCTCTAGATCTCCCAGAGTGTGTGGGTCCAGGATTGGATAGATTGTCATTTCGCACGGCTGACTGTAAAGGACATGAATATATACTTTCTTCATTCATTCTTTCCATGTGTCAAAACATCTTAATGATCCTTTCATTATTTTGTTCATAACACTTTCATTCATACTGCATTCAACCCTTATATGAGTCTTTTGACACTACCATCCAACACATTTAAATATTTATGGACATCCATCTAAGAGATCTCATTTCCACACGTTATTATAAATATGTATTTTGCCTTCTTTTAAAACATCCTTCTTCTTGTCCTGTCACACGTTCATGGTGCATAGGGCCTCAAGAAACCTTCTCCACCCGACTCAATCGCACACCTGATGCCTAACATCATCCCAAGTGAGGCCTACTGCTTAAACCTCGTTCTGCAGGGTTCTTCTTCAGGTGGCTTTAGGTCTGCCAAACTTCCTCTTTCCACCCACAGGGACCAGACTGCGCCCCCTTGTCTTATTTTTCAAGTGCCCTGTCGGGTCCCCCCAACGTTGGCGATCACCTCGACGAACCTGTCCCTGTCCTGCGCTGCTCGGAACAGCTCCTCCACACTTCGGATGCCGGTCCACTCCCTCACATTTCGCAGTCAGGACATTTGTCTCCTTCCGGGGCCTCGGCGTCCCTCAATTTTTCCCTTCAATATCAGATGGAGAAGGTGGTACTTTTCCCCACGCAGTATATGACCCAGATGTGAGATCTTTCGAACCTTGATAGTTGATAACAATTCCCTGTCAACTCTAGCTCGCCTCAGGACTTCGGTATTGGTAGCCATGTCTGTCCAGGGAACTCTTGAGCATTCGGCGATGGAGCCACATTTCAAATGCTTCCAGTCTGTTCATTGAGTTAACTTTCAGGGACTAGTGCGCCCAAATACTCTTGACTTTAGAGAGAGTCTTGTTTCCCAAATGTCGAACCATCTCTCATGCGTTCCTGGTATTATATATTTATTATATTCTATCTGTTCTCAATAGATGTCTAACTATAACTGTTGTTTGTAATATCTTTCAATGAAATAAACTGATTTGATTTGATTCAAGGAGGCTGCTACGTGTAGGCTTTTTTGAACTCTGTGTTTCAACCCTGGACTCTGGATTGGAGATATTTACATTACATACTTCAATGCTGTGGGGGCTTTGTCCATAGTTTGATGCCTCGCAACGTCTTGCCATTTCATAAGAGACACTGTAATGGACCGGATACTCCTCCGCAATCTAATTTTAATATATTGTAATGTGCTAAATAAATAAAGAAAATATCTGTTAAATGAATAAAGAAACTAGATAATATGAATTAGGAAGAAACCATGACAGTCTGCAACATTAGCGTGAATGGTGAAAATTTGGAGCAAGTAGTTGAGTTCGTGTATTTAGTAGTATGTTAACAGTGGAGAGGGATATTGAAAGAAGGGTTGGGGCAGGCAACAAAGTGAATGGTGCACTTAAAGTTGTCATCGCAAACAAAAACCTATCCAAAAAAGCTAGAATGACAGTGCACAATGGTGTTCTTCTACCGGCCCTTATGTATGGAAGCGAAGCATGGAACTGGCAAAAGAAGGATGAAAGTAGAATAAATGCAGTAGAAATGAGATCTCTTAGACGAATGTGTGGATACTCTGTGTATGATAGAGTGTCAAATTAAAAAATAAGAAGTGAATGCGGTGCGAATGATGATGTCATGAACAAAATAATGAAAGGATCATTAAGATGGTTTGGACATATGGAAAGAATAAATGAAGAAAGAATGGTAAAAAAATTATATGTAAATGATGTAAATGGAACCAGAAATAGAGGAAGACCGAGGAAAACGTGGCACAATCAAATATTGAATGTCGGCCATGTGAGGAGTCAGAGAAATCGACGCGCGCGCATGACACGATGTATTAATGTTGAGGAAGCGAGAGAAATATATCAGGAAAGAAAAGTGTGGCAGTCCATTCTTTCTGCCTACCCCCTCGGTGAGACGGCGTGATGGTTAGTTAGTTAGTTATAATATGAATTATATGTCATGTTATAATGAATTGGATGCAGTATGTTATAATGATTATAAAATGTAATATACAAAATAAACAAGTGTGGCGCGTGCGAGCTTTCGCAGGGGACCTAGAGTTAAACTGATTTAGAAATATGGATGAGACTGAGGGAACGGAGAGTACACTCGCCAGACGCCGAACAGAGCAAGCAACGGATACAGCCGGCGATAGGGTATGCAGGACCAAACACAGCCCTAACCGCCGTAACCAATCACAGGCGCCACCGTCAGCTGCCAATCATAAGGCATTGGCCGTCGGCGACACGGTATCGGCGCCGACTACTTGAGCTTTCTGTTTTCTTCGTACAATCACTGTTTATCCTGCAAAATAAGGCCCTCCGGCTCGCGCTGGGCACACCCTTCTGGAGCAGGATTACCCAACTACACCTAGAGGCCGGAATCCTGACTCTAGAAGAACACGTTCACACATTGGCCGAGCAATTCTTTCAGGGGGTCGCCTCACACCCCAACCCCATAATTCAAGAAACCACAAACTACTCTCCACACACTCACACTCGATACAAGGGCCCAAAACACACCCTCCTTCAGAGGAACACCACGGGCCACACTACACAATCCTTACCTTCACTCCCGCCCCCGCTAACCCCACCACCAATCTCACCCGACCCGCCCTAATTAATAAACTAACCAGTCCCCCCTTGCAAACCCAGACTAAAATAACCCACCACGTCCCAAAGTAAAGAAAACCTCTAATTCACACATTTTTCCCAATTGTGGGGGAGTAAAAGCCCTAGAGCTGAGACTTCCGGAAAGATATGATCAAAGTCAAGGTACAATCACTCTCTGCGCTTTGCGTATCCAGAGGCTTAAGCCACGAGATTACCCCTGCGATACCATCACCTACATATTCTCCGGATCCTGCAGGAACCTGCGTCCTATAGAAAGATACAGTCCACTCCTGTCCGCTACTTCTTCATCACATTGGTTAAATAAGAACACAGATGAATGGAATTGAAATATTTATTTTCACAACTGTTGCAATAAAACTAGACGAAGCATGTCAGAGAGAATCTAACATGTTATAATTATTGATGGCTCACTCTTACCTCTATACATTGGACAAGATAATATTTTTTGTTATCACAGTGTTAATTCAACATGAAAATATAATAGAATAATACAAACGTTTAGAAACCAATCACAAGCAGAAAGACGAGAGGATCATTTTACAGAGTTACCGAGGCTTCCGTAACAAAGATTTGTCTTCTTCATTCTTTGTTTCTTCATTACTGAGGGTCGTGATCCATGGAGCTGCTCCATGGCTAAAACAAAACGTCTCCAATCCTCTGTTCTCCGCAGCCCATACCGCGGAGTAGAGGTCAAACACCGCCCAGTACACACTACTTCTGGAACACTTCCTGTGACAATACTGTTACCCAGAATCCTGGCAATGTGACCAAAGAAACTCAATACTCGCCGACTGTACATTGCAGATAGTCTTCCTTGTAATAGACTCATCTGCGACAAATTCTCTTGAAATGCTTAAGACCTGATACCACTTCTCGACACACTTCAAAAGTAACAAGTGGAAGGAACTTAATCTCTGGAATTATCTGGTTAAACCAATGTGGTTCCACATTAGAAGTGAAACTCGATTCCAGCAAACGACTCAAATTTTGAATTTTGGCCGACTCCAATTAGTCCTGAACTTTCACTCCTCATGCAGGTCCTTCAAAACACTGTCCAGCCTACAAAGTCGCGGTTTTATTTAGCTGGTCGCGAAGCTGATGTCTTTGATTCTACTGCATTTATTCTACTTTCAACCATCGACTGTCACTTCAATACTTCACTTCCATATTCCATTAGGGTCAGTGGCGGTACTCCCATAGAAGCCCAGAAGCCCGGCTTGCGTAAGAAATTTTGAATCAAAACCTCTTCTGGCTTACAGAGATTCAGCTCTTGTGGTTATTCCTCTATGGGAACATTGTTGGAAGGTGATTTGGTGGGTTGTTGGTTTATGCGGGGGATCGACAGCTGAGAGTCGGCTTCGCAGGAGGCCAATTCCTCTTAAGAAACAGGCCACAAGGCCTACACTAAGAAGAAGCTATGTAAGAAATGTCATTCATATAAATTAAAATTAAATTTCAAGATAAGAGACGTTTTCATTGGTATTTATGACTGGTTCTCCGATTGGCCTTTCGAAATCAGAAAACTAGTCGCTAGGCGTAAATGGCTGTGGATCGGTCACATCCTGAGACAGAACCCAGCCTGCATCGCTCAGGGCGCACTAGACTGGTCCACTGTGGGTGGAAAGAGGAAACGAGGCACCTGGAGAAGAACCCTACAGGACGAGGTGAAGGTGGCAGGCCTCAGTTGCAGTGGCGGTACTTCCATACAAGCCGAAAAGCCGGGCATGCCTTAAAAAATCCATAATAAAACGAAGTTTTTTGAGCGTTTGAGCCGTCTGCGAATAAAATAATACTGCTGACATGCACATAAATGACCTAAGTGTATGTTTTGTTCCACTCATATGCAACGTATTTTACGTACCGTAGGTGAGATACCCACGAAATCGCCTACATCCACATGTTTTGTTTCACTTTTTTCGATGGGTTTCGAATTAGACTTGCAAAATGTAAAAGGGTCTTTGTCGCACTTATGTATTTTTGGCTTGTAATCAGGTAGCTAGGTGCATATACGAGAAGTATCGTATACCAGAAGATATCTACAATTTTTTGTATGGATTTGAAGCTGGGCTTTATCACTCTGAAGTATGTTACTATTCGATGTGTCAAAATACATTATCGTGACCCTCTACTAATATTATAACACAAAAAAGTCGGACGGGCTAGCCTTACTGGTTGACCCTAGGCACCCCACTGCTCAGTTGGAATGTTGCTAGGAATAAAGATAGAGTCGGTGGAGGTGTAGCAGGACAAGAAGAAGTATACATATATCCACGTTTCGTTGCATCTGTAACTGTCTAGTAAAAAAAATCTCCGCCATTCTGCTCGTGACCACAACATTAAAAATAGTGAAACTAATTTACATACAGTAAAACGAAAATCATAACTTAATAAAAAAAAAAAATAAGCAATTTTAAAACACAACAAAAAAACAGAAAAAAAAATGATAAGATTTCCTATGAAATGAAAATATTTAGCTAATTTTTAAATATACATATTGACAAATTTATATAACAGTATTGCTTTATTGAGGTTTTATTTCCGACTACAGGCTCCAAATGCGTCAGCCATGCTTCAAATACGCAGCCCAACAGAAGTATATTTTAAAATATTAAAAATCTATATGTTTATTGTTTCTTGAACAATGATGTAAAACTCCATATTAAATAATTAATACGAATGAAAACTTTTGTTTCGTAGAAGTTTAATTATATTTTATAGGAATGACATGTTTCACCTTGTTAAAACATTATGGGTGATAATGCCGTAACAAGATGAAACATGTCATTCTCATAAAATATAATAAAACTTCTAGAAAACACCCAATTTCATTCATATTAATCAAATATATGCTTAAAACTCATCTAGCCTGCTTGGATAATCATTAGGACACTAAACCATACAACATTATGTATTGTTTTAAGAATAATGATGTAAAACTCCATATTAAATAATTAATATAACTGAAAATTTGTTTATTTTTAGAAGTTTGACTATATTTTACGAGAAATGACATATTTCACTTCACTTATGTATTATTATATGTATAATTCTTCACAAAGCGATTGAAAAATGATAGTTACCAAAAAGAAGACTCATAAATGTTCAAATTTTAAGATTTTCTGTGCAATAAATTGTGCATCTCTCCATTTACCAAAGAGAAAGAGAGCACATCTGATTAATATTTTTAATATAATTAATTAATACAATTGAAAATGTCAGTTTTCTAGAAGTTTTATTATATTCTATGGGAATGACATGTTTCACTTTTCTAAGGCATTCCAAATGAACAAAATTTCTAAAAAACAGACGTTTTCATTTGTATTAATTATTTATTATGGAGATATTTCGTGTATAAGTGAATTGTTTTGGTCAATTTGATTGTTGCCGCACTTTATAATAGTTAGTTGTGACACGTAATACGTTTGTACTGTTTTGATGTTAAAATTATACAAGTTTTTCATTTATATAAAGAATTTTGACAGGTGTAAAAATTAATTTTTCATTTGTTCCAATGACAATTTGAATAATTTCTTCAATAATATTTAAAAATTCTTGCTGGTGTTGGATTGTTTTAAGTGCCTAATTTCAGTTAATTTAAAAAAACAGTGGATACTTGGAATATAAATTAAATAAACACAAAAGTCCTGATGGTCCAGCTGACAACATGTGAACCATCTAAAAGAACATTATGTGTTAAATTATATTTATATTATTTGTTTTAGGTTTATTTCGTGGACGTTGGACGATCAAAGTATGCGCGGGAGATGCCTATTGGTGGCGATGAGGTTCGCAACCCATCACACCGCGTCTCTCGCGGGGACGAAAAGAGAAGGATGGAGTGCCGCATCGGTTAAAGTGTGGCAGTCCATTCTTTCTGTCTACCCTTTTGGAGAGATGGCGTGATGGTTAGTTAGTTAATTATTTAATATGAAGTTTTACATCATTGTTCAAAAAACAAATAAATACATATAATTAATTACAGATGGTAGCATTTCTTGCTAGTGTTTTGAAAAACATGATTGAATCATATATTTAATAAACTATTTGTTATTTTGTATTGCAAAAAATCAACAGTAAACATTGGTAGAACGTCATATATTTTACATTGTTTCAGTTTCCTATTGGGCTGCGTATAATTTTGGCATCACATTCCAAAGTCAAAAGTCTTAACGAAGGCAATTAACATTCTGTAACACCATTAAAATTTAACCTAAAAAAAGTGCAAAAACATGAACTTCAAACAGATGAAATAATACACATTAAACAAGTTATTGTTTGTAAAATATTTTTATCAGAGTACCATTTAGATTTTTTTAAATTAAACATATATATTTTTTTATTTTCATATGAAGCACTCACATTGTGGTTAGACATTTTAAACTTATAGATATAACAGGTGGACCAATTCAGATATCTCGGAAGCGAAGTAACCAGCTCTAATGACCTCCCCAGAGAAGTAAGGTCACAGGTAGATAGGTAGCAGCGGTTGCAGGCTGCCTGAAAGATGTCATATGAAGAAACAACGACATGAGGACTGACAGCAAGGTACGCAATTATAAGACCTGTGTGCGACCAATCCTCACATATGGCATTGAATCGAGGGCAGACACTGTCAAGACAAAGAGCATGCTCAGGACAACCGAGATGAAAACACTCCGCGCCATAGCTGGCAAAACCCTACGTGATCGAGTTAAGAATACAGCAATCCGAGAAATCTGCGAGGTCGAAGATGTGGTCAGATGGGGACGTCAAAGACGGCGATACTGGCATCAACACGTAGAAAGGATGAGCTCAAATAGAATACCATACATAGCTCTCTATGGAATGCCAAACGGACAACGCCGACCAGGAAGACCCCCGAAACGGTGGAGAGAAAGCTGGAGTTCAGCGTCTCAAGAGGACCCGCCTGAAATAACAGACTCCCGAGTCTACCAAAAGTGAAGAAGAAGATATAAAATAATAAAACAATTTATATTTAACCACGGAATGGTTATTATAATTGATGCCATATACGCGACCAGATGGAAAACGAACGTGGGAAGACCAAAACTGAGGTGGTTGGATGGTGTGGAGGGGAACCTCAGGGCAAATGGTGTTACAAACTGGAGAATGCGGACGATGGACCAGGGAGAGTGGCGAAGAATTCTGGAGGAGGCTGGGGCCTATAGTGGATGCAGCGCCATTGTTGATTGATTGATTGAGTTTCTCATGGACCCAAGCTTCATCAGGGCAATATAATAACTGTTATTATATTGCCCTGATGAAGGTTGGATCAAAGCGAAACTAGTTAAATACAAACTATTTTATTTATATATTTTTGATAAACTAAAGGCATTAACACTGTGGAATTTCATAATGAAACTTTTTTATTAACCCTCCCTTCCCTGTGATGGGTATCTTCTACACGTTGCTTCTAATAACCATCAATATCTCTATACATATAATAAATACAAGGTTAAGATTTTAGATATTCCTCCATAATATATTTATGCAATGATTAAAAAAATAATATTAATAATAATCAGAATTTATCGGGTACATTGGAGGTATTTTGTGAACATCGGAAACAAAATTCGTAGCGCCGAGTGCGCGACACTATATTCGCATTTCACTCTTGCATACTTCACTGTGGAAGCGCGAGGATCTCAATGTTCTCACTGCCCGGCAGTAGCTCTCGGGCTTGCAACCAGAGTGGACCTATGCCCGTTCCGTGAGCGTTGCCACATGTTTTTTTAATGTTTTTAGCAAATAAATTTCAATTATAATTAATTAAGCTATGAATGTTCTTATTTTTCCAATTTAAAATCGCTAATCTTTGATCGGGTACCGACTACCCAACGGTTAATAAAGACACTGTTTATTCCACTTTTGAGTTAATATTTCGACTTGTTTCGAAAAATAAACTTGAACGTCAGCGTGGTCAAGTTTATAAAAATCAACAGACTGCGCTGGCTAGGGCACGTGTACCGCATGGGAGATCAGGAGCCCCCCAAAAGAGTGTTTTCAGACAATCCAGTAGGGTGAAGAAGCGTTGGCAGGCCGAGACAGCGATGGTTGGATGGTGCCGTGGCAGAATGTTGGGTCCTGGAGCAGCAAGACTGGGAGGTGGCGGACAGACACAGGACGGGATGGAGACGTTTCTTGGAGGAGGCTAAGACTCACCAAAGGTCGTAACGCTGAAGAAGATATTTACACATAAGCAGTTTACTATCCTAACAAGTCATGTACTAAAAAGAAATAATGGATAGCATTTGGCTGGGCAGACTACTCAAGCATAATTAACTAACTAACTAACCATCACGCTGTCTCGCCAAAGGGGTAGGCAAAAGACTGCCACACTTGTCTTTCCTGACATATTTCTCTCGCTTCCTCAACATTCATATATCGTGTCATGCACGCGCATCGATTTCTCTGACTCCTCTGAATATTTGACGTGCGTGCATGGTACGATGTATGAATGTAGAGGAAACCCGAGAGGTATGCCAGGACAGAGCATTGTGGCGATCCATCCTCTCTGCCTACCCCTCCGGTGAAATGGCGTGATGGTTAGTTAGTTAGTTAGATGAATTAGTAAAAAAAAAAGGCAGTATTAGGAAAACACAGGTCTACACAAAACAAAAAATCGGATAGGGGTCTACGGGACAAAACAATTTGGGAACCTGTGCATAAGAATGGACATTTGTAGATGGTAGACTCATTAGAATACCTGGGTAGTATTATATAGTTACTAAATAATTAATACTAATGAAAACATACATTTTCTAGAAGTTCTATTATAAACTAACTAACTAACCATTACGCCGTCTCCCCGGAGGGGTAGGCAGAAAGAGTGGAACGCCCACACTGTTCTGTCCTGACACACTTCTGTCGATTCCTCTACATTCATACATCTTGTCATGCACGCATGTCGATTTCTCCGACTCCTCACGTGACCGACATTCAATATTTGATTGATTTGGTCGTGCCACGTTTACATATACCTTCTTTACCATTCTGTCTTCACTCATTCTTTCCATGTGTCCAAACCATCTTAATGACCCTTTCATTAAATTGTTCATAACACTTTCATTCGCACCACATTCACTTCTTATACTTGCATTTGTCACTCTATCATATACAGATTAGCCACACATTCGTCATAGAGATCTCATTTCTACTGCATTTATTCTACTTTCATCCTTCTTTTTCCAGTTCAATACATAAGGGTCGGCACAAGAACACCATTGTGCACTGCCATCTTGGCTTCTATTATATTATATGAGAATGACATGTTTCGCTTTTCTAAAGCATTATCAAATGCAACATTTGACAATTCCCATAAACTATAATAAAACTTCTAGAAAGCAGACATTTTTATTCAAATTAATGATTTTATATGGAGTTGTACATTCGGTGTCATTAAAGTAAAAGCCAAAACTCAAACATATATTAAACATCCTGTAGCATTGAACAATCTATAGTATAATCCAATCTTACTACTAATCCAATCTTCATAGATGGCGCTAGTGTGTAGATTGAAATATAACATGTGAAGTTTGGTGTTACATAGTAGCATATATACAATTTCTAAAAATTTGTCAGACATGGTGGTCTTAAGGGTGGAATGGGGAATGTTGTATTACATAAAGCGCGCACTTAACCCAACCAAAGACAGGTCAGTCCTGTAAACACCTCGGCTACCATATTCTGATTCCAATTTGCATCTTGGTCTCTATTGAGATACAATTAATCCTTGAATTGATAACCCGCAATGGGTAAAATCCAGTATTCGTCTACAAGTATTTGTATACATTCAAAATATTGTAAATCTACAGGATGTTTACAAAAAATAAAAAAATTTTATAAAAAAAATCTGAATGGTACTCTTTTAAAAAAATTACATGTGAAACAAATATATACAACGTATTAAAACAATTTAATACAAAACAACACTATTAAAAAAAAATAAGGCAACAGTTTTTCAAAGATTTTATTATATTTTTTTTCCAACCCTTTCAGACCAATATTTTATAATTTTTTATTTTACATTTGAAAAAAATACATACGGGCCTGAAAGGGTTAAAAATTACAGTCTGTTTAGAAAAAAAGTTTACATTACGAGTCAAGGTTAAATTTATTGCAGTGGATATAAATAAGTTTTTTTATTTTTTTTTTGGTCTCATAACATTTTTCTGCGTGGCACTTATGTAAAAAATAACACTTTGTATATAGGATGGTGTCCTATCCTCTATTTCTATTCAAATAAATATACAGTAACATGGTAAGAATGAAAAAAAATTTGTGTATTTTTTTTTAATAAGGCATTTAAAAAAAAAATTAAAAAAACGTTCCAAACAAAATATTTTTCAAAATATTATGCGTAAATGTGAATATTGTGGTAAAAAATACTTTCACAAAAGCCAAATTAAAATTATTGTGTTATTTGTATATTTTAACATGTTTAATACTGGCAAAATTATCAACTCATTTGTTCAGGAAAAAAAAAATTAACCCCCTAACAAAAAAAAAAAGTTAATTCATCAAGTATGAAATATATTTTTGAATATGGATAAAAAAATAACATTAAAACTCCATTATAATAGCTTCATAATATAACAAAAATTAAACAAACTATAATTGGTCTTCATCAGATGGGAAAAAGCAAAAATATGACTATAAAACTAATTAACATAATGGAGTTCTAGTTCATAGGGAAAACGTTGTATGATAGAATACCGAACGATGAAATAAGAAAGAAATGTAAGGCAGATGACTGCATCACGAGTAAAATTAAAAAAGGATCCCTGAGATGGTTTGGACATATGGAACGAATGGATGAGAGTAGAATGGTTAAAAAGTTGTACACAAGCAGCGTGAGTGGGAAAAGAAGCCGACATGGCATGACAAAATTAATCAATTACTAAAAGGCGGCCACATTCGAAGTCGGAATAATCGACGTGCGTGCATGGTACGATGTATGAATGTAGAGGAAGCCCGAGAGGTATGCCAGGACAGGCCAATGTGGCGATCCATCCTCTCTGCCTACCCCTCCGGGGAAATGGCGTGATGGTTAGTTAGTTAGTTTGAATTCTAGTTATACGTTAATGATGTAAATGGGGTACGAAGTCGAGGCAGACCGAGGAAAACATGGCATGACCAAATTAATCAAATTTTAGGTCATGTTAGAAGTCGGAGTAATCGACGTGCGTGTATGACTCGTTGTATGAATGTGGAGGAAACTAGAGAGGTTTGCCAGGATAGAGTAGTGTGGCGGTCCATTCTCTCTGCCTACCCCTGCGGAGAAACGGCGTGATGGTTTGTTTGAGTTCTAGTGCCAACCTTTATGTATGGAAGTGAAGCTTGAATAAATGCCGTAGAAATGATATCACTGAGAAGAATGTGGGGAAAACGATATATGATAGAATACCGAACGACGAAATAAGTAAGAAATGTAAGGCAGATGTAAATCATAAGTAAAATTGAAAAAGGATTCCTGAGATGGTTTGGACATATGGAACGAATGAACGAGGGAAGAATTGTTAAAATGTTGTATACAAGCAGTGAGTGGAAAGAGAAGCCGTTGAAGATAAAAAAAAAGGTCGCTGAATATTTCGACCGTCCGATTTTCCCAAAGGAGCAAAAAAAAAGGTCACCGAAGATTTCGATCCGATTTTCCCAAATAAGCTAAAAAAAAAGTCGCACGTTTTCGATATTCATTTTGCGATTCAATATTCGGCTTCAAATTAGTTTAACGATCTCGTGAACCCTCGTTTACATCTCATTGAACGACATTTTTTTTACAATTGTCGTAGACCCCTGGGGGTCTATATAGACTTCTTTGGGAATCACCGTTATACGGTATGGAAGCCTGGACATTGATTGATTTGAACTCTGGATATATAGAAAAATAACTAGGAGAGATAGAGTTCGCAGTGAGATTGTTCTTCAACGGATGAAAAAGTATTATTTATAGTATTGTATGTATTTTTCTAAGAGAATTTGTTAATCTTTGTTTTCAGCATTGCTAATGCCTCAAGTTAAAAAACAATATTGAAATCTACAAATATCGTTTTCAATTTTCAAGTGATAACTACATCATAAATGGACTGATACACGCATTACCCATAGTTCAATGGTTAACAAATTCAACAGAAAAGTGAAAGGTCACATTTTTATGGTAATTTAGACAGGTTTTAAAAAAATAAATTTCCATAACATCAGTAATTTATTTTGAATACCGTCAACTGTCAAAAGTAAAATGCTGAGAAAAATGAAGTCAAAGTTTTGTTGATTTGTTGATACATAACTAACTAACCATCACGCCGTCTCCCCTAAAGGGTAAGCAGAAAAATTGAATGACACACTATTCCTTTCTTACATACTTCCCTCGCTTCCTCAATATTCATAAAACGTGTCATGCAAGCACAAAGATATAATATTTTGTTTCTTGAAGCTTTATTATATTTTATATGAAACATGAATGAAACAAAACTATTTGATAATAGCTTGATTTCTTAAACAATGATCTAAAATTCTATATTAAATATGAATATAAAAATCTGTTTTAACCGTCCCGTTGCCATGTGGTCAATTGAGTTTCCACTGCCAATTTAAAGTTGATTTTCTTAAAACCTATGGACCCTAATATTATAAAAAAAAAATTGTGATCCTCCATTGAAGTGTTCTTAATATTTCGCAATAAAAAAAAAAGGAAAAAATTACTTCCTTCATCCAAAAAAAAAAATTTTCTAAGACTGCCCTCACCTTCATTCGTGTTAAGGTAGAATTTGTTTTGCTAATATTTACAACTTTATCAAAAGTGACAAATACTTACTCGCTGTTTTGAACGTATTATAAATTATATGTTTGGCCTTTTCTCATACGTAATAATACCGATTGTGGACGGAAACGCAGCACGCAACTTAATAATATCAGAACTGTGAAAATATTAACACTTTACCAAAAGGGACAAATATTAATACGTACTCGTTGTCTTGAACGTAATATACATTTTGCCTAGGTGCCTTTATCATACGTAAAATTATAGCGCCGCGGCGCGGCGGGGCGAGACAAGTTCATACTTGCTGTCAGTTGTTCATATGCTGTCTCGTCATTCTATATCAGAAATCGCATGGTTCCAGAAAAAAATTAATAATGATGTTTTTCAAATAATCCATGTATGTTATAGATTTCGATCTATTCCTAATGAAATTCCCTACAAGATGACATAAATTAAATTTTGATTCATCGAGTCATATGCTTGATACTTATAGATAAAGTTAGCGGTAAACTGAATTGACAACATGGGAGCGAGCGTTTTGTTTTGAACACGGTACGTTAAGGGTTAATCAGTTATATTATATTTCATGGAAGTGACATTCGCCTTGCTAAGGCAATATCAACGTCAAGATAAATAAAAAATACATTAAGACGGTTTGGACACGTGGAAAGAATTAATTAAGAGATAATGATAAAGAAAGTATGTGTTAACAATGCAAACGAAACAAGAAATAGTGGAAGACCAAGAAAAACATGGAACGATCAAATCAATTAAATATTAAATGTTGGCCACATAAGGAGTCGGAGAAATCGATGTGCATGACACGATATAGCAATATTAAGGGAGTGAGAGGTGTGTCAGGATAGAAAACTGTGATAATAATAATATGTTAACTTTTAAAGCGCCGTTTTTGTGATGTAATCACCTCAAGGGCGCATTAAGACGTGTTTTAAATCTAAATGTGAACGCTGCATCTGATTGATATTCGCGATCGGTTAGAAAGTATAATAGAACAAAATATGCAAGTTTTAAATTGGGTATGAAATATGAAAAATATGGGTTTTCAGCTTAGATCTGAAATCTGTCGGATCATTTATGCATCTGAGGTGTGAAGGGAGATTGTTCCAAGCTGATGGACCGGCTACCGCAAACGCTCGATCCCCGAAATTTGTACTGGGGCAATGCTTCAGCTCAACTAATCTTCCTATTGCCAAGCAAAGTGTAGATTTCCTTGTATTTAGGCTGTCTATTATACAGAGTTCGGATAACTTGGTGCCATTCCATGTAGCGCTTTGAAGACTGTCCAGCAGAGTTTATACTGGATTCTTTCTGGACTTTTAAGCCAGTGAAGTTCTTTGATATGTTGTGTTATATGGGACATTTTTGGAATGCCTTTAATGTGTATTGCTGCTGCATTGAACTCGGATTGAAGTTTGTTTACTTGCTGTTTTGGAATATGGCAAATATTGAATGTCGGCCACGTGAGGTGTCGTAGGAATCGACGTGCGTGCATGACACGATGTATGAATGTGAAAGAAACGTCGTGAAAGAAAAGTGTGGCAGTCCATTATTTCTGCCTACCCCTGAGGCGAGACGGCGTGATGGTTAGTTAGTTAGATTAGTTACCTATCACATGTCACGAGAATCAATATGATAGCTATACTCTTTACATGGATTTGGCTCGCACTGCAATGATGTAAAGAGCTCTCTAACAAAATATTAATAATAATTATAATAATAGGAGTTGCCTTTTGGTGGCGATGAGGTTCGCAATCCATCACACCGGGTCTCGGTGTGATGGATGAAAAGAGAAGGATGGAGTGCCGCACCAGTTAAAGTGGTGATGCCGGTGAGGAGAGCAATCAAACTGCTGAACATGATCGCTTCGGAGATCGATGTCTTACATATTCGTGAAAGTACGTTCAGAAGACAAATACTCTTGACTTTGGAGAGTATCTTGTATTCCTAATGTCGAACCATTTCTCATGCGTTCCTGGTATTATATATTTATTATATTTTACCTGTTCTCAATAGATGTCTTAAACTATAAAAATAGTTTGTAATATCTTTTATGAAAATAAACTGATTTGATTTGAAAAGTGTGGCAGTCCATTCTTTCTACCTACCCCTTCGGAGAGATGGCGTGATGGTTAGTTAGTTGGTATAAAATAGACAAATGAGTTGAAAATTTTGCCGTAAAGCTGATAACAAGTGAACGGAAATAATTATAAAATTTTACACTAATCAAGGCGTAAGATAGTATTTTGAATATTCAATAACAAACCAATAGTGTCACATTAAAAGATTACACTCGGTCTAGAAACATCAACTCGTTTGTGGGTAATATATTATAACGAAGCGATTCAGTCTATGACGACGTACGGCAGGATGGTCAGCGGCTCGTCGTTGTACGACGGCCGCACGACAGGCTCGTTCCACTCCCGGTACGCGTCGTTCACCGCCAGCCTGTCCAGCCACACCGGGCAGCCCTTGGCCGAGCAAACGTCTAAGGCACCAATCTCCGATTTGACGATCGACCCGACGTCGCTTCCGCACACCGCGTCCTCGCTCGGGTCCGGCAGGCGCGGCGTGACGTCGCCGTGGCGGCGCAGCCTCTCCGCCGCGCCGTCCGTCAGGTCCTTCATCTCCAGGATGGAGGGCTCGAGAACGGAGCAGTACGACAGGTCGTCGGAGTCCGTCGGGTATTCCACCGGCAATTCTTTAGTCCTAAACACGCACGAGAGATCGTTCACGTTTTCACTCACGTCCTCGTAGAAACCGGCGGTCGCGTTCAACGCGGCGAGACTCATCGGGAGAGTCAGCACGCTGTCGCCGTACGTGAACCGCCGCGGTTTTCTAACGTGGAACTTTTTAACTAGGGTTTTGTCTTCGACGCGGTCTTGCGAACACTCACTCGGGCCGACGGAAGACCGGCGGCTGGACGGACGAGGGGAAGTCCGGCAGGACTCGGACCGGTCCGAGTCGCAGTCCATCTCCTCGCAGTCCTTGGTGAAGGACGGGTCGTTGTTGTTGGAGGCCCCTTGCGAGGTGTCGTCGCAGGCGGTGGCCGTGTTTGAAATATCCCTATCTAAGTTTACATTGTACTTATCACTATCACTATGCGAATGCAGTTTAACACTAAGAGGGGAGCCGGGGCGCTCGCTCTCGGGCTTTTCACTGAACGGGGAATCGGCGGGACTGAGGTAGCGCGCGGGCTTGCGGTCCCGCTCGCTCTCCAGGGCCTCCAGCCACTCGCGGGAGCTCGCGTGCGCTTCGGCGGGCTCGTACGCCTCCAGGTTGAACTTGGCTAGGTTCTTCACGCACCTGTCCAGGCTGTAGTCTAGATACTTATACTTTGGCACTACGTCGAGAAAGAGATCGCGGGAACAGTCGTAGAAAGGCTGCTGGCCCCAGGCGTCCGGTTTGCACGAGATCTTCCTAGTCGTGTTGTCCTGCAGCTTCTTGTCGCACTGCGTCCCGTTCACGTCTGGGATATAGCAGTTATGCAGCGCCATGACTTGTGCTTTGGACACGTCCGCAGGCCGCGTGTGATACACCACGGCCGCCTCGCAGCCGGGGTCGATCTTCTCCTCGTACAGCGGCGGGGCGGGAACCACGACGGAACTAACCGTCGCATCCTCGGTAACTTTTGCCGTTTCCTCGTAATCTTCGAATATCGATCTCTTGGGCGCCTGCGGGGGCGAAGGCATCTTGACTTCGACGGCGGGCGTGCTGTAGATGAGCGAGCACGTGCAAGCCGGAGAGCAGTCGTCTTCGAACATGTTCCAAGTTTTATCGATAGGCGGTAGCCGGGCTAGAATCACTTCAAGAGGTTCGAATTTGACGGGCTCGCTGCCGCTTACTTCTTTGGTTTCTTCTTTAACTTCTTCTTTTACGACTGCCGCTTCTTGCGGAGGGTCCAATGTTTTAGCACTAGAGTTAGAATCGTTCAATTCTATAACGTCCGTAACCAAAGTCACTTGTTTCTTTTGATTGTCGTACGATGTAAGGAAGTCCTCTTTCGGTAAAAGGTTTTTGTCTTCTACGGATGCGATTTTGCCCGATTTCCTCGCCTGTATGTCCTCTAGCAGTTCTTTGGTTGTTTTGACTTTTTTCCCCGCCGCTGGGATCTTGTTCTTGATGAAGGTGGAATAGTCCTGCATGTCTATGCCCGTTTTCTTGCAGCCATTCTTCCTCGAGGTCCGCGGCTTGGGCTCGGGCTTGGGCGAACGGCTGTCGAGGTCGTCCAGGAGCAGCGCAGGGGCCTGCGGCAGGTTGAGGCCGTTACGCATCGCAGAGGGTAGGGCGGGCGAGGTGGAGGCCGAGCTGACGGGCAGGAAGGGTGACAGCGGCACCGTCTCCAGGCTGTGGTCCACGGTTCGATTCTCCGACTTTGTGTGATTTCTGAAAATATTTTATAGATTATAAGTTCCAGAGGAATCCTCAAAAAGTACCATCTATGATAATCTAATATAGAGAATGCCAGATGACAATACACCGAATTGGACATTGGATTCGACAGGAATGAGAAGAGTTGAGAACCTGTCCCAAATAAGGCAGGACAGAGATACTTTTGCTGCAATGATTGCCACCACCTGACACGGCACCAGAAGAAGATTAAAATATCACGATAATATGGTAAATTTTGCAAAAAATATATGTGATGAAGTAAAGACGAACTGCTTCGAAAGGAAAATCCTCCGCAGAATCCTCGGACCCTTTAAGGATGGTCAGATGTGGAGAAGGAGATGGAACACAGAGCTTTACTATATATACCAGGACGTCAGCGTGGTCAAGTTTATAAAGATTAACAGACTGCGCTGGCTAGGGCACTTGCACCGCATGGGGGATCTGGAGCTCCCCAAAAGAGTCTTGTCTAACAATCCAGTAGGACGAAGAAGCGTCAGCAGGCCGAGACAGCGATGGTTGGATGGTGCCATAGCAGACTGTCGGATCCTGGATCAGCAAGACTGAGAGGTGGCGGCCAGAGACAGGACAGGATAGAGCCGTTTCTTGGAGGAAGCTTAGACCCACCAAGGGTTGTAACACCAAAGAAGAAGAATATAGAGAAAATCCAATGCATTTGCGGGAAAAAAGTGCAGTCTTTTAAATTGAGATTTTGTCTCCTCCCTTCCTCCTGTGCATTATTTATTTTTTATTCTTTCTCTAACATATGTTATTTATGTATCAATTGTGGATTTTCTTTTGCTGTTGTATTGCTATGTGTGTACGGCGGGACATCGAGGGAGAGTAGCGTAGCTTAAATGTGGTCTGGGTCCCCCTTGATTGCTAACACACATATATTATTATTATTATTTAACGTAAGTCCCGCATGGACGGGGGACGGGCCTAGGGAGTGCACGAGTGAAGCTGACGAAAGGCGCCGCTGCGCCTATAATAGCTTCGGGTAAGCGGAGGGAGCCCTCTATGGCTCGGCCATACTAAAAAAAATTGAGATGAATCCGGAAAATGATATCTTCCCCACCTTCTTTTTTTGGCCTTCCTTCCTCCAGGTTCCCGACGCGCTTTCTTGGCGTCCCTGCGACTCCCAGCGTCACACTTGTCGTCAAGGAGCGAGCCTGGATCACCGTTCAGAGGAGACCGCGGCCTTTTTGTCGCTGGAAATGTAAAAAAATAAATTTTAATAAACCCACTATGATGAAAAAACCAGCAGTAAGAGACTATCAGAAAAATCCCCGAAGAGATTGTTGGACATCATCATCACAGCTCACCATCACCTAAACTAAGAAGAATACACCAAATAATTTAAGATGGTTCCTTCTATATTCACCATCACTTGTCATAAACATGTTTCGGAATGCAGACGCTCTTCTTCAGTGTAGAAGTTTTAACAGTATAATGAAACAAAATCATTACTAATATACTAAATGAAAAAAGGGGGCGGGGAGGAATTAAGCCTAGGTGTAGGGTTAATCGTAATTTAGTTAGAATTATGGGAGGGGAGAAACAAATCAAATATCGGACTTGAAGTTAAATTAATTTGGTTATTAATAATCTTTTCTTTATTTTTAATAATACATTATTCAATTTTAATTCAATTGTTTCACATTTAACCACCCTACCTTCAGGTAATTTTCCGAGACACGTGCAAAAAAAAGCAGGTTTTTATTAATTAAATATTAATTTTATTTTTTTAAATTACGAAACGTCAAAGACTCGCCTGCTCCTTGTTAAACTATCATACTTGTGAAGACTTGTACACAAGTGTTGTTGGCATACGCGTTTACGGTACGTTTGTACATTTTAGGTATATTACTTTGTCTCAAGCGCGTACGGGATAGCGCAGAATGGTGCAATCAAGTCGGTGAACGTGTCACGTACGTTCAAATACGTAGGGTGGTTAAACACTGAGGAAGGGCGTTTGTGTCCCGAACGTGTCTCCAAAAAGTTATTCAAATTTAAGATGGGACTTAAAAGACTCGAAGTGCCACGATAGGACACACGTAGCTAGAAGGTATATACTTAACCTTTCCCTTACGGTGCTAAAATGAAAACGTGCGTTCCGGTGTAGGGTAGTCAGTACGCATTAAAAAATTAGCGATTTTAAATCGGAAAAATAGGAACATTTATAGCTAATCCCCTTATATAATTATAATTGAATTAAAAAATTATAATAATTGAGATTTGATTGCTAAAAACATTAAAAAACCATCTGGCAACGTTCATGGAACGGGCATAGACCCACTCTGGTTGCAAGCCCGAAAGCCAATGCCGCCGGCGCGGAGTGAGAAGATTGAGCTAGAACATATGCAAGAGTGAGATGCGAATATAGTGTCGCGTACTCAGCGCTACGAATTTTGTTTCCGATGTTCACAAAATACATCCGATGTACCCGATGAATTCTGATTATTATTAATATTATTTTTTTAATCAATGCGTAAATATATTATGGAGGAATACCTAAAATCTTAACCTTGTATTTATTAAATGTATAGAGATATTGATGGTTATTAGAAGCAACGTGTAGAAGATACCCATCGCAGGGAAGGGAGGGTTAACAAATAGAATGAAATGCCACCTTGCATGACAGCAGTAGGAGTTACAGTGCACAAAAAAAAAATTTAAATCGAATAAAAAAAATTCACTAAAAAAATAACAAAATTGTATACCTTTCCCCGATAAGCCAGATTCATAAGTTCTGTCATGGACCTTGGGCGGTTCGATGACATCATCGTCAACAAAAATCACGTCTTGAGAATCGGAATCATAATTATCCGGCTCTTTCGTCGGCGTGATGTTCTTGATGACTTCCGGAAACAACCGCAGGGCGGGGGACAGGTTCTTCACGGCCTGCGGGACATTCCGAAAGAAGGCCATCGGGTTCGCCACCATCGTCGGTCGTGTACCGGACATCGCGTTGGAACCCGACGATGAATTGTTTTTCATCCCGGGCGATATGTTTTTGACACCGGGCGACGTGTTCTTGAAAGCCGGCGAGATATTTTTCATTGCGGGGGAAGTGTTTTTCATCGACGGTGATATGTTCTTCATCGCCGGCGATGTGTTCCTCATGTCCTCGATCACATTCCTGACGCCTTTGTGTCCCGGTGAAATATTGTTCAAGCCGGGAGAGATCGTTCTCATCGCTGGGGAAATCGTTCTCATCGCTGGGGATATCGTTCTCATCGCTGGGGATATCGTTCTCATGGCTGGGGATATCGTTCTCGCTGCAGGGGATATCGTCCTCGTGGCAGGAGAGATATTCTGGAGGGCAGGGGAGGAGAGCGGTTGCCTCCTTTGAGACTGCTGCATTGACATGATGCCCGTGGAGGAAGTCAAGGAATCTTAAAAAAAAAAAAAAAATTCAAAAAAGGCTAACACCAAAGATTTTAATCAATGATATTAGAATTTATTTTACAATCTTCAATGTGAGCAGAAAATAGCTAAAAAGATATAATAAAAAGATCTCCTGCTTAATGCTTAAAATACAATCTTCATAGATGGCGTTAGTGTGTAGATTAATTAAACTACCATGCAAAGGGTGGTGTTGCAGATTAACATATATACAACTTCCAAAAAATTGTCAGACAAGGTAGTCATAAGAAAAAATGGGGAATGTTGTATTACATAAAGCGTGCGCTTAACCCAACCAATGACAGGTCATAAGTCCTGGAAACACCTTGATCAACCATATTCTGTTTCCAATTTGCATCTTCGTCTCTATTGAGATACAATTGATTCTAGAAAATAGCTCATTATTATGAAGAAGGAATCTGGTCATGTCCAGGCTCGAACCCAAGTCCCCTTGACCAGAAGCCAAGCGTTCTATCCCCTAGACCACCATCCGATTGTTGACCCGACCAGAAATGTTTTATTATTATTGTGCGGCTGGCTTAATTTGCAGCTCAAACAGATAGCCCCGGTTCATCATAATATAACATACAATTTAGTAGTGAGGAATTAAAATAAAAGGTTTAAAAGATACATTCGATTGGGCCGAGATAACCAAACCGCAGAGCTAAAAAGAAGAATTGGACTAAGCTGGGCAGCTTTCCGAATCATGAGTTACACCCTTAACCCATTGCAACACAAAGCCAGCGAATCACCAGTTTGTCTTTGAAGTGTTTTTTTTTTACATTAAAACTTAATGACAATAACTTTATTCTTAAAAATAACATAAATAAGTACATTTCGGTTACTGATTTCATAATAAAATGTAATAATCACAATTTATTTCACATTATTTATTACAAAATATTTCGATATTTTAACATCTGTCAATACCTCCAAAATGGCCGAACGAACTCGTAAACAAACTCGTCGCGCTTGTAATATTTCATCAAATGAGGATGAAATACAGCGAATCCTTTTGGAAAGTGGCAGTGAGAATGAAGTTGATGAATATTCTAGTGATTCTAGTGATTTTACGCCTTCGAACAAAGTTTTGGAGCGTTCAAACAGTGAAAGTGATGTGTCAGGTGACAGTTCCATAGAACATCACGTTTCCAAAACTATCTGGGGATGAGCCATAATGATCTAGCTTGCGAACAAAAAAAATTGAGTCTTAATGTTATTGTAATAAAGGACCTTGTCCGAAAGGCGTGCAAGATGGATCGGCCATGTAATACGTCAAGAAGGTCTCTTGCATGCCATAATGGAGGGTATGATCGAGGGGACAAACTCTAGGGGACGCCCACGCCGAGAGTACCTGGAGGACCTGTTGGTGGACGTACGCTGCTCATCATATGCAGATCTCAAAAGAGCCGCACAAGACAGGGAAAAATGGAAGAGAATAATGGAGGAAATTGCTGCAAACCAATCCCAGGATTGAAACCAGAGAAGAAGAATAAAAAAAGAGTCAAAATTAAATATTAGGTTGTATGAACAAATTATGTCATCTTTATTAGTGGTGCATGGGTTAAAAACTGGAAAATACCGATCAAACTGAAATGAAAAGTCTACGAAGCCTGCGTTCTGCCAGTTGGTACTTATGATCTTGAAACTGTTATACTGTCCAAACAAAGTGCTGAGGAACTACGAGTGACCCAAAGAGCCATGTTAGGAATAAGCCTAAGAGACAGAATCAGAAACGATACGGTGAGAGAAAAAATAAAGGTCACTGACATCATCCACCGGGTGGCGACTCAAAATGGCAATGGGCAGTTACGGTTAATATTTTAATTGAGATTTACGCATATTTAAATATATTTTTTCTACAACTAAACTAAAATTGACTGAATTCCATTGTTCAACCCTTTGGTAGATATGATTTTTTTTAAAATACTAAGGAATCCATCTACAATTAATTTAGAAAAAAATTGCGCATTTATGAGTCATCTTACAGACAAAGACTATCGGTGTTTCTCAACTATATATCACGATTAGCATTCTAAGAATTCAATTGAAATAATTCATGACATATTATAATCAAGAAAATTAAAAAGATTTTTCAATGAATAAAAAAAAAATTATTACTAACCTTGCTTCTGTGCAAGACTCAGCCCCTGTGGGGGCACCTGGGGGCTGCATAGTCGGGGGGTCACCTGCCATACAAATTTTCATTATTTCATACAGTTAAAATCACGGGAATGTGAAAAAAAATTGAAAAATATATTTTTTTAAACACGTCTAAAAAATATATTTTAATTTTATTAAAGATAATTGAGGTACATATAGAAGAGAGACATATCTGAAATGTAAATTTAAACTTCTATTGATTTCAAATTAAAACTGTGGCCTCTAGAGTGTAAACAAACAGCTACGTCTTATTGACCTCTGATGGGTGGTACTTGATATCTTCAATATTTTCCAATGAAATACTTTGAAAAAATTACTGTATTTACGTTAATATATGTATAACATGTATCCAAAGTTTCAATAAATTATATGCATCTCTTCCTTGACAAAAAAATCATGAAAATCAGTAAAAAATTTTTTTTTAAAATGGCGCTCTGAACCTATATCCTTGCTTAATGTGGTATGAAGTGGAGACGATACTCACTGGTAAAGTGACAGCCGGACTGATACCGCGTGCAGCGAGCGGGGACTGTCGCGGAGTGTTCTCCCCACTTCCGGGCTGGGTCGCTGCCTTTACACCTGTTCGTCAATAACACCACGGTTACCAACACTTAATAACACTCATCATTCTGTACAAATTCACATTCCAAAAATATTGGCCTACCATGTAAATCTCACAGGGAATTTATATAAACATTCCGAAAACAGAGAATAAATGAACTTCTATCTGCGTTCAATGCAGCAACAAGACTTATTAAAGGTATTCCAAAAAAGTCTGACGATAACAAACCATGACCATGATAGAACAATGTGAAGGATCGCCACATTGTTCGTCATAACAGAGTGTTCCTCTGAAGGATGATCGATTTTGGGCGTTTGTGGCGGCTGGAGGCGATTCAATCATAATTTGAGAGGTCTTTTAGTCTTGTGGGGTTAGGATGTGAAGGGTGTCCTTTGTAAAAACGTTCCGCAAGTTTAATTAAATTAATCTAACATCGGGATTCCAGGTGCAGTTGTGTGATCCTGGTCCATGAAGGCGCACCAAGCGATAAACGGATAGCCTTATTTTGCAGGATTAGGAATATTCGTATGTGACTTGAAGCTGCATAGCCCCAGATTGGGGCTGCGTAAGTGTGTGTACATTATCATTATTATCTGGAAAATCGGGGTCCGGAATACCTCCTGTTCTCAATTAGTCCGGATAAACGATGTTCTACTGTATTTTCAAATCTTTCATACACAAATTTAAGTTTTATATGTATATTTATTTGTTTTTATAATTTTTTAACTGATCGTGGATAACAGACGATGATTTTAGGTTGATTTAAACTATGTTTTAATGCGCCCTTGAGGTGATTGCATCACGAAAGAGTAGCTTTAAAACCTTGCATATAATTATCATGTTTTTTTAATACAACAGTTTGTTTGAACCCAATTACTGTACACAATTTGTTTTAGCTACTATATTGATACTCATGACTGTTGACTGCTGATGACCTCTGTTTGCTTTCGGTAAAACGGGTGAATGCAGAGCAGAAGCTGTGTAGACTTCACGAGGAAGCGGCAAAAGTAGGTCTCAAAATTACCATGTCCAAGGCAGTAGACCTACGAGTGTCCACAAATGACTCCACCCCAATCTTGTTCCACGGTGTCCCCCTTGTGACCACGACCAGCTTTTGTTACCTCGGTAGCATGATAACAGGCTCGGGAGGTACAGAGGAAGATGTAGCAAGCAGACTCAACAAGGCAAGGGGAGCTTTCGCTATGCTTCGCCCTGTATGGCGTTCCAGTTTCATTTTGAGAAAGCTCAAGCTCCAAATATTCGGCTGTAGCGTTAAAAGGAAAACTACAGCAGACGTTATTGGAAAACTCCAGGTGTTTATAAATAGGTGCCTTCACTCCTATTTATAAACTGTACTCTGGACCATGACAGACGAAAAGCCAATTAAAGAACAAGTCGCTAGACGCAAATAGCAGTGGATCGGTCACACTCTGAGACGGAACCCTGCCTGCGTCGCTCAGGTTGCATTAGATTGGTCCCCTATGGGGGGAAAAAGGTAGCGAGGCAGACTTAAAGCCACCTGGAGAAGAGCCCTGCAGGACGAGGTTAAAGCAGCAGGCCTCACTTGGGATGATGATGGTCATCAGGCATGCGATAGAGTCGGGTGGAGAAGGTTCCTAGAGACCCTTTGTACCACAGAGGTGTGGCAGGACAAAAAGAAGAAAAATATTATATTGATTCTAGTGACGTATGATAGGTAATTAATCTATCGCCAATTTATTGTCACGTGAATTCTACACCAGACCTAAGACAGTGTGATAATCACACTGCCATCTGCGGGCATTTGATATGGAAGTCATATCTCTTGCCCCTCTGCTGCGAATGTCGTCATTATTTATAAAGGAGTGGAATTGTCACGGATTGCGGTAAGTCTAACGGAATGCGATTGTCAGATTTTCACCTGTCCTGTCTGGTATGACAAGATCCCTCCATCTCTTGACGAGCAATTTGGCGCGGCGGGCGAGTGCCGCGTCTCTCGTCTTCCGCCGCAGTTCGTTCACATGCTTTCCCAGTCGGGTGGTCTGAAATGACAAAAATAAAATTATAGTAATCTAATGATGGAAGTTCAAAAACTAACTAACCATCACGCCGTCTCCCCACAAGGGGTAGGCAGAAGGAATGGACTGCCACACTTTTCTATCCTGACATATGTCCCTCGATTCCTCAACATTCATACATCGTGTCATGCACGCGCGTTGATTTCTCTGATTCTTCACGTGGCCGACATTCAATATCTGATTTATAAGATCGTGTCACATTTTCCTCGGTCTTCCTCTATTTCTGGTACCATTTAGATCGATAACATATACTTTTTTTACCATTCTTTCCATATGTCCAAACCTTCTTAATGATCCTTTCATTATTTTGTTCATAATACCACAATTCACACCGCATTCACTTCTTATATTTTCATTTGACACTCTATCATACACAGAGTATGCACACATTCGTCTAAGAGATCTCATTTCTACTGCATTTATTCTACTTTCATCCTTCTTTTGCCAGTTCCATGCTTCGCTTCCGGAAGGCCGAGGAAAACCTGGCACGATCAAATCAATAAAATATTAAATGATCGTGAGGAGTCGGGGAAATCGACGTGCGTGCATGACAAGATGTATGAATGTAGAGGAAGCGAGAGAAGTATGTCAGGACACAACAGTGTGGCGGTCCATTCTTTCTGCCTACCCCTCCGGGGAGACGGTGTGATGGTTAGTTAGTTAAATAAACTAACTAATTAACGGTCATGCCTGAGAATGGACCGTCATACTGCTCTGTGCTGATATCCGTATCGAGATTCCTCTGCATTCATACATCGAAACATGCACACTCGTCGATTTTTCCAACTTCGAATATGGTCACCTTTTTAGAAATTTATCAATTTGGTCATGCCTTGTATTCCTCGGGCGTCCTTGGCTATTTTTCCATTCACTCTGCTAGCATACAACTTTTTAACCATTCTTCTGCCATCCACTCGTTCCATATGTCGAAACCATCTCATGGATAATTTTTTAATTAATATTATAACGGATAAAAAAAATATTTGAAAAAGGAACTTACCTCCAACAACTCTTTTGTAATATTAATATTTTCCAGGACAGATATGATTTCGATAATAGCACACATATCCACCACCTAAAAATTAAAAAAATCAAATAATAAAATCATTAGCATGAATGGTGAAAATTTGGAGCAAGTACTGCAATGGGGTCTACGCCAACATCCCCAAACAGCAAACTAATAAACTCCAGTCTGCATTCAACGCAGCAGCAAGACTGATAAGAGGTGTGCCGAAGAGTTGTCACAAAACACAGCATCTTGAGGAGCTCCACTGGCTGAAATGTCCAGAAAGGATACAATACAAGCTCTGCTGGACGGTCTTCAAGGCGTTGCATGGTATTGCACCAGCGAATGATGGTGTTATGAACAAAATATATCAGAACTCTGCATCAACGAGAACCCGAATGCCAGACAGTCTACATTGCGATCAGCTAAGACTTCTGCGATCGGTAGATTGACTGTGCCAAAACGCAATCCTAGCAAAAACTTTGGCGACCGAGCCTTCGCGGTAGCCGGCCCTTTAGCCTGGAACAATCTTCCAGCAAACCTTGTGTGCATTGAGAATCGGTCAGAGTTTAGATCGAGACTCAAAATGCACCTTTCCAAATTATCCTTTCCTGATAAGAAGGGTTGATCGACTGCGTTGGGTGCACCCCTTATTCTAAATGTTTATTTTTAACTAGTTATAAAAACGGAGCATTTTCTACAGCGCCCTTGAGATGAGTAATTCATAAAAATGGCGCTCTACAAATTATCCAGTTTATTATATTTTATTATTAAGTAGATGAGTTTGTGTATTTGGGTAGTATGTTAACAAAAGATGGGCGAGTGGAGAGGGATGTTGAAAGAAGGGATGGGGCAGACAACAAAGTGAATGGCGCCCTTAAAGTTGAAACAAAAACTTATCCAAAAAAGCTTGAATGGCAGTGCAAAATGGTGTTCTTCTACCGACCCTTATGTATGGAAGCGAAGCAAGGAACTGGCAAAAGAAGGATGAAAGTAGAATAAATGCAGTAGAAATGAGAACTCTTAGACGAATGTGTGGATACTCTGTGTATGATAGATTGTCGAATGAAAATATAAGAAGTGAATGCGGTGCGAATGATGGTGTTATGAACATAATAATGAAAGGATCATTGAAGATGGTTTGGACACATGGAAAGTGTGGCACGATCAAATAAATCAAATACTGAATGTCGCCCACGTGAGGAGTCAGAGAAATTGATGCGCGTGCATGACACGATGTATGAATGTTGAAGAAGCGAGAGAAATATGTCAGGAAATAAAAGTGTGGCAGTCCATTCTTTCTGCCTACCCCTTCGGAGAAACGGCGTGATGGTTAGTTAGTTACACTTATATGTTTGTACTTGTTGTATTAAATATTGAAATGTTTAGAGATACCGAATATGTTAAGGGCCAAAAAAAAACAGTGGAATTTATACTTCATTACGAAACAAATAATTATGCTGCAATACTCAACTGAGAATAAAGATAAGAGTTATAAAAAATGATGAAACTTCATATTTATTTACTGTGTCAGGATTTTTGTTTTTAGCATGAGAATTAAAAAAAAAAAAACAATGGTACGAATGAATATTCCAAAGAATAGACAAAAACTGTTTAGTGAGACATATGATTCAAGTTTTTATAAATCACCTCAGATATGCAGACGATATTGTCATTATAAGCGAGAGCAGATGAATTAGAGACAATGATCAGAGAACTACACATAGCATCAATACTACAATATTGATAAAACAAAGATACTAAGTCCAACAAATAAAAACATTATCATAGAGGGAAATAATATAGAAAATGTGAAAGAGTATGTGTATCTCGGTCATAAAATCAGACTCGGAAAAGAGAATCAAACTGCAGAGCTACCTCGAAGAGTGGGACTGGGTTAGGCTGCCTTTGGTAAACTGAGACATGTCTTTGAAAATGTTGAAATACCGGTCTGTCTCAAAAGAAAGGTCTACGATATGTGTATACTGCCCATGATGACATACGGACTAGAGACGACAACTCTTACAGCAAAAAGTGTCCACAGGCTCAAGTGTACACAGAGGTCCATGGAAAGACAGATACTTGGTGTGAGCTTGCATGACCGCATAAGAAATGAAGAAATCAGACGCCGCACCAGGGTTGCTGACGTCATGGACCGAGTGGCAAAATTGAAATGGCAATGGGCTGGACACTTGGCTAGACAGGGTGGCAACAGATGGGCACCCAGGATACTCAGTTGGAGACCATGGGAGAATAGACGAAGTGTCGGAAGGCCACCGATGAGATGGACCGATGATATTATCAAAAGGGTTGGAAAATCTTGGATGCAAAAGGGACAGGATAGAGACGAGTGGAAGAAATTGGAAGAGGCCTATATCCAGCAGTGGAGGGAAGAAGGCTAGCAAAGAAGAAGAAGAAGATGATGATTCAATGTTAAAATAAAAACACAGAGATGTTTTTTTCCCTAATAAATCTATTAGAAGAACGAGCCTTGCTTCATGCTTAGAACTTTACTGCAAGCAACCTAGTGAACCAACATACAGTTTGGGCTACCATATGTAACTATATAACTGATATAAGAAAGGAATGTAGAGCGGAAGAAGGAAGAATATGAACAAAATTATGAAAAGATCGCTGCGTTGGTTCGGACATATGGGGCGCATGGACGTAGAAAGAATGGTTATGAAAATATACATTAATGATGTAAATGGGGTACGGAATCGAGGCATGAATAAATTAATCAAATTTTAAAGGTTGGTCATGTTAGAAGTCAGAAGAATCAACGTGCGTGTATGACTCGCTGCATGAATGTGGAGGAGGCTAGAGAAGTGTGCCAGGATAGAGTAGTGTGGCGGTCCATTCTCTCTGCCTACACCTACGGTGAAACGGCGTGATGGTTTGTTGTTGTTGTTAAATAAATTTGGTTAAAATTTCTAATCCTAGGGAGAGCAAGAACCGCTAGAGAAATGTTCACAGGTATTCAAAAATGGTAGTAAATGTCGTGTGGTAGAGATCAAAGGATGTTATGGAGTCGGCAGAAGTGAAATGTATTGGTTCCGAAGCATTATTTTGTGGATAGTGAATGAATGGTGGCGTAGGCCAAGGGTGGTGGAGTGGAGACCTCACGATGACAGAAGAAACAGAGGGAAATCCCTCACACGATGGTCCATTGATATTCGATAATTTGCTGATGGCTGGATGCAAAAGGCGCAATAGGAATATGTGGAGAAGTATGGGGGAGGCCTATGTCTAACAGTGGACGACATCGGCTGTTTAAGTAAGTTAATGAATGTGAAATTTAAAGAATTTATACAGAAGCACGTTTATAAACAATGTATGGATATTGATAAAATGAAAAATAGCCGTTAGAATGTACAAGCTTGTTGAATAATAGCTTCTGCACGTTGCTATTAACACTGGATGTGAATGTAAATAGTAAAATCGTTAAACGTAAACTTACTTTGTTGACAAAATACAAATAAGATTACAGTAAAAGTGAGAGAAATACAATTCCGTGATAAGAGTTTGAATAGATTCGATTGATTATACATTTTAATTTGTAGTTTCGACCGACACAACGCAGGGAGCACCACCCGAAGGCGATGAATCAGCGTTGCAAAACCATTATGTTGGTACTAAAACGGGCAGTGCAAAATGTAAGCAAAATGTGATTATTTCGCAGAGAAATTATTAAACGGATACTCTGAATCATTGAACATATCGCAATGACTGTTTGAAATCATATTTAGTGCAGTTTTGAAACGTTCACAGGATACATGCAATAAGAACAAATGAAAATTTGCATTGAAGTTTTAGGTTATATTTTGTGCACTACTTGAACCTTTCCTGTGCATCCTCTGCGATTTGAAAACAGAATCTCACACTTTCGGACATTTTAAAATTGGAACGCAGCCAGAGAGGTCAATTATATAAATTCGCAAATGGTCTTCTTTTGGTTTCAAATTATTGCAACCTAAGCAGTCACACCAGGTTGAAAAGGGTTGAAACGCAGTCGGAAACGCATTTTAACTTATGAATTATCCGTTTTACGTTGCTGGACAAGCTTCACACTCAGATGAAGTTGCAAATTTGTAAGGAATAGAGAGAATATCGGATTTCCGCACCAGTTTTAACTTTAGTCCAAACTTCACATAAGGTCATTTCGGGAAGAAACTTTCACATGACTGAATAAAAAAGGTTAGCAAACCTCCGTTTGGTATATTTTCACATTTTTCGTGGTCGAGTTGGCGAGCTGGTCCCCTTTAGTAAAGAAAAGAGACCCTCTCGGTCGGGCCGAGTGACAAGGACCCCTAACGTCAGTGACGAGCATCGAGTGTGGCACTCGGCGCTCGGGAGGGCATCACATCTCGTTGGCAGAGCACTATTTTCAGCTTCCGAACACTCCGTAAATACGCTTTTAACACTCTAACTTCTCAAAATGCGATTTAATGTAGATAATCGCGATACATCGAGCATAAATACCAATATACCAACTGTAAATGTAGATACATTCGTCAAAGTGATGGGCTGTTTTGGATAAAACGCATTTTTCTCATAAATAGCTTTAAAAAGCCGTAAACTTACATTGTAATTACTGTCCAGAGCATTAAGAAGACGTTTTGTTAAATCTTTAGCTGTGTTACTCATTTATATACCAAAATATTCAACTAAATAAGACAAACGTGTAAAGTTCAGGCGTAATGGCTGACCCAGAAACTACGTATGGCCCAGACAGGCCACTCCAGCCGAATAATTCAGCTGATATCAAACCGATGCGTCTCGCGTTCGGGTAATTTCGTCAAACTCGTTCGGAAATCGGCTTAGTTCAAGCGACTCGCCGCTAGGTGCACATCTTTAAAATATAATAACTCCTTTTATATTGCATTATAAAATCTGCAAGAAACATTAAAAATTAACTTAAATATTATTACGATTACCAGATTAATTTGTTTAAGGTTTTATAAAGCAAGTCAGATAACATCGATGATTCATTATTTAGGATTTTTTTTGTAATGGTAACATTATGTGTCTGAAAAATGTTGATAACAGTTTACTATCTTTTCAGTTGTCATTACGTTTTGCGTGCTAGTGTTTCGGCCTAGCGGCCGTTTCGTAAACTATTTTCTCAGTTATCTTCGTAGAAAATTTGCTCCGCGCATTCATGTGCCCGAGAGTCGGGTTCGCGAGTCACCCGGTTTTTATTATTCGAAACGTCAATTTTGTCGTAAACGTACGTCGTCCCGCGATGCTTTCTCAGGTTCTGACTGTCGCGGTACGCGAGTCCGTGTAAATCCGCCGTCCGTCATGCAGTCTCATTCTCAAAGTGTGTTGTGTATTAAAATGTAACAAAAATGGTTTAATCGCGTCTGAAAAGTGAATACAATAATGTCAGGCTGTTTCTAGTGACAGTTTTGAGAGTGTAGCGGGAATGGATGTCGATAAGAACGGCAAGAACAGGGGCCGCGGGACGCCTCACTCCGCGAGGACCCTCGTATTCGAGGCTCCTCCGAAGGATCGGCCCGTGAGTGGGCTGGTGCAATCGAATTCAGTCTCCGAGGACAGCAAGGAAGGTCAGTGATCGGTGTAATCAGTACCGTGCCCCCCTTTTTGACTCGAGCATGCTGCCATTGACTAACTTATGCAATGGAATACATGCGCGCACACTACGAAGCTTGTATTTGATATTTTTTGCTTCAGGTGTGCTGGTTTCGCGTCTGTGAATTCGGCCAACTCGTTTTTGTTCTCTCGTCTATATTTCGAACTTGGAACTTTCGGATAAACATGGCTGATGTAGGGTGTTCGCGTTTCGCTTGACACCTGTTTGATGTCCGATTTTATTTTCGGATTAAATATTTGCGAAGGTATTCGAGTAATGCGTCTCCCTAGGAATGTCAAGAATGGTTTATAGTGTACAAATAGTCGCCCGATCTATTTCAGCGGGCTGGCGGGCCGTAAGATGCGGTGGGCCGCGGAGGAATGGCGAAGCTACCTTTCGTCTTTAATTATCTAATCAATATTATGAATAGTGGCGGTTAATGTCACTTGAAACCTTATATTATCACTCTTATTGGCTTCCTTCCAAATATTTGGAGAGGCCAAAATAACCATCGCTTATAATACGCTGCGTGATTCAGTGTTTAACGTGACAATCGATATTATTTGACAGTTTGTAAACACGGTTCCATATTTTACGAAAAAAACTCCAATTTGTCAATGACACACATCGCGGATACAACAATCGACGTTCCATTGTTTTTGTTATGATGAAAATAACGGGTATTGTTTATTCGCCATTCTTTTTTCCGCATTAACTTCCTTTATTTTTGGTTATTGCGGTCAACAAGTCACTTGTGCGTGCATTATCAAATTTGATTAAAATGTTATCGCGATAATTAAATCACTTCTAAAAATACTATAAGGTTCTATATAAGATATTGTGTTCAAGCAATGCTCCAATAATTTACCAAGTTTGTATTTATATCTGTAACGTTGATGCCAGCAATTCGTTGTGTTCGAAACAGTATTCAAATATTATAAATAATTTTGTCTATGATTTCATACAAGAGAAAGTCGTGGTGAAACAACGCTTAAATTATATAAATTGTTACAATGCCTGACATAATCGACCGTCTTGTATTCAAAACGCCTGATTTGTTATTACGGAAGATGCTTGTTTCGAGAACAATACTCGAATAAATGAATTGCACGAAACAAATAATATTTGTGTAAGAACAATGCTCACATCTTTGTTTTTGTTATAAGTTGGTAGCTGATTTTTTTCAAATTGTGATCGTATAAAAAAATGTGTGTAATATTGACACAAATACTTATTTCGTTGAAATAAAATTGTTCCAATAATTACATTGTTTTTTTTATAAATTAAATCTAACTAACTAACCATCACGCCGTTTCTCCGGAGGGGTAGGCAGATAGGATGGACCGCCATACCGTTCTGTCCTAACATACCTCTCTAGATTCCTCCACATTAACATGCACGCTCGTCGATTTTTCGACTTCGAATGTGGCCGCCTTTCAGTTTTTGATTAATTTGGTCTTGCCATGCTTTCCTTAGTCTTCCACGGCTTTTCTTTCTACTCACACTGCTTGTATACAACATTGTAACCATTCTTCTCTCGTGCATTCGTTCCATATGTCCAAACCATCGCAGGGATCCCTTTTTTAATGTATCAAATTAATGATTGATGATAAAAGCAAAATTGAAATGGCAATGGGCTGGACACTTGGCTAGACAGGGTGGCAACAGATGGGCACCCAAGATACTCAGTTGGAGACCATGGGCAAATAGGCGAAGTGTCGGAAGGCCACCGATGAGATGCACTGATGATATTGTCAAAAGGGTTGGAAAATCTTGGATACAGGGGGGCAGGATAGAGACGAGTGGAGGAAATTGGAAGAGGCCTATATCCAGCAGTGGAGAGAAGAAGGCTAGCAAAGAATAAGATACAAGCATATACTATGTTATTATCGATCCCGAAGAGGCAGGCAGATAGATTGGACTGCCACACTGTTCTTTCCTAGCATACTTCTCTCGCTTCCTCCGCTTTGGTGATGCCAGTAGGAAGAGCAATTCGGACGCTGAATCTAATCATCTCGGATTTGGACATTTTCAGTGTCAGTTTTGTGTCCAAATGAGTCGCCTAAATGTTTTATCGTTTGTAATGTCTCATTTGTGTATAATGTATAAATAAATAAATTAATTAATACATTGTGTCATGTACGCACGCCGATTTCTCCGACTCTTTACGTGACCGAAATTTAATATTTCATTAATTTGATCGTGCCACGTTTTCCTCTGCCTTCCTCTATTTCAAGCTCCGTTCACGCCGTTTACATATACCTTCTTCACAATTCTGACTTGTTCATTCTTTCCATGTGTCCAAACAATCTTAACGACCCTTTCATTATTTTGTTCATTGTCATTTTGTTATTACTGGATTTGACCCTGTTATTGGAGCAGCGGTGTCTAATTCGGGCCTGTAGTCCGACACAATGCAACTGGATAGAAATATCAAGTAGCATGCACTCTCTTATCACGTGAACGATTGTATTTTATTTGGGGTAATCGCTCCAGATACAGACATGGTAAACAGTTATTTATCAATACAAACGTTACATTAAATATATAACATTATTCTAGCGGACATAAATACACTCGTTTCTTGAACAATGATGTTAAACTCCATATTATATAAATAATTATTATGAAAAAAAAGAAGAAAAAAAAGCATGGAACTTGCAAAAGAAGGATAAAAGTAGAATAAATGCAGTAGAAATGAGATCTCTTAGACGAATGTGTGATACTCTGTGTATGATAGAGTGTCGAATGAAAATATAAGTGAATGCGGTGCGAATGATGGCGTCATGAACAAAATAATGAAAGGATCATTAAGATGGTTTGGACACTTGGAAAGAATGAATGAAGAAAGAATGGTAAAAAAATTATATGTTAACGATGTAAATGGAACCAGAAATAGAGGAAGACCGAGGAAAACGTGGCACGATCAAATAAATCAAATATTGAATGTCGGCCATGTGAGGAGTCAGAGAAATCGACGCGCGTGCATGACACGATGTATGAATGTTGAGGAAGCGAGAGAAATATGTCAGGAAAGAAAAGTGTGGCACTCCATTCTTTCTGCCTACCCCTTCGGGGAGACGGCGTGATGGTTAGTTAGTTAGTTAGTTTTATTATGAATGTATGACGATTTGTGATATAAGTGCGATGGGCGAGAAATTGGAGCAAGTTACCGAATTTACGTATCTGGGATGCATGTTTACAAGAGGCGGAAAAATGGAGAAAGACATCGAAAGAAGGGTTGGTGCTAGGAATAAAATAAATGACGCATTCAAAGTCATTACTGCAAATAGAAATATATCCACAGAAGCAAAGATGGCAGTACACAATGGAGTTCTAGTGCCAACCCTCATGTATGGAAGTGACGCTTGGAGCTGGCAAAAGAAGGATGAAAGCAGAATAAACGCCGTAGAAATGAGATGAATGGTTCAAAATTTGTACACAAGCAGCGTGCGTGGAAAAAGAAGCCGAGGACTTCCGAGGAAAACATGGCATGACCAAATTAATCAATTACTAAAATGCGGTCACATTCGAAGTCGGAATAATCGACGTGTGTGCATGGTATGATGTATGAATGTAGAGGAAGCCCGAGAGGTATGCCAGGACAGAACATTGTGGCGATCCATCCTCTCTGCCTACCCCTCCGGGGAAATGGCGTGACAGTTAGTTAGTTAGTATTAATATGAATACCCATCAACTTGAAAAGGAGAGTGTTCAATGCCTGTGTCCTGCCAGTGTTCACTTATGGTATTGAGACAGTCACAATGTCACAAAAGAGTGCCAACAAGCTAAGAGTCACTCAGAGAGCCATGTTGAGTATCAGTTTACGGGACAGACTCAGAAATGAGGACATAAGAGTCAGGACAAAGGTTTCCGATGTTATCAAGATGGCCGCAACCCTCAAGTGGCGATGGGCGGGACATGTCGCTCGCGATCCAGATGAAAAGTGGACAAGGCGACCGCTGTGCTGGTGGCCAAGGACGGCAAAGCGTGGAGTTGGGCGCCCACAGTTGCGTTGGCGCGACGATATCCGGAGAAGTGCGGGAAGTGCCTGAATGCGGATCGCTCAGAATAGAAGAGAATGGAAAATGCGAGAGGAGGCCTACGTCCAGGAGTGGACGGTCAATACAGGCTGAAGAAGAAGAAGAATATGAATGAAAACGTCTGTCTTCTAGGAGTTAGAAAGATAAAGACCACATTGTATAAAACGCTGATTAGACCAGTTACATATGCCTTGGAGACTTGGACACTCACTAAATGTGATGAAATAAAGATGAACCATTAGGGATGGTCAGACGTGGATAAGGAGATACAATACAAGTTTTCAGAGATCTCAATGTGCTCAGAGTCCTATACAACGCGTTGGTTCGGAGCAGACTCGAAAGTGGTTCTGTGATGTGGAGTCCTCACGAGGCGAGATATTCTGTTATGCTGTAGAAAAGTTAGAGGGTTCAGAAAAAAAATTACAGGTATCTGTACATGAGGGAGTATGGTAGTTATCCGTGGCTCTAACCCACGGCATTTCTTTTGGGAATGCTCGAAACCAATTCTTTACAGTTTCGAAGAGATGTGTACCTCATATTTCGAGAACTCGGCCGTGCTAGAGGGTGTTGGTCTTTTTGTCCCTGATAGATTTCTCCGACAGCGACAGCACAGATTGTTTTACCAACCGGCCACCAGAACCAATCTGCCTCTGGTGACACCAATTGGGAGAACAAAAATCTGGGAGACGGCGTGATGGTTAGTTAGTTTGTTATTTTTTCATGATTTACACGTTGCTACTTATTACATTAAAATTTTACAACGGCTATTTAATATCATGTGCACAAATAAATGTTCATTCAGTGGACCTTTTGTTACTCGACAATATTGTTATCTATGTAAAAATAAATATTATTTATTATTATCGCTGTCACACTGATACGCTATCGCCTGTTTTGATTTGGGTTTAAATATATTGCCCTTATCTTGCGATAATTAGAGTGGAAAAAAGTGGACCAAAAAGGGCGTGAGTGCGATATACAGTGTGTCGTAAAATAAACTTCGTTTTGAACAACAACAATAACGAACCATCACGCCGTTTTTCCGCAGGGGTAGGTAGAGACAATTGATCGCCACACTATTATATCCTGACACACTTCTCGAGTTCCTCCACATTCATACAACGAGTCATACAACGAGTCATACACGCACGTCGATTCCTCTGACTTTTAACATGTCATGTATTCCTCGGTCTACCTCGACTCCGTTCTCCATTTACACCGCTAACGTATACTTTCTTAACCATTCTTTCTCCATCCATGCGCTCCATATGTCAGAAATAACGCAGCGATCCTTTCTTAATTTTGTTCATAACACCTTTATCCGCTCTACACTCCTTTTTTAAATCAGCATTTGAAATTTTGTCGTACAGCGTTCTACGACACATTCATCTTAGGGACCTCATCTCTACCGCATTTATTCTTGTCTCATCCTTCTTCTGCCAGTTCCATGCTTCTCTTCATGCATAAATTCTTGTTTCCACTAAATATTTTTAAAGTTTCATTCACTTTGTTACCCGCACCAACCCTTCTTTCGACGTCACTTCGTTTGGCCATCCGCATGTAAAATTTACTGAATTTAAATATTGGTTACTTCTGCTTAATTCTTAAAATCCAATCTTCATAGATGGCGCTAGTGTGTAGATTGAAACTACCATGTGAAGTGTGGTGTTACAGATTAACGTATATACAACTTCCAAAAATTTGTCAGACATGGTGGTCATAAGAAAAGGTGGAATGGGGAATGTTGTATTACATAAAGCGTGCGCTTAACCCAACCAATGACGGGTTATAAGTCCTGTAAACACCTCGATCACCATATTCTGTTTCCAATTTGCATCTTCGTCTCTATTGAGATACGATTAATCCTTAAATATTGGTATTACAGGTATTCAAGAAGATTCATATTCAATACAATGGATTTTAAATTATATTATAGCTCACATATTTATACTCGTATATTACGCTTGAAAAGCTATTATTACTGAATTTAAATATATGGAATTATGTACCGAAGCGAAGCATGGAACTGGCAAAGGAAGGATGAAAGTAGAATAAATGCAGTAGAAATGAGATCTCTTAGACGAATGTGTGGATATTCTGTGTATGATAGAGTGTCGAATGAAAATATAAGAAGTGAATGCGGTGCGAATGATGGTGTCATGAACAAAATAATGGAAGGATCATTAAGATGGTTTGGACATATGTAAAGAATGAATGAAGAAAGAATGGTAAAAAAATTATATGTTGATGATGTAAATGGTACCAGAAATAGAGGAAGACCAAGGAAAACGTGGCACAATCAAATAAATCAAATATTGAATGTCGGCCATGTGAGGAGTCAGAGAAATCGACGCGCGTGCATGACACGATGTATGAATGTTGAGGAAGCGAGAGAAATATGTCAGGAAAGAAAGGTGTGGCAGTCCATTCTTTCTGCCTACCCCTTCGGGGAGACGGCGTGATGGTTAGTTAGTTAAATATAATACGTTATAGTTCTTGGTCTATAAGGTTGGCATTGTCTTATTCGTTTTTCCCCATCCATTATGGCTGCAAAGGTCTATTTAAAGGATTCCAGGAATATTTTTTATTTGTTTTTATTAGGTATAACAAAGGGGAGTAAGCAAACAGTCATTAAGGGCTACTTGGTCAGGGGTGTTGTATTTGAGCCTATTGATTTGAAAATTTTCTAATTTATCTAGTTTCTTGCTTTTTGGGCATGTATGTAAAATTGTAACATTTTCATATTGATTAAATGAGTGGTTCTTTTCTATTAAATGGTTAGCAAAATTTTAATTCGATTTATTATTTTTCCAACTTTGGACGTGTTCCCCGATTCTAGTTTTGAAAGCCCTTCTTGTTTGGCCTACATAACTTGCAGGACACATATTACAATTAAGTTTATATGAGCCTGAGTTCAGCATTTTATCTTTATTATTTATTTTATTTATGTATTTTTGTTTTAGAATGCAGCAACGCAATTTTCTTCTTTGAAAAAAACGCTTAAGTTTATCAATTTATTAAATATGTCAGCTATAATAAAATTTAAAATCCATTGTATTGAATATGAATCTTCTTGAATAGCTGTAATACCAATATTTAAATTCAGTTAATTTTACATAAATATTTGAAGATTATTTTTGTATGGAATCATGTTTACCACCCCTGATCTGTATGTATATAAAGGACTCAGTTTGCAATTGTGTCACCAGTATCACATAACTCATCAATGGGAAGGAGATACAGACTTCCGAGTCTCGACACGATCCAAGTCCAAGTGTGTCACCAGTCTGTCGATGCCAGCGAGCCTGGGGAAACCGGTCGCTGTCGAAATAAAGACGAAAGTGGAAGAAGTTAAAAAAACATTGTTTTATTTAATTAATACGAACTAAAACGTCAGTTTTCTAGAAGTTTTATTATATTTTATGGGAATGACACGTTTCGCCCTTCTAAGGCATTATCAAATGTTGATAATACTAAACATTTGATAATGCCTTAAAAGGATGAAACATGTCATTCCTATAAAATATAATAAAACTTCTAGAAAGCTTACGTATTCATTCGTATTCATTATTTAATATGGAGTTTTACATCAATGTTCAAAAAACAACAAATCGTTTTATTTCATTATTATTTAAAATGAACTTCCATCAAGAGATTTCAGTAAAATCATTAGATTATTTAAAAAAACGCTAATAATGAAATTAATAAAACGATGTTTTTTTTTAACCACTCCCACTTTTGTCTTTATTTCGACAGCGACCGGTTTCGCCATGCTCGCTTGCATCGACAGCCTGGTGACACTATTGCAATAAAACGCTCTACAAGCATAAACTTTGGAGACCAAGCCTTCGCGGTAGCCGGCCTTTCAGTCTGGAACAATCTTCCAGCAGACCTTAAGTGCATTGAGAATCAATCAGAGTTTAGATCGAGACTCAAAACGCACCTTTTCAAATTATCATTTCCTGACAGGAAGGGCTGATCGACTACGTCAGGTGCAGCCCTCATACTAAATAAGTTTTTTTATTATTGTTATCATTATTATTATTATTATTTTTATCTAGTTGATAAAACGGAGCATCTTCTACAGCGCCCTTGAGATGAGTAATTCATAAAAATGGCGCTCTATAAATGATCCAATTTATTATATATTTTTTTAAATACCAGTTTCACATGCCCACCGGCGGGGTTATAAAATGGATATGAAAAAAGCGTGCGTTTTAATGAAGTATCTTATTTTTATTGGACACCAGATTGGATTGCTTATTATATATATTTTTATACATAAATTACACGATTCGCATCCAGCGGGAGTTGGGCCAAGAATTTCAGGGTCGGTGGTAACACCATTAATTTATTATTACACGAAAGAACACGAGATCTCTGGATTACCGGAATGTCAACCTACTCGAATCGCATCTCCTGGTAATCGTTTGACTTAGGCCGCGGTCACACAGAAGTGTTTCGCTTGGTGACTCGCTTGTTGTCTGTCTAAAAATGAGTGTGTTATGAATTACTCAATTTAAGTAAAGGGCACTAATGATTTGTGATCATAAAGTTCTTCCTCTTAGTTTAGGTCGTTTATGGCGTTGGGATGATCAAATCAAATCAGTTTATTAACTCAAAAGACATTAAAAACAGGAAAATGTTTAAGGCATCTATTAAGTACAGGTAAAATATTATAAAAATACAACAAAGTACCAGGAACGCATTAGAGATGGTTCGACATTAGGAACATCTACCTTAAACAACCTTCTTCTTCTTCTGTTTGTAGATCTTGCGATCTATTTATGCAGGATATCAAATTTCTTCCTGTGACGAAGACGACCAGCCTTCTCTCCACCTCTTTGGTGGTCGTCCTGGTGGTCGACGGCCCTCTAGTGTCTCGTGCATCACGATCTTAGGAATTCTTGCTGGAACCATTCTCTCGATGTGGTCCCTCCAGAATCGTCTTCTCTGCCTACTCCATCTCACTATGTCTTCAATTTTGCAGAATTGGCGAATTTCCTCATTGGGTATCCTATCTCTAAGGGTTCTCCCCACAATAGGTCGCAATGTTCTCATTTCTGCTACTCTTAAGAGATGTTTGGTTCTGACAGTGTCTGCTCTTGCTTCGATTTCGTTTGTCTTTATGGGCCTGATGCGTATTTTATGCTTTCCACTAGCATATGCTTATTGTCCCAGACAGTGTCCCTTAGACATCCGGAGATAACTGCAGCGTTATCAGTCTGTTTTTAACTTCATTACATAGATCGCTGCAACTAGATATATCCACACCCAGATATCTGAACTTCATGACCTGTTCTATGGGTTTATAGTCTACAACCAATTTGCATCTGAGAGGCTGTCTGGATATTGTTAGACATTTTGTTTTTGCGACGGATATCATCATATTATACCTCTCAGATGCAAGATGGAACCTATCTTTAACAATTTGGCAAATCTTTTATTCTCCATGCGGTCCACGTGATCTCTCGAAAAGCATCTTTTGCTTCTTCCCCATCTCACTCTGTCCTCAACACCACAGACAGACCTTATCGTTTTATTTCTGAGTGTTTTGCCTGCGATGGAGCGTAGGGTTCGCATTTCTACTACTCTAAGAGGGTTCTTAGTTCTATTGGTATCGGCTTTGACCTCTATTCCATACGTCATGATGGGGCGAACGCATGCCTTGTATATCTTGACTTTACTTTCGGTTAGCATGTATTTGTTCCTCCATATGGTGTCGCGCAAGCAGCCAGCCACGGCTGTCGCTTTGTTGGTTTGTGCTCGCACCTCGTCATATAGGTCACTGTAGCTACCGATCTCTATGCCTAGGTAAGTGAATCGCATGACTTGCTCAATAGGTATGTTATCGATGATCACTTCTCTATCCCTCCGGGGAAACGGCGTGATGGTTAAGTTAGTTATTTAGTTAGAAATCTGAAAGGTTGCTTGTCCCTTAGACGACACAATTATCATTAGAGTCCCTCCTTAAACTTGCATTATACTCTAAATGATATTTTTATCTCGGTAGGAAAGGAATTTTAGTATTATTTACTAAAATAAAAATTCTTGTTTGGCGAGGTCTAATCTGAACTCTTGGGTACACACTGTTTGGTACTTACTCGTATCATGTAGGCAAGTACTCTTTCGTTAATTGGACGCTATCGTCTATCGTACAGCCAATAACAATTTCCCGGCAATTCTGAGATACCGTTTTTTTTTTTACTTAGAAAACGTATTGTAGAATTTAAATTGTCTCAGAACGCCGTTTTCCATTTTCAAATTAAATTAGAGCGAGAAAAGATTTATGAATAAAGGGTTAATGTATTATACTTTATGATATGTATACTTAAAGTAACACTGTGGAAATCCATAATAACGGATAACTTACGCCGCCACTCCGAAGGGGTAGGCAGAAATAATAAACTGCCACACTTTTCCTTTCTGACATACGTCTCTCGATCGCCGTGTCATGCACGAACGACGATTTCTCCGAATCCTCATGTGGCCGACATTCCATATTTGATTCATTTGATCGTGCCACGTTTTTTAAAATGATTATTTTTTTGTATACAACAGGTCGTTTGAACCCAATAACTTTATTTACTATTTTTTAGCTATATTGATTCTCATGACATGTGATAGGTAGCTAATCTATCGCCATTTTATTGTGACCTGAATTCTACACCAGACCAAAGACAGCGTTACAAACATACTGCCATCGCCGGGAATCAAACCTGGGACCTTCGGTATGGAAGTCAGAGCTCTTACCACTCTGCCACGAAGGTCGTCAATGATCTTAATGATCCTTTCATTATTTTGTTCTTAACACATTCATTCAGACAGGGTGGCAACAGATGGGCACCCAGAATACTCAGTTGGAGACCATGGGAAAATAAGCGAAGTGTCGGAAGGCCACCGATGAGATGGACCGATGATATTATCAAAAGGGTTGGAAAATCTTGGATACAAAGGGGGCAGGATAGAGACGAGTGGAAGAAATTGGAAGAGGCCTGTAGTTTTGAGGTGGTTCGGTGTGTCCATGAAAAGTCACAAGTTGGTTGGTTCACAGTTATTTATTTCGGCACAGACAAGTGTATAACAATGGATAGGGCGAGAGTGTTCGAGCGGACGCGTGTCGCTCGGCCGAAGGACGCGGTAATAAGCCCGGAGCCAAGACGGGGTCCTTGTCTCCAGGGGGCGCTATGCTGCTGCCAGCATACTAGCGCCATAGGTTAGGTAGGGGGGATGGAATTAATCCTCCCAGTCCCACAGGCCTATATCCAGCAGTGGAGGGAAGAAGGCTGGCTAGCAAAGAAGAACACATTCATTCGCACTGCATTCACTGCTATATATATATTTTTACTACTGTAGTAATTTGAAAGAGGCTTGTTAATGAGCGGGTTTTATGGTTATCAGCTAAAAATACGATTGCTATGCACTTATTGTGTGTATTGTCACGGGCCTTATCGACTGGCGACTCGGACCGATAAGCCGTAAAGGTAGCAACGCTGTGTTGGACAGAATAGCAAAAATACTACAATACGGAATCATTTAAAAGTAGAATTGGGTTAAATAGGATATTTATTTATTTAAAAGCATGAACGCCACAATGGCTTTTACAAAATAAGTACAATAACATATAATTCACATAAGAACATACAAAGCAGAAGGAATTATGACAACGAGAATATATAATGACAATGTTTCCAATGACAATTTATTTTAAAGTTCTTGCTGGTTAAGTGCCTAATTACAGCTAATTTAAAAAAAGGTGGATACGTGTAACATAAATTAAATAAACACAAAAATCCGGATCGTCCATGTCAACATGTGCAACATCGAAAAAAAACATTATGTGTTATTACATTACGTGCAAATTAAAAAACGGTGGATACGTGGAACATAAATTAAATAGACAATATGTGCACCATCTAAAAATAACATTTTGTGTTAAATTATTTTTATTTTGTTATTTTATTTTATATCATTGTATTTTATATTATTTGTTTTAGATTTATTTTGTGGGTGTTGGACGATCGAAGTGTGTGCGGGAGATGCCTATTGGTGGCGATGAGGTTCGCAACCCATCACACCGCGTCTCCCGCGGAGCGAAAAGAGAAGGATGGAGTGCCGCATCAGTAAAAGTGTGACAGTCCATTCTTTCTGCCTACCCTTTCGGGGGGACGGCGTGATGGTTAGTTAGTTAGTTAGAATATATAAATGAAATTATGACAATGTACTAAAACACAATAATTTGATTAAACCGGTAGAATGATGTATAATAATATTATATTTTGAATGTATACAATTTTGGCTTGTATACATTCAAAATGTTGTAAAATCAAAAACTGGTCCAAGTTAGCATATAAATTGGAGTGACATCTCCAGGCGTTATCTAGCAATACGTTAATGGCGGTAGCCTTTCACATTGCGTTAATAAAAAAGATCTTCTGCTTAATTCTTTCATACAACGTTTTCCCGTACATTCTTTTTAGTGATCTCCTTTCTACGGCGTTTATCCTGCTTTCATCCTTCTTTTGCCAGCTCCAAGCTTCACTTCCATACATGAGGGTTGGCACTAGAACTCCATTGTGTCCTGCCATCTTTGCTTCTGTGGATATATTTATATGTGAGCAGAAAATAGCTCATTATTATGAAGAAGGAATCTGGTCGTATCCAGGCTTGAACCTAAGTCCTCTTGATCAGGAGCCAAGCGTTCTATCCCCTAGACCAGCACCCGATTTTGTTTGTAACACTGTCTTCCGCACTGAATTCACCTTATGAATAAACTAACTAACTAACTTACCATCACGCCGTCTCCCCGGAGGGGTAGGCAGAAAGAATGGAACGCCACACTGTTCTGTCCTGACATACTTCTCTCGATTCATCTACATTCATACATCTTGTCATGCACGCACGTCGATTTCTCCGACTCCTCACGTGACCGACATTCAATATTTGATTGATTTAATCGTGCCACGTTTTTCTCGGCCTTCCTCTATTTCTAGCTCCGTTTACGCCGTACCTTCTTTACCATTCTGCCTTCACTCATTCTTTCCATGTGTCCAAACCATCTTAATGACCCTTTCCTTATTTTGTTCATAACACTTTCATTCGCACCACATTCACTTCTTATACTTGCATTTGTCACTCTATCATATACAGATATGCCACACATTCGTCTTAGAGATCTCATTTCTACTGCATTTATTCTACTTTCATCCTTCTTTTGCCAGTTCCATGCTTCATTTCCATACATAAGGGTCGGCACAAGAACACCATTGTGCACTGCCATCTTAGCTTTTTTGGATAGGCTACCTTATGAATAAAAATGATTAAGATACTTTTGTATAAGAGATCTCATTTCCACGACTGTACTTATTCTACTTTACATTTTATGCGTGTACACAAGGGTCTGTACAAGAAAACCAATGTGTGTGTGTGTATATGGGCTATCATTAAATATATCCCAACACACACGCACACACTAGCGATGTAAAAATGTGTGATTTTGTTACGAACGCCTCAAGAGAAGTAAAAAGCCACGAGGTAACCAGAAACCGGGTCAAGACCGACGGGTAGGTACCGGCCTGCACGGCTGAGAAGAAGAAGATAAAATGTTGCGAGTCAACAAACGTGACTATAACCTTAGATATACGTACACGTGCTAACATAATAAATGGTACAAATATCACACACTTGCATAACCGGCATGCCGACGGTGATGCGTTTACTCAGTAACTAACTAACTTGCTTACCGTCACGCCGTCTCCCCGAAGGGGTATGCAGAAAGGATGGACTGCTACACTTTTCTTTCCTGACATATTTCTCTCGCTTCCTCAGCATTCATGCATCGTGTCATGCACGCGCGTCGATTTCTTTGGCTCCTCACGTGGCCGACATTCAATATTTGATTTATTTGATCGTGCCACGTTTTCCCCGGTCTTCCTCTATGTCTGGTTCCATTTACATCGTTTACATATATTTTTTTTACCATTCTTTTTTCATTCATTCTTTCCATATGTCCAAACCATCTTAATGATCCTTTCATTATTTTGTTCATAACACCATAATTCGCACCGCATTCACTTCTTATATTATATTTTCATTCGTCACTCTATCATACACACAGTATCTACACATTCGTCTTAGAGATCTCATTTCTATTGCATTAATTCTACTTTCATTCTTCTTTTGCCAGTTCCATTCTCCGCTTCCATACATAAGGGTTAGCACTAGAACTCCATTATGTACTCCCTTCGTGGCAGAGTGGTAAGAGCTCTGATTTCCTTGCCGAAGGTCCTGGGTTCGATTCCCGGCGATGGCAGTGTGGATTGTCACACTGTCTTTGGTCTGGTGTAGAATTCACGTGACAATAAAATGGCGATAGATTGCCTACCTATCACATGTCACGAGAATCAATATGATAGTTAAAAAATTAAAATTGTATACAGTAATTGGGTCCAAACGACCTGTTGTGTACATAGAAAAAAAATCTATTTGTGTGAAACTTCTATCTAAAACTTTTAGAAAACCGACGTTTTCATTCGTATTAATTGAGTATTATATTCTGGCAAGCGGTTGACTTAGTCAGTTTATTTTCCATATAATAACGTGTGACCACACCCCCTTAATGTAATAAGCTATTCCATTGCGCAAATTGTCCCATAAATTTTATAAGCCAAGGGTGTGTTTGCTGAATGATAAATGAATCGACTTCGTCATGGGTATACACGGTATTTCGAAAATAATATATATTTTTTCATAAAAATGTAATGATTTTTGAAAAGGAAGAAACTACGACAGTCTGCAACATAAGCGTGAATGGTGAAAATTTGGAGCAAGTAGTTGAGTTCGTGTATTTAGGTAGTATGTTTACAAGAGATGGGCGAGTGGAGAGGAATATTGAAAGAAGGGTTGGGGCAGGCAACAAAGTGAATGGTGCACTTAAAGTTGTCATCGCTAACAAAAACCTAGAATGGCAGTGCACAATGGTGTTCTTGTACCGACCCTTATGTATGGAAGCGAAGCATGGTACTGGCAAAAGAAGGATGAAAGTAGAATAAATGCAGTTGAAATGAGATCTCTTAGAAGAATGTGTGGATACTCTGTGTCTGATAGAGTGCCAAATGAAAATATAAGAAGTGAATGCGGTGCGAATGATGGTGTCATGAACAAAATAACGAAAGGATCATTAAGATGGTTTGGACATATTGAAAGAATGAATGAAGAAAGAATGGTAAAAAAAATTATATGTAAATGATGTAAATGGAACCAGAAATAGAGGAAGACCGAGGAAAACGTGGCACGATCAAATAAATCAAATATTGAATGTCGGCCATGTGAGGAGTCAGAGAAATCGACGCGCGTGCATGACACGATGTATGAATGTTGAGGAAGCGAGAGAAATATGTCAGGAAAGAAAAGTGTGGCAGTCCATTCTTTCTGCCTACCCCTTCGGGGAGACGGCGTGATGGTTAGTTAGTTAGTTAGTTTTTTTCATAACGCTGTTCTTGTACCTACCCTGATTTATGGAAGGGAAGCATGAAACTGGTAAATAAGGAATAACGTCGAATAAATGCAGTATAAATGAGATCTCTTAGACGACTGTGTCTTAGTCAGTGTATGATTGTGTCAAATGCAAATATTTTAAGTGAATGCAGTGCAAATGAAATTCATTAAGTGTCATTAAATGTCATTAAGAGTGATGAAAAATAATGATGAAGAATGTTTATTTTATGGAAACGATGTAAACGGAACTGGAAATTGAGGAAGATCGTGGAAAATGTGGCACGATCAGATAAATCAAATATTGAATTTCGGCCATGCGAAGAGTCGGAGAAATCGACGTACGTGTATAACGCAATGCACTCGTATGAGTGTAGATGAAGCGAAGTATGCCGGTCCACTGGCAACATTTTTTCTACAGACTGTCAATTTGAAAGTTGACAGTTGATTTGTAGTCAGTACGTTTTGCCATTTCACCATGAATAGACTGACCTCAGAACAGCACTTGCGAATTGTGCAAATTTATTTTGAAAATCATAATTCGGTTCGCCAAACTTATCGTGCACTACAATCAGCGCCCTTGAGATGATTAATTCATAAAAATGGCGCTCTATAAATCATCCAATTTATTATTATTATTATTACGTCCATTTTACGGTCGACATCATCGTCTATCCGAGCAAGTTATTCGGAAGACCATGGATCGTTTTCGCACCACGTACACTCCAGTGGATAATACGCATCCACAAAGACGACAATTGTCGATAATTGGACTTCACGATTGCGCTTCATTCGAGCTAGCCGTGGCACTCATATTCCCGAAATAATATTTAAATAATAATGGCATAAATTTATCTATTAAATAAAGTCAATATCATAGACATTAACATTATTTTAATGTGATTTTTGTTTTTATTTTGAATATGTAGGTATATTATATCTTTAAAAAAAACACCCTATATGTTATGATTTAGTATAAAAATACAAATAATATAATTTTGGCCGCCTCTCTCTCTCTGGTTTCAATCCTGGGATTGGTTTGCAGCAATTTCCTCTATTCTTCTCTTCCATTCTTCCCTGTCTTGTGCGGCTCTTTTGAAATCTGCATATGATGAGCAGCGCACGTCCACCAACAGGTCCTCCAGGTACTCTCGGCGTGGGCGTCCCCTAGAGTTTGTCCCCTCGGTCATACCTCCATTATGGCATGCAAGAGGCCTTCTTGTCGTATTACATGGCCGATCCATCTTGCACGCCTTTCGGACAAGGTCCTGAGCAGGTGCCTTCCTCCTTCGATTCTTTGGAGAACCTCCTCATTTGTAATGTGGTCTCTCCAGGAAATTCCTAATAGTCTTCTCTACGTTTTTTGTACCTCAAAGATAACGGTTATTACCCCTGGCTGTACCCAACTGATTTCTTGCTGGGTATGCTGGAGTACCAATCATTGAAAATTAGACGAACTATCCATTTGGGTGTTCATTTTTTTCAACTGATTCGTGGTCGAATACATAACTCGGATATTTTGAATGACTTGACTTTGTTTGTCCCTGACAATTATCTGCGACAAAGGCAACATAGATTATTTCACCTGCCACTGTGTAGAACCAATTTACCTAAAGTTATGCCCGTGGGCAGGGCAATAATCCTTCTAAACCGCATCTCTTCGGATGTGGACATCTTCCACGATAGTGAGGCTTCCCTCAGAAAACATCTATACTCTTAAATAATGTGTTGTTCTTCTTATTGTTTCTAATTATTTATTTGGTCTTTATTTTTTAATTTTGTGTTTTTGTCTATTTTTAAATTTCTTTATTGTATTTACTGTTTAAATAGTTTTTTTTTACCTACCTGTATAGTCATAAGCGCTTTGGTTATATTCTGTAATGTTTCTTCTTCTTCTTTTGATAGATCTGACGATCTGTGACACAGAAATCATATCTCGTCGGATGATGAGATCCAGCTGTCCCTCCATCTCTTAGGCGGTCTTCCAGGTGGGCGGTGTCCGGAAGGGATTTCATAGGCGGCCCCATATGCGAGTCTGTCACCATCCATTCGGGCTACATGGTCCCTCCAGTATCTTCTTCTGGATCTACTCCACTGAACGATATCCTCTATTTCGCAGGTTTTCCTTATGTCTGCGTTGCGGACACGATCTCGGAGGGTTTTTCCAGTAATTGATCTTAGGACCTTCATCTCCGATGTTCTAAGTAGTCCCTTGGTTCGCACAGTGTAGGTAAAAAAAAACTATTTAAACAGTAAATACAATAAAGAAATTTAAAAATAGACAAAAACACAAAATTAAAAAATAAATACCAAATAAATAATTAGAAACAATAAGAAGAACAACACATTATTAAAGAGATAGATGTTTTCTGAGGGAAGCCTCATGTAATGTTTATGATTTAAAAATAAATTGAATTGAATTGAATTGAATCTCAAAAACCTCTATTAATAGTCTCCTTTTATCTCTTTTGGCCGCCTAATAAGCAGAAATACCCCTATGTGCGCCGGTACGACATGGATGCTTGTTGCCCAAGATCGAAAGAAATAGAAACATATGATGTAATGATGTAAAGAGCGATTCAATAAAATAATTAATGTATGTGTAGGCTTCTGTTTGCGATGACATCTCTCAGTTCATCGGTCACGAAACAATAATTAATAAATAATAACGAGATTGTCATTTTGTTATTAATTGTTGTTTTGTTATTGTCGCTGGACGCCCTGCCCGCGTCGCTGCTGTCATTACAAGCCAGCCAAGGCCGCGATATTAGTTAGTATCAGAATCGAGTTTCATTAGCTGACCATAAAATCACCGTGTTATAACTAGCTACCTCCGAAATCGCATCTACGGCACACGGATACAGCACGACCGGTTCAAATCGTCGGAACAGTCGCGACACGGGTCCGATTATAACGCACCGTTTTTGTGATGAGGGCACATTATGACATGTTATAATGTAAAACGAACGCTGTATCTGATAATTAATACGAATAAAAACGTCGTAAAAACGTCGCCGTCGTAAACCTCATGTATGGAAGTCAAGCTTGGAGCTGGCAAAAGAAGGATGAAAGCAGGATAAACGCCGTAGAAATGAGATCACTAAGAAGAATGTGCGGGAAAACGTTGTATGATAGAATACCGAACAATGAAATAAGAAAGAAATGTAATGCAGATGACTGATAAAATTAAAAAAGGATTCCTGAGATGGTTTGGACATATGGAACGAATGGATATCTGATAATTAATACGAATAAAAACGTCGTAAAAACGTCGCCGTCGTAAACCTCATGTATGGAAGTCAAGCTTGGAGCTGGCAAAAGAAGGATGAAAGCAGGATAAACGCCGTAGAAATGAGATCACTAAGAAGAATGTGCGGGAAAACGTTGTATGATAGAATACCGAACAATGAAATAAGAAAGAAATGTAATGCAGATGACTGATAAAATTAAAAAAGGATTCCTGAGATGGTTTGGACATATGGAACGAATGGATGAGAGTAGAATGGTTAAAAAGTTGTACACAATCAGCGTGCGTGGAAAAAGAAGCCGTTGACGTCCGAAGAAAACATGGCATGACCAAATTAATCAATTACTAAAAGGCGGTCACATTCGAAGTCGGAATAATCGACGTGCGTGCATGGTACGATGTATGAATGTAAAGGAAGCCCGAGAGGTATGCCAGGACAAAGCATTGTGGCGATCCATCCTCTCTGCCTACTCCTTCGGGGAAATGGCGTGATGGTTAGTTAGTTAGTATAAAAACGTCAGCTTTCTAGAAGTTTTATTATATTTTAAGGGAATGACATGTTTCGTTCTTCTAAGACATCATCAAATGTGACGAAACTTCAACTCGTTGCAGTTTATATACACTAGTAAATGGATCAGAATATGGTAATTAACGAAAATTGATGTGACTTTATACATGTTTAACAAATAATTATTTGGGTAGGTCCAGAAATATTGGAAAGTGTTTCTTAGAACTCGTTAAGAAATTTTATGACAATGATTACATAGTTAGGCGATATACTAAATGATATTATATAAATCAAAAATAAGTTATTTGAGGTTAGACGAATTAAAGTGTTTCTAAGAAAAACATATTTTTACAAATTGTTTACTTATTATTTTACATATTTCAAGGTGACTTATGATTCTAATTATTATATATATAATAAAATCGCCATCCTGTGTGCGTAGACTCAATTGATGTATTCTTCTCTTCTGCATCTGAAATTTGAAATAAATACAATGCAGAATCAAGAGTTCTTTGAATCTAATTATATATCGGAACTACATTAACCCTTAACGTACCGTGTTCAAAACAAAACGCTCGCTCCCATGTGGTCAATTCAGTTTACCGCTAACTTTATCTAAATATCAAGCATATGACTCGATGAATCAAAATTTAATTTATGTCATCTTGTAGGGAATTTCATTAGGAATAGATCGATATCTATAACATACATGGATTATTTGAAAAACATATCATTATTAATTTTTTTCTGAAACCATGCGATTTCTGATATGGAATGCGTCACAGCATACGAGCGACTGACACTAAGTATGAACTTGTCTCGCTCCGCCGCGCCGCGCCGCGGCCGCGCCGCTATAATTTTACGTATGATAAAGGCACCTAGGCAAAATGTATAGTACGTTCAAGACAACGAGTACGTATTAATATTTGTCCCTTTTGGTAAAGTGTTAATATTTTCACAGTTCTGATATTATTAAGTTGCGTGCTGCGTTTCCGTCCACAGTCGGTATTATTACGTACCTATGAGAAAAGGCCAAAGATATAATTTATAATACGTTCAAAACAGCGAGTAAGTATTTGTCACTTTTGATAAAGTTGTAAATATTAGCAAAACAAATTCTACCTTAACACGAATGAAGGTGAGGGCAGTCTTAGAAAATATTTTTTTTTGGGATGAAGGAAGTAATTTTTTGCTTTTTTTTATTACGAAATATTGAGAACACTTCAATGGAAGATTACAATTTTTTTATAATATTAGGGTCCATAGGTTTTAAGAAAATCAACTTTAAATTGGCAGTGGAAACTCAATTGACCACATGGCAACGCGACGGTTAAGGAGTGGGAATGAATATATGTTAGTTTGTTCATTGATTAAAGTTAAATTAGGGTTTTTGTTGTGCTTATTTAATTTTCCATTGTTTGAAATTTTTATGTGTTTAAAATTTGAAATTTTTAATCGTTTGAAATATGACATTTTTAATTGTTCCAATAGGTTGAGAGTGTACCCTTTATTATGAATGTGTAGCGGAATTGGTACGTTATTTGTACCAATTCCGCTATGTCTGATATTGCTGTATCTGATATTCGTGATCGATTAGAATATAATATAAAAATATGCTAATAATGCCAACATTATACTCGTATATTATTTGTTTTAGATTTATTTTGTGGACGTTGGACGATCGAAGTGTGCGCGGGAGATGCCTGTTGGTGGCGATGAGGTTCGCAACCCAGCACACCGCGTCTCCCGCGGGGGCGAAAAGAGATTAATGGAGTGCCGCTTCGGTTAAAGTGTGGCAGTCCATTCTTTCTGCCTACCCCTTCGGAGAAACGCCGTGATGGTTAGTTAGTTAGTTAGTTTTGGTTGACGATTATTGATTTCATAGATATTAATATGGTAAATTGTGATTATTATAACAGTGTTTCGGTTTTATTCTACTTTCGTCCTTCTTTTGCCAATTCCATGCTTTGCTTCCATACAATTTGCGGGTTTAAATTTATTTAATTGTTGAAATCATGAACATTACAGAATAAAACCAAATCGCTTATGACTATAGAATACAAAAAAAAAATTAACACAATGTGCAATTGTGAAATTTAAAAAATTAAGAACAATTAAGTAAAAAGAAACAATTAGAAAAGGGGTTCTTATATTGTTGATGATATACCTGTGGAGCAGGTGTTGTTGATGCAGGGACTGTTGATGATATACCTGTGGAGCAGGTGATGAGTTTCAGGTATTTGGGAGTGGAGATCTGCAGCCAAAGTGACCTTTATACCGAAGTACGTGAACAAGTCAGTAAAGCCTCTGCCGTGTCAGGATGCCTGAAGAATCTGGTCTGGAAAAACAAGCACATGCGTATCGACAGCAAGATCAGAATCTACAAAACATGCGTGCGACCCATCATGACGTACGCTGTAGAGACGCGGGCTGACACTGTGCGAACCAAGGGACTACTTAGAACATCGGAGATGAAGGTCCTAAGATCAATTACTGGAAAAACCCTCCGAGATCGTGTCCGCAACGCAGACATAAGGAAAACCTGCGAAATAGAGGATATCGTTCAGTGGAGTAGATCCAGAAGAAGATACTGGAGGGACCATGTAGCCCGAATGGATGGTGACAGACTCGCATATACAGCCGCCTATGAAATCCCTTCCGGACACCGCCCACCGGGAAGACCGCCTAAGAGATGGAGGGACAGCTGGATCTCATCATCCGACGAGATATGATTTCTGTGTCACAGATCGTCAGATCTATCAAAAGAACAAGAAGAAGAAGAAGAAATTCTTATATACAAAATAATACTGGTAAAACAATAAAGCAATAGGATAGAAAGGAGTAGCAAATACGAAAGGAGGCCTAAGTTTAGGTGTGGACGGTCACAATAGGCTAAAGAAAAGATGATTTATTATTGATTCGTCATTTTGACTTTCGCCTATTTAGGCTGGTCGCTACCTACCTCCGGTATCAAGTCGGTGAGTACCGAGACGAAGGTTCCTCCAAGGCCTAGCTGTAGGTAATGCATATTAGTGATTCGTGGCGGTATTGGGTACTACATTTTAATGAACTATTAACTAATTAATATATATCATAATATAAATAGGCAAACTTACAGTTGTCATCGCAAACAAAAACCTATCCAAAAAAGCTAGGATGGCAGTGCACAATGGTGTTCTTCTACCGACCCTTATGTATGGAAGCGAAGCATGGAACTGGCAAAAGAAGGATGAAAGTAGAATAAATGAAGTATAAATGATATCTCTTAGACGAATGTGTGGATACTCTGTGTATGATATAGTGTCGAATGAAAATATAAGGAGTGAATGCGGTGCGAATGATGGTGTCATGAACAAAATAATGAAAGGATCATTAAGATGGTTTGGACATATGGATAGAATGAATGAAGAAAGAATGGTAAAAAAATTATATGCTAACGATGTAAATGGAACCAGAAGTAGAGGAAGACCGAGGAAAACGTGGCACAATCAAATAAATCAAATATTGAATGTCGGCCATGTGAGGAGTCAGAGAAATCGACGCGCCTGCATTACACGATGTATGAATGTTGAGGAAACGAGAGAAATATGTCAGGAAAGAAAAGTGTGGCAGTCCATTCTTTCTGCCTACCCCTTCGGGGAGACGGCGTGATGGTTAGTTAGTTAGTTAGTAAATAGGCAAAAACCCGTATGTTCGTACAATTTGAATACATGAGAGCGAGAGAGGAATACTTCGATTCTCTCTGAAAGTAATTCGAAGTGCACACGATGCGCATGCCCCTTGAAAGTTCCTGGATTATTTTGAAATTTGTTTGGAGGAGTAAGACTTGTTCCTCAAGTGTTAGACTGTTATTTCATATGACTTTAAAAAGTGCCAAATAAATGTTGATTTTGGATATAATTATTTTTTTATTCATCTTGTTACTAAATAGTGTTCATTCTTGTAATAATCATCTGTACATGTTTTCATATTAAAATTATATTAACCGTCGCGTTGCCATGTGGTCAATTGAGTTTCCACTGCCAATTTAAAGTTGATTTTCTTAAAACCTATGGCCCCTTATATTATAAAAAAAATTGTAATCCTCCATTGAAGTGTTCTCAATATTTCGTAATAAAAAAAAAGCAAAAAATTACTTCCTTCATCCCAAAAAATAATATTTTCTAAGACTGCCCTCACCTTCATTCGTGTTAAGGTAGAATTTGTTTTGCTAATATTTACAACTTTATAAAAAGTGACAAATACTTACTCGCTGTTTTGAACGTATTATAAATTATATGTTTGGCCTTTTCATAGGTACGTAATAATACCGACTGTGGACGGAAACGCAGCACGCAACTTAATAATATCAGAACTGTGAAAATATTAACACTTTACCAAAGGGACAAATATTAATACGTACTCGTTGTCTTGAACGTACTATACATTTTGCCTAGGTGCCTTTATCATACGTAAAATCTCGTAAAGTCTCGCCCCGCCGGCCGCGGCGCGAGACAAGTTTATACTTGGTGCCAGTCGCTCGTATGCTGTGGCGCATTCCATATCAGAAATCGCATGGTTCCAGAAAAAAATTAATAATGATATGTTTTTCAAATAATCCATGTATGTTATAGATATCGATCTATTCCTAATGAAATTCCCTACAAGATGACACAAATTAAATTTTGATTCATCGAGTCATATGCTTGATATTTAGATAAAGTTAGCGGTAAACTGAATTGACCGCATGGGAGCGAGCGTTTTGTTTTGAACACGGTACGTTTAGGGTTAAATAGTACCTGCTATTACAGACCGTCTGTGAGTCTTCACATCACTATTAAGCACGCTACGTATTTGAACGTACGTGATTCGTTTAAATTTTTTATATTATCATCATGTATTATTATTACTTAATATTATTTATAAGTTCTTACCGTTAAAAATAATTCTTAGTACCTACTTATAACTTTTACCCAGGTTAATTTTTAAATTTGAATTATTGTATCGAATTTTAAATGCGTTTTTATAAGTCTTTATTTGTTTAATGTTTATTATATTTTTACACCTCCGAACGTATCCTCTCCGAAACATGTCTTGTTTTTCTAATATTTTTTAATGAATAGTGGATTAACCATCCTACGTATTTGAACGTATGTGATACGTTCACTGTGACTGTACCATTCTGCGCCATCCCGTATCACGTACGCGCTTGAACAATATTAATGTACCTTAAATGTACAATCCGTTAGGGATATGCGCGTGTGCCAACAGCACTTGAGTACAATTCTTCACAAGTATGATAGTTTTACAAGAGGCAGGCGAAGTGCGCGTTCGAGTTTTTGACGTTTCGTAATTTAAAAAAAATTAATTAATGTATAATTAAATTTAATTAATAAAAAACCTGTTTTTTTTGCACGTATCTCGGAAAAAAACCTGAAGGTAGGGCTGTTAATGACATGAACCAACCACGTCACAACTCAAAGGTTAAGTTGTAACTAACTAACTAACTATCCATCACGCCGTCTCCCCGGAGGGGTAGGCAAAATTAATGGAACGCCACACTGTTCTGTCCTGACATACTTCTCTCGATTCCTCTACATTCATACATCTTGTCATGCACGCACGTCGATTTCTCCGACTCCTCACGTGACCGACATTCAATATTTGATTGATTTGATCGTGCTACGTTTTTCTCGGCCTTCCTCTATTTCTAGCTCAGTTCACGCCGTTTACATATACCTTCTTTACCATTCTGTCTTCACTCATTCTTTCCATGTGTCCAAACCATCTTTATGATCCTTTCCTTATTTTGTTTATAACACTTTCATTCGCACCACATTCAATTCTTATACTTGCATTTGTCACTCTATCAAGTGCAGATTTGCCACACATTCGTCTTAGAGATCTCATTTCTACTGCATTTATTCTACTTTCATCCTTCTTTTGCCAGTTCCATGCTTCACTTCCATACATAAGGTTAAGTTGTAAATGTGTATATATTTTCTCGGGTCACCCTCCCCTTGCCTAGAAGCCAGAAGCCTACGTTAAAATAATGTCATTGTGTTATTGGCTCTGTGTGGATAATAATATGATTATTTATTTTTCGAGTGTTTGATGATCCGTGGTGAGCTATGTATGCGGCGGCATTGTGTATTGTTTTTATCTGGCCACCCATTGTTCGCCGCCATGCCTCCTTATTGTTTCGCATTTGTGACGTTCAATAACAATCATGTGTAATTTATAATGCACGCACTCGTATGGTTGTACCATCTGTCTTTTTTATTATTATGGTAATGCCTGCAGGAAGAGCAATTTAATTAGATCATCAAGGTATTGCTCATTTAAATTTGTAAATATTTTAAATAAAAATTAGCTAGATCGAACAAGTTATCGACTATAACGATGACGAAGATAATGATGGTGAATATGGGGATGTTAATTATGAAGAAGAAAATGATGTTAACCCTCCCTTCCCTGTGATGGGTATCTTCTACACGTTGCTTCTAATAAACATCAATATCTCTATACATTTAATAAATACAAGCTTCGTTTCCAAAATTTATGTGTGTGACAAATACAGCAAATGCCCTATTTATAAGCAGGAGTTATCAAGTCTTATCCTGGACTTTGCTGCATTCAAAGAGCATAAGTTCCGTTAAGCTTTCAAAGTCCTTATTCACAGCATGTTTAGATAATATTCTTTTTCGATAGATTAGGGGAGACAGGAAGTCCACACCAGATAAAGATTTGCTTGATTACAATATTGGTGCTGCATTCTAGTAGGTACATAACACTTATGGCTATTCCTCTTACGTCTGTTGGAAACATTGTTGTAAATGTGATTTAGTGGTTGTTTTATGTGGGGGCTCGATGTGTGGCCTGAAGTGCTCCTGTGAGATCTCATTATTACTGAAAAGTTTCGTCCAATACTTGCTTTTCGATTATTAAAATGTAAGTATGAGTAAACTCAACAGCGCTCCCGTACGCTACAAGTCGCCCGTGACGCACTTCGCTCCGCTGCCAAGTACTTGTCCGGCGGTCAGAAGTGTCCCGGGTCACGTGGCGTTTCCGCGCTCGCATTTTATGTTTAAAAAAAAAATTTTAACAGGGCATAACCATTGCTTCGAAGTTTGTCTTTACGGGCAAAATCATTGCTTCAAGATGTGTCTCTACGGGCAAAACCAATACAGGTCATAACCTTCTTCTTCTTCTCCTTATAGACCTTTGGTCTGTTCCTGAAATCAGGCTGGCCTCTCTTGGGAGGTTGACTCCCAACTATCTCTCCATCTCATCGGCGGTCTTCCGGGGGGACGGCAGCCGGCAAGAATCTGATGCGCCGCAGCGTGTGGGATTTTGGTTGGATCCATCCTCTGCACGTGCGCATTCTAGTATCTTCTGCGTTGTCTGCCCTATCTCACGACATCCTCCACCTTGCAGATCTCGCGGATGGCCGTGTTCCTCACCCTATCTCGAATAGTCCTTCCTGCTATCATCCGTACTTCAGCTTTCGTTCTTGTGGTATTCGCAGGTTTTATATATTCTGACCCTACTGTCAGTAAGGTCAGGGCATAACCATTGCTTCGAAATGTGTCTCTACAGGTAAAAACAATGCTTCGAGATGGGTCTCTACGGGCAAAACCAATGCAGGGCAAAACCATTGCTTCGAGATGTGTCTCTAGAGGCAAAACCAATACAGTGCATAACTATCGCTTCGAGAGTATGTCTCTACAAGCAAAACTGGTAAAGGGGCAAAACCATTGCTTCGAGATGTGTCTCTACAGTCAAAACTGATACAGGTCAAAAGTATTACTTTGAGATGCAATGGAGAGATGCTGCGAAATATGATATAATTTAACTAATTATATATATCTACACATCTAATTTGGAGATATTTAAATAATTTTTAAGATATAATATTGTATATTGGTAAATTGTAATGTGAATGATATTTGTGACCAATAAAATATAATGGCGCTAAAGCAATAATAAATTGTTTAATTAAAACACTGTTATATAATATCTCAATTGATTTAATTTCTTATGAAATTGTCGCGACAGCTGTTTCGCTAACCAATGTTAGCATCATCAGGTGTTACAATCAACTGGCTTAAAGCAATTATTACCAATATTTATACAATTTCAAATGCTAATATCGGGAAATAATGCAGAGCGGAAAAAAGTATTATGAACAAAATTATGAAAGGTCACAGCATCGATTTGGACATATGGAACGCATGGTTGAAGAAAAAAATGTTTAGAAAGTATACGTTAAAGATGTTAATAGAAATGCTGAAAACCCATCACTTTTATATTTCATACCCAAATTAAAACGAAACGATAAGGTCTGTCTGCGGTGTTGAGGACATAGTGAGATGGGGAAGAAGCAGAAGGCGCTTTTGGAGAGACCACGTGGACCGCATGGAGAATACAAGAATTGCAAAAAATGTTAAAGATGAAAACCCTAGCAGCAAGAGATTACAGGAAGGCCGCCAAAGATTTGGAGAGATTGCTGGACATCATCATCCCAGGAGCCCACCGTCATAAACAGGTCATACGACCTAAAATAAGAGGAAGAAAAATAAGAAGAATATATTTTCTAACCGATCGCCAATTCATTGCAGCAAGTTGCAAGTAGTTAAAAAATATATATATATATATTTAGTATGAGGGCTGCATCTGACGTAGTCGATCAGCCCTTCCTATCAGGAAATGATAATTTGAAAAGCTGCGTTTTGAGTCTCGATCTAAACTCTGACTGATTTTCATGCACTTAAGGTCTGCTGGCAGATCGTTCCGAAGGGCCGGCTACCGCAAAGGCTCGGTCGCCAAAGTTTGTTCTTGGACAGCGTTTTGGCACAGTCAATCTACCGATCGCAGAAGACTTGGCTGATAGCAATGTAGACTGTCTGGCATTGAGGTTCTTGTTGATGCAGAGTTCAGATATATAAGCTGGTGCCATGCCATGCAACGCCTAATAGACCGTCCAGCAGAGCTTGTATTGTATATTCTTTATGGTCTTGCTCCGTATCTAGATCCGTTTATGTCGTTTGCATATACTTTCTTTACCATTATTTCTTCATTAATTATTTCCAATTAATTTTTTAACATACCCTCTTTTCAAAGGCATCCAGCCTTTGAAAAGTGGGTATGTTAAAATATCGAACGCACAATCGAAACGCGGTAACTTCGCTAGTTTAAAAGCGAGGAAAGGTATAAAAAAAGTAAATTTAAAATGTTTTAAAATGAGCAAGAGATGCGTAGTCACCCGCGGCGGCGAGGGGAGTGGTGGAAAACAAAGAATCCGCCTCTCTTTAAATAGTCGGCCACACCTGTTGAACGACGTCTTTTTCGAAAAACAGGCGAACGCTGTTCGAAATTTGAAATTTTTGTTTTTTCTCGCTCCCGTCGCCTCGCGTAGGTGTACGTGCCGTGTACCATCCTAACTAACTAACCAACCATCGCATTGATTCTCCGGAGAAGTATGTGACCGCCACACTACTCTACATTCATACATCGTAGCCAATAAAGCAAGTTTCTATGATCGTGCTTTCAGCGCTGCGGGTCCGTTGCCGTGGAATAGCCTCTATGTTGGTATTAACCGCCCTACCTTTGGGTTATTTTGCGAGAAACGTGCATAAAAAGCAGGTTTTTTATTAATGACATTTAATTATATATTAATTTTATTTTTTTAAATTACGAAACGTCAAATACTAGGCCGCACACTTCGCTTGCCCCTTGTAAAACTATCATATTTATGAAGACTTGTACTCGAGTGTTGTTGGCACACGCGCGTATCCCTAACAGTTTTTAGGTACATTACTTTTTATCAAGCTCGTACGTGATACGGGATAGCGCAGAATGGTACAGTCACAGTGAACGTATCACATAGGGTGGTTAAGTATGAGGATAGTGACGTTAAATTTAACCCTTACCACTCCTTTGTCGAATGCCAACCGACATCGCTATATGTACGCTACAACTCAGTTGTCGGCTAGCGGCCGACAAGATAAGATTTGCGCGCGCGGTGTATTTTCGCGCGCATAACTTGACGCGTGTCGTTGTTTCTTGTGATTATTCGTTAAACAATATTTAATTTCACGTTTTAATAAGACTGACTGTTTTCCGTTTTTATTTTACTATAAAATAATCCTTGCAAATTCACATAACCTAAAATGGCGGGAACTTGTCATGATACGCCATGCAGAGGAGCGATTAGAGTACAAGCCCCACTTCATTGAGAAACTGAACAAAGGTTCTAAAGACTGTTCTGTGTGCAGTAACAGGAAGATTCTAGGGGGGAGACGGGAAACTGTGTAGTTTTGTTAGACTTGTTCCAGAAAACCTGGTCTTTATCCTGGAGATTGTTTTAAAAATTACCATACTTTGCAAAACTATAAGTAGTCCATACTGTTTTTTGTAAACTGTTTTTTATTTGAAGAATAAATCTTTACAAATGAATTTTTAACGATTTTTCTTGTAACTACCTATCAATAAAAATATATGGACATTATTTAAATTAGAGTTGGCTGACAAACAATATAAAAAAATAATGGAGTGGTAAGGCATAAGTATGAGGATAGTGACGTTAAATTTAAGAAACTTCTAAAGACTGCACTGTTCGGTCAGTCTTTTCCTAGTCCGCCCTTGGAGTAATTGATTTTACAAAACGGCGCACTTAAAATATAAGTCATCACATAAAAAAATAATCCTAACACGCACGTTCGTCGATTTTGCCGACTTCAAATGTGGCCACATTTGAAATTGATTAATTTGGTCGTACCATGTTTTCCTCGGCCTTTCGGAATGTAGAAAGAATGTCGATAAAAATATTTTTTTTGTTTCTTAAACAATGATGTAAAGTTCCTTCTTCTTCTTATTTTAATAGATCTGACTATCTGACACAGAAATCATGTCTCGCCGGATGATGAGGTCCAGCTGTCCCTCCATCTCTTAGGCGGTCTTCCAGGTGGGCGGTGTCCGGAGGGGATTTCATAAGCGGCTGTATATGCAAGTCTGTCACCATGCATTCGGGCTACAAGGTCCTTCCAGTATCTTCTTCTGGATCTACTCCACTGAACGATATCCTCTATTTTGCAAGTTTTTCTTATGTCTACGTTGCGGACACGATCTTGGAGAGTTTTTTCAGTAATTGATCTTTGGACCTTGTTGTCTCCGATGTTCTTAGTAGTCCCTTGGTTCGCACAGTGTCGGCCCGCGTCTCTACAGCGTACGTCATGATAGGTCGCACGCATTTTTTATAAATTCTGATCTTGCTGTCGATACGCAATTTGAAGAAAATGGCTGTTTTCTAGAGGTTTTATAATCTTCTACTTCTTATGCAGCCTATTGTGGCCGTCCACTCCTGGACGTAGGCCTCCTCTCGTATTTTTCACTGCCTTCTATCCTCAGTGATATGCATCCAGGCACTTCCCTCACTCTTCCGGATATCGTCACACCAATGCAACTGTGGGCGCCCAATTCCAAGCTTTGCTGTTCTTGGGCCCCAGCACAGCAGTCGCCTTGTCCACTTTTTATCTGGGTCATGAGTGACGTGTCACCCTCAAACACTGCTTAAGGGTTTCGGCCGACTTAATGATGTTGGAGACTTTTGTCCTGGCTCGTATGTCTTCATTTCTGACTCTGTCCTGCAAGCTGATACCCAACATGGCTCTCTCCACCGTTCTATCCTGTTTCGCCTAGCTTAGGCATTATCAAATGTGATTATGAATATGCCTGATCAAGGCGAAATAAGTCATTAATAATTAAAATATACGTAAACGATATGAATTGAGTGCGAAATAGAGGTAGATCGAAAAAAAATGTTATTCTTCCATATTCATACAACAATGAAAGCACATTGATTCCCCTAAATTCTAAAATGAGCTACCCTTTTTCTATACATTTAACTATCTAACCATCACGCCGAAGCGGTAGGCAGAGAGAATGGATCTTCACAGACACGACGGAATTGTCCTGACATACTTCTCTCGCTTCCTTAACATTCATACATCGTATCATGCACGCGCGTCGATTTCTCTGACTCCTCATATGGCCGACATTCAATATTTGATTTATTTGATCGTGCCACGTTTTCCTCGGTCTTCCTCTATTTCTGGTTCCCCATTTACATCGTTAACATATAATTTTTTTGCCATTCTTTCTTATTTCATTCTTTTCATATGTCCAAACCATCTTAATGATCCTTTCATTATTTTGTTCATAACACCATCCATAATGCCATAATGTAGGGAATGACCGAGGGGACAAACTCTAATGGACGCCCACGCCGAGAGTACCTGGAGGACCTGTTGGTGGACGTGCGCTGCTCATCACATGCAGATTTCAAAAGAGCCGCACAAGACAGGGAAGAATGGAAGAGAAGAATTGAAGAAATTGCTGCAAACCAATCCCAGGATTAAAACTTTCTAACTAACTAACACCATCATTTGCACCGCATTCACTTATTATATTTTCATTCGACACTCTATCATACACAGAGTATGCAGATATTAGTCTAAGAGATCTCCTTTCTACTGCATTTATTCTATGTTTTTTTGTTTTAAAATACACTTGGAACTCGGGATTTCGAAATAAAATATATGTTTTGATAGTATTAATATTTTTTGTCCTATTCTGTATAAAATATTTATTAATTTAGTACCAAAGCAGGAAAATACATGTTTTATTTTTAAAGGAATTAGTTTTTTTTAGTTTACTTGAAATTGCCAATAATGACGCATCGAATGCGTGAATAGAATTTCTATTATTCAGCTGAATTCTAATAAAATTACCAAGAATATCGGTTTTTATAACTGTAGTGTCTAAGAAACCCAAACTTTTCAGGGTTTATATGTACTTTTTACAATATGAACGCATATAAAGAAACAATGAATAAATAATAATAAATAAAGTATATATATCTACGATGTAAATGAACGCCCAATTGCATTCCACCGGCAACACTACTGACTAGTCCAACTCGTTAGCGTCCCTGTCGCGAACCCCGGGCAATGGGGTCACACTCATAACCGTGTGATCACAGCAGATAACGAGGGGATGAAAGACGAGTTTCTGGCGCCTCCAAACCAGATCCAACCAGCTAAGGGCAGGTAACCTCGACAGAAAAATCCACCAGAGAAGGCAACGGGAAACCACTCTGGTCACTTTTTCCCAGGAATCACTATGGCGAATACCTTTGCTGTAGTGATCGCCAACGTTGGGGGGACCTGGCACGGCACCAAAAGAAGAAGAAATGAAACTAGAAATAGAGGAAGACCGAGGAGAACGTGGCGAGATCAAATCAAATATTAAATTTTGGGTATGTAAGGATTCTGAGAAATCGACATGCGTGCATGACACGACGTATAAATGTTGAGGAATTGATAGAAATACGCTGAAAAAAAACAGTGGCCGTCTATTTTTTCTGCATACCCCTTCGGAGAGACGGCGTGATGGTTAGTTATAAAAACGCGCTCAGAGTAGCAGAAATTAAGACACTTGAAACATATTTGGTAAGACACTACGTGACAGAATAAGGAATTCAAGGATAAGGGAAATGTGGGAGGTGCAAGATGTCGGCAAAGAAGAAGAGACTCTTTCACATTTTGTTGCAAGGCAACCACAAGAAAGATGACCCCTCGCCAGACCAGCAAATAGATGGATCCACAGTTGGGTATCGGTTTTGCAGAAGGCCAATCCCTCATGACAGGCCACAAGACACACACTTAAGCTTTTTTAAATAGTTCATTCCTATTTGAATAAATATAGTTATACTTTGTAAATGTGGTCTGGGTCCCCCTTGGTTGCAAATATACATATGTTATTATTATTATTTAACGTAAGTCCCGCATGGATGGGGAACGGGCCTAGGGAGTGCACGTGTGAAGCTGACGAAAGGCGCCGCTGCGCCTATAACAGCTTCGGGTAAGCGAAGGGAGCCCTCTATGGCTCGGCCATAAATTTTATACTTTATTACAACACTTTTTATTTTTTCTGAACTCAGACATGTTCAATGTATACAATTTTAACAGTCAAATAAAACAGAGCCGTCACTTATATACTAAATGTAGATCGAGTTATGTTTAAAACTGGAAGGGGTATAATTAGGATTGAGGAGAGAAGGCGAATATAGAAGAAAAAAAATCATTCCAATAAGAAAGACCAGGATTTTCTTCTTCCTTAGCCCTCGTTTTATGGATCGACCGATGCTTCTTTTTTCCTCCCATGGTCTCCACGTAAAGACTCTTTGTGCCCAGCTCTCTGTTCTCCATCTGGTGACATGTCCTGCCCATTTTCACTTCAGTTTGGCAACACGCTCCATTATATCGACTAACTTTGTCCGGTGTCTGATTTCGGTATTGGGTATTTTGTCCCTTAAACTTATGCCAAGCATTTGTCTCTCCATTGTCCGTTGTCCACATTTCAGCTAGTGTAGGATATTGGCTGGGAATACCACAGTTTCCAGCAGTGTACCAAAGAAGCCCAGAAGCCCGGCTTGCGTAAGAAATTTTGAATCAAAACCCCCTAAATCTAAGAAATCGTAAAAACTAACTAACTAACAAACCATCACGCCATTTCCCCGGAGGGGTAGAGTAAATCGTGCCCCCGCATATACCAACAACCCACCAAATCGCCTTCCAACAATGTTCCCATCAGACGCAAAAGGAATAGCCACAAGAGCTGAACCTCTGAAAGCTAGAAGAGGTTTTGATTCAAAATTTCTTACGCAAGCCGGGCTTCTGGGCTTCTACGGGAGTACCGCCACTGGTTTCCAGTCCATACGTAAATACCAGGAAGATGCATGTCTCATAGACTGTCGACCTTCGTGGCAGAGTGGTCAGAGCTCTGGCTTCCATACCGAAGGTCCCGGGTTCGATTCCCGACAATGGCAGTGTGATTGTCACACTGTCTTGAAGTGGTGAAAACTCTGGTGTAGAATTCTCGTGACAATAAAATGGCGATAGATTGGCTACCTATCACATGTCATAAGAATTAATATAATAGCTAAAAATAAATTGTATACAGTAATTGGGTTCAAACGACCTGTTGTATACAAGAAAAAAAAAGACCAGGATGAAACCCTCGAATGGTTGATCGCCAGTTAAGCACTTTATCTTGTACACACCCACAGATCAAACTTTTGACATTTGAAAGTTCTTTTTTTAAATTGCTAGTACCGCGGCCGACCGCGGCGGCAATGGTGTGGTTGCAGCGCGGACGGTCGAGCAGACGGTGACGTCACGCAAGCGGCCGTAACCCGGAATCCCTCCGCATAACGGCGCGGAGCGTGACGTCATCGGGAACGGCCGGCGATCGAGCGAAACTAGACGCGGCGGCTTGGCGCTGAGAGCCACTCACAGTTCAAATGTCGCCTCTGTCCAGGTGTTGCAAAATTTAAATTTAGAATAGTCTGAATTTTTTTACATAATCTTCAATGCCGTTTTGTGTTACTTGCCCCTTTGAGGGGCTGCCGATTATCTTGCTGGGGGGAGGGGAGACTGATCCTGGACAGAGGAGCGATTAGAGTACAAGCCCCACTTCATTGCGAAGCTGGACAAAGGTTCTAAAGACTGTACTGTGTGCAGTAACAGAAAGATTCCAGGGGGAAGACGGGAAACAGTGTGGTTTTGTGAGACCTGTTCCAGAAAACCTGGTCTCCATCCTGGAGATTGTTTTCAAAAGTACCATACTATGCAAAACCATAAGTGGTCCATAATGTTTTTTGTAAATTGTTTTTTTAATTTGAAGAATAAATCATTACAATTTTTTAACGATTTTTTTTGTAACTACCTATCAATGAAATTATTTTGACATTATTTCAATTAGAGTTGGCTGACAAACAATATAAAAAAATAATGGAGTGGTAAGGGTTAACGATGTGAATAGAGTACGGAGTCGTGAACGCCCAAGGAAAACATGGCATGTTCAAATTGAAAACTAACTAACTAACTAACCATCACGCCGTCTCCCCGAAGGGGTAGGCAGAAAGAATGGACTGCCACACTTTTCTTTCCTGACATATTTCTCTCGCTTCCTCAACATTCATGCATCGTGTCATGCACGCGCGTCGATTTCTCTGACTCCTCACATGGCTGAAATTCAATATTTGATTTATTTGATCGTGCCACGTTTTCCTCGGTCTTCCTCTATTTCTGGTTCCATTTACATCATTAACATATAATTTTTTTTACCATTCTTTCACCATTCATTCTTTCCATATGTCCAAACCATCTTAATGATCCTTTCATTATTTTGTTCATGACACCATCATTCGCACCGCATTCACTTCTTATATTTTCATTCGACACTCACACAGAGTATGCAAACATTCGTCTAAGAGATCTCATTTATACTGCATTTATTCTACTTTCATCCTTCTTTTGCCAGTTCCATGCTTCGCTTCCATACATAAGGGTCGGTAGAAGAACACCATTGTGCACTGCCATGATTCAAATTGATAATTTTTTTTTAAGATCGGCCATGCTCGATGTATGAATGTAGAGGAAGCTAGAGAGGTGTGTAAAGATCGAGTAGTGTGGCGGTCATTTACTCTGCCTACGCTCCGGAGAAATGTGATGTTTTTTTTTGTCTGAAATCAAATTGTGATAACATTTTATGTAGTTCGTTTTGCACCACCCTGTATATACATCGGATTTTTTGGATTTATAGTGTTATGAAACGTCTCGCCCACGAATGCCCGATTACCAAATGTGTTTTGGTTTTATTAATATCGCCACCCGTCCCGCTTCTAAGTAGGGCAGTGTCATACGTGATATAATATTGACACGCTAAAGATTTGATTCTTTCAAAATGTACCACAGACAATATGACGTTACTCTAACCTTCGCCCGCCGGCGCTGTGTAGCCGGTACGCATTGCTTGTTATAACTTATAACTTTAATATCTGTATTAATATGGTATACACTAACTAACTAGATAATTGTTTTGGCCGAAACAATATGATACTTGAACATTATTAACTAACTAACCATCACGCCGTCTCCCCGAAGGGGTAGGCAGAAATAATGGACTGTCATACCTTTCTTTCCTGACATATTTCTCTCGCTTCCTCAACATTCATACATCGTGTCATGCACGCGCGTCGATTTCTCTGACTCCTCACATGGTCGACATTCAATATTTGATTTATCTGATCATGCCACGTTTTCCTCGGTCTTCCTCTATTTCTGGTTCCATTTACATAATTAACATATAATTTTTTTACCATTCTTTCTTCATTCATTCTTTGCATATGTCCAAACCATCTTAATGATCCTTTCATATTTTGTTCATGACACCATCATTCGCACCGCATTCACTTCTTATATTTTCATTTGACACTCTATCATACACAGAGTATCCACACATTCGTCTAAGAGATCTTATTCTATTGCATTTATTCTACTTTCATCCTTCTTTGGCCAGTTCCATGCTTCGCTTCCATACATAAGGGTCGGTAGAAGAACACCATTGTGCACTGCCTCTAGCTTTTTTGGATAGGTTATTGTTTGCGATGACAACTTTAAGTGCACCATTCACTTTGTTGCCTGCCCCAACCCTTCTTTCAATATCCCTCTCCACTTGCCCATCTCTTGTAAACATACTACCTAAATACGCGAACTCAACTACTTGCTCCAAATTTTCACCATTCACGCTAATGTTGCAGACTGTCATGACATGTCATTTTTCAACATTATTTATTTATTTTATTTATTTATTATAGGGTAACATACAGTGATTCTTAATACACATACAAATGAACAAACTTACAGTTAAATAAAGACATAGAATGCTACCCGCCGCTTACCCGAAGCTGTTATAGGGCGCAGCGGCGCCCCTTTGTCAGCTTCGCTCAAACAATCCACGCAGGACTTACATTAGCTGGAGGATGCACCATTCCAGAAAAAAGCAAAAGGGTATCTAGGCCACTTGTCTTCTTCTTCTTCGATGGCCCTACAGCCCATATCGAGCCTTAGCCTCCAGTATTCTTCGCCTCCAACTCCTCCTGTCCTCCGCTTCGACCCTCCAATCTGACACTCTTAACAATCTTGCTCCATCTCTCCCAACTTCATCCTCCCATCGCAGCCTTGGTCGTCCAATTGGTCTTCTACCACCTGGGTGCCATTCCAGCAATCTTTTTGGGGTTCGCGATGATGGCATCCTCTGCACGTGACCGGCCCATCTCAGTCTATTCAGTCTGACCTGTGTGGAGAGACTGGGAGCTTTGTAAATATGGTACAGCTCGTCATTTTGCTGCAATCTCCAGCCTTCACCGTCATTCACAGGTCCCAGAATTCTGCGCAGCACCCTTCTCTCAAAAGTATCCAGTCGCTCTGCGGATTTCGCTGTCATTGTCCACGCCTCGCATCCATAGGTCACTACTGTCTAGGCCACTTGTAATCCAGTTTAATTTCAATCCATTTCTATGTCGCAATCTAACAAAACAAAGAAAAATATGGTACATGAAACTGTGACAGAGTGTGGGATGGGAGAGAAAACTTGGAATGATGAAAAAAAACTAAGTAAGAAGAGAAAACAGTCATGGAAACTAGGGACAGGTACACGGGGAATCTAACATTTGAATGTGTAAAATTTAGAAAGAAAAATGATTCAAGAGAAGAATGGGGCCCTGCAAGGTGCCCCCTCTCCCCCGGCGAGGAGTCCGAGGACTTTTAATTTTGATTCACTATTAATATTATTATTATTATTTTGTTGAATCGCTCTTTACACCATGACAGCATGAGCCAAATCGATGTAAATGGTATTATAGCTATCATAGTGGTAATGATTTTTGAAAAGGAAGAAAACACGACAGTCTGCAACATTAACGTGAATGGTGAAAACTTGGAGCAAGTAGTTAAGTTTGTGTATTTAGGTAGTATGTTTACAAGAGATGGGAGAGTGGAGAGGGATATTGAAAGAAGGGTTGGGGCAGGCAACAAAGTGAATGGTGCACTTAAAGTTGTCATCGCAAACAAAAACCTATCCAAAAAAGCTAGAATGGCAGTGCACAATGGTGTTCTTCTACCGACCCTTATGTATGGAAGCGAAGCATGGAACTGGCAAAAGAAGGATGAAAGTAGAATAAATGCAGTAGAAATGAGATCTCTTAGACGAATGTGTGGATACTCTGTGTATGATAGAGTGTCGAATGAAAATATAAGAAGTGAATGCGGTGCGAATGATGGTGTCATGAACAAAATAATGAAAGGATCATTAGGATGGTTTGGACATATGGAAAGAATGAATGAAGAAAGAATGGTAAAAAAATTATATGTTAATGATGTAAATGGTATCAGAAATAGAGGAAGACCAAGGAAAACGTGGCACGATCAAATAAATCAAATATTGAATGTCGGCCATGTGAGGAGTCAGAGAAATCGACGCGCGTGCATGACACGATGTATGAATGTTGAGGAAGCGAGAGAAATATGTCAGGAAAGAAAGGTGTGGCAGTCCATTCTTTCTGCCTACCCCTTCGGGGAGACGGCGTGATGGTTAGTTAGTTAGTTAGTTTAGTGATTCTCGTGACGTGTGATAGGTAGCTAATCTATCGCCATTTTATTGTCACGTGAATTCTACACAAGTTAGTTAGAAAGATGGAATTGGTTTACAGCAATTTCTTCTATTCTTCTCTTCCATTCTTCCCTGTCTTGTGCGGCTCTTTTGAAATCTGCATATGATGAGCAGCGCACGTCCACCAACAGGTCCTCCAGGTACTCTCGGCGTGGGCGTCCCCTAGAGTTTGTCCCCTCGGTCATACCCTTCATTATGGCATGCAAGAGACCTTCTTGACGTATTACATGGCCGATCCATCTTGCACGACTTTCGGACAAGGTCCTGAGCAGGTGCCTTCCTGCTTCGATTCCTTGAAGAATTTCCTCATTCGTGATGTGGTCTCTCCAGGAAATTCTTGATAGTCTTCTATAGGACCACATCTCAAAAGCCTCTACTCTCCGCTCATCTCTTTCGGATAGGCACCAAGTCTCGCAGCCGTACATCAAGATACTCCATACATAGGTCTTGATGAGGAGTATTCTCAAAGACCAAAGGCATTTTGACTTACTTTTTATTCTTTGGGCTCTCTCGAAAATAGGCGAACAATTAACAATATGATGTTGCTTCACAAAATTATACACGTCAAAATAGACAACTCGGAACTTCTTAACGAATTATTACTGAATATCCCTATGCTTCGCTGCGAACCAAATATTCCACCTTCCTGCTTATCGAACCAACTATTCTCAGAGCGCGGCAATGTACCGGATATGTGACATTTACAATAAGTTCTTTAATAACATCGATGTGTTCCATCCCAATGAAAGTGATTTTAAAAGAAAATGGTTGGAGCAACCCTTCGGGGCGAATGAAACTATGTTACTCTTCTTTTTTTACATTTTTATGGTATATTTCATCTTTAATTATTCATTATTATTAGTATTACTTTTATTCTCTTTCTTCTTCTTTGCTAGCCCTGCACTGCTGGATATAGGCCTCTTACAATTTCCTCCACTCGTCTCTATCCTGCCCCCTTTGTATCCAAGATTTTCCAACCCTTTTGACAATATCATCTGCACGTCTCATCGGTGGCCTCCCGACACTTCGCCTATTTGCCCATGGTCTCCAACTGAGTATCCTGGGTGCCCATCTGTAGCCAAGTGTCCAGCCTATTGCCATTTCAATTTTGCCACTCGGTCTATGACGTCAGCAACCCTGGTGCGGCGTCTGATTTCTTCATTCCTTAAGCGGTCACGCAAGCTCACACCAAGTATCTGTCTTTCCATGGACCTCTGTGTACACTTGAGCCTGTGGACACTTTTTGCTGTAAGAGTTGTCGTCTCTAGTCCGTATGTCATCATGGGCAGTATACACATGTCGTAGACTTTTCTTTTGAGACAAAAACCTTCCAAAAAATAAAAACTCGGATTTATTCTCTTTGACTCACTTAAATATTATGTTACTTTATTCTTCTTATATATTTATATACATACGAGTATGTCAGTTGTTATATAATATTTGTGGTAGCATGTAATTAGCCTTGTTTTGTTGTCTCTATGTGTTTGTGATTTGAATCGCTGTTTGTTACCCTCAATAAAAAAATAAAATAAAATAAAACGTTTTTAAACGGTATATTTAAAAAGTAGAAATCTTCCTCATCGACCACAAATAAAAATGTGATTTCTAATGATCCAAAGATGCCCATACTTGTCTGAAATATATTTTGATTCCATATGGAGTCAATAGTCAGGAAAGGGTTGAGTGATAAATATACATGCGCTATTTTTTAATTGTATCTCAATAGAGACGAAGACGTAAACTGGAAACTGAACATGGATGATCAAGGTGTTTACAGGCCTTATGACCTGTCATTGGTTGGGTTAAGCGCACGCTTTATGTAATTACAACATTCCCCATTCCACCTTTGTTATTTGTGATCATGCATGACAAATTTTTGGAAGATGTATATATACTTCAAAATCCATATTTATCTTCACGTGGCAGTTTCAGTCAGCCATCTATGTAGATTTGGTTGCACTAGTGAATTTTTTCAAGAATTAACCTATACAACCGACCCACTAACGCCATCTATGGAGAATGATTTTCGGCATTTAGCAAACTACCTTATTAACACAATGTGAAGGCTGTCGACCAACATATTGTTAGAAGCCGCTAGGAGTATTATTCCATTCTATATGCCAAAGAATTTTGACCAGAATATTTGAAGACCAAATATTTGTGAATGTATACTTATACCTGTATACAAATTCTGGATTTACACCAAAGGGTGGTTAATTCAAATTTTAATTGTATCTCAATAGAGACGAAGACGTAAACTGGAAACTGAACATGGATGATCAAGGATACATGCGCTATTTTTATTTACAGTTATCGAATTATTATTACAGAATATTTAAAGACTGTATACTTATACCTGTATACAAATTCTGGATTTACACCAAAGGGTGGTTAATTCAAATTTTAATTGTATCTCAATAGAGACGAAGACGTAAACTGGAAACTGAACATGGATGATCAAGGATACATGCGCTATTTTTATTTACAGTTATCGAATTATTATTACAGAATATTTGAATACTGTATACTTATACCTGTATACAAATTCTGGATTTACACCAAAGGGTGGTTAATTCAAATTTTAATTGTATCTCAATAGAGACGAAGACGTAAACTGGAAACTGAACATGGATGATCAAGGATACATGCGCTATTTTTATTTACAGTTATCGAAATGATCGCCTTTTGTCTGCACAATATGCGCAGCTAACCTCTTTATTACTCTGCACTATACTATTTAATAACTTTATTCGCATCTATACTATTTAATAGCTTTATTCGCATCTTATGAGATGATCGCCCTTTTCCTCTGTGGCTCTCAGTGGAATGATTTCTTTCGTTTATGACGGGGGTTCCCAAACATTTTCGGGCCACCGCCCCCCTTGCAAGATCTAAATTTTATAATGCCCCCCTATTATAACAGTTAGCGATACTTCCAAGAAAATCTCTACGAGGGTCATCTGTAAAGTTGTACCCGTTTACGCCGTGCGCAGCGCTGGCGATAAAGTAGCCGCCGGACAAGTACTAACACGTTTAGTTGTATTTTAGCTGTCTGTGTGCAACGTTACATCTCGCTGGTATTGACTCCCTTGCAAGATCTAAATTTTATAACGCCCCCCTATTATAACAGTTAGCGATACTTTCCATGAAAGTCTCTACGAGAGTCATCTGTAAAGTAGTACTCGTTTACGCCGTGCGGAGCACTGGCGAATAGAGTAGCCGCCGGACAAGTACTAACACGTTCAGTTGTATTTCAGCTGTCAGTGTGCAACGTTACATCTCGCTGGTATTGACTGTGTTGTTTCTGTGAGTGTTTATAATGTTCAATAAAATAGAAGGAGATTTCGCGAAGAGTTGGCCAACATTTTTAGCGTGTGAAACATGCCCATATAACTGATTTTTTAAAGCCACAATAATTAAATTTATTGTTTGTTTGTGTATGCACATATGTACGAATACAATTACAATTTACTTATTAAACGTTTATTATAATTATTTTTTATTGTTTTAGGCATGAATTGTTTTTATTGATTTTCTGTTTATGTGGTTACAAAACCTGGTTAAAAAAACCAAAAGCACAATCTGGACCTGGATACATGAAAAACTGGTTAATTGACCATCGTAAGCCTGGTCCCTTGGAATGCCAATTATCCAGGTTCTACTGTACATAATATTTATTTCTTTTATAAGAAACCACTGATCCCTTAACCCGCTTTCTTCTTCTTCTTCCTCAGCCTATTCCCGTCCACTCCTGGAATATTTCTGTAATTTTTTATAACTTAATTAAATAAATAAATACAAATAAAGGCCTCCTCCATTTGCTTCCATGTCATTCTGTCCTGTGCAGACTGCATCCAGGCTATTCCGACGTGTCTGTTTAGATCATCCTTCCACCGTAGTTGCGGTCGCCCTGCACTTCTCTTCGCCGTCCACGGTCTCCAAGTCAGCAGTCTTCTTGTCCACTTTTCATCTGGGCTTCTGGCTACGTGACCCGCCCATTGCCATTTTAGAGTCGCCACCCGGTGGATGATGTCAGTGACCTTTATTTTTTCTCTCACCGTATCGTTTCTGACTCTGTCTCTTAGGCTTATTCCTAACATGGCTCTTTCCATGACTCTTTGGGTCACTCGCAGTTTCTCGGCACTTTTTTTTGGACAATGTAACAGTTTCAAGACTATAAGTACCAACTGGCAGAACGCAGGCTTCATAGACTTTTAGTTTCAGGTTGATCGGTATTTTCCGGTTTTTAAGGATGTAGCTCAGGTTTCCGAAAGCTGCCCAGCTTAGTCCAATTTTTCTTTTTAGCTCTGCGGTCTGGTTATTATATTGCCCCCCCATAGAAGGCCCAGCGCCCGCTTTGAGAACCACTGGTTTTAAGTATTGATTTCCTCCTTTCATTCTCGCTATTGTAGTAATGCCCGCTCGACAGAAATGACTCACGCAAGCACTGTTTTCCTCTAGCGTTTTTTTATTCTCTCTGAGAAGTGCATGATTCATGCCGCGCTGGTTGGAATAACCGCGATTCGAAACGCCTTTCAATTATACCTAGTTATCGCTTCGTTGGTAATGCTTTAATGACAACGCACACAGGCATAAATCAACGTTTGACCCTATTCCCGATAATGTCATCGGAGCATTGTTTCACTTTCGTCTTGTTTACTAACAGCATTGACTGCAAATTAACCATCACGCCGTTTATCCGATGGTGCAGTGAACTCTATGTTGTGCACTGCCATTTTTCCTTTTTTTAAATATGCTTTTGTTTGCGATGACATATATCATCTCGTATTTGCTCCAGATACTCATGGCAAAGATGTCATCTACCAATCGATCCCTTATTCATTCCCTTCAGTATACTGCCCCTTGGTGGGTGTGTTCTGATCTACTTTTCTGTTTATTATGTGTCTTTTATATATATACTGTTTTAAAAAAAATCATTTCTGCTCTTTCTAAAACCTGTCCTCCATCCATCCCATCCCAATTTATTCATTCTTACTTAACATTTTCCCGCCTCCCTCATACACTATCTTCTTCCTGTTTTTAAAATTTAGTTTGTTATATATTTGTCCTATTGTGTATTGTGAATTAATGTGTGTTTTATATAATTTTAATGTGTTTTTTTTTTTACTAATTTAAGGTGTGCTTTATATAATATTATATATCTCCCGCGCGGCCTCACATCTCTTTATTATTAAATAAAATCAGAAGTAAATATGTTATGAACCGTAGACACCCTTCTTCAGTGTAAATTTTAAAACAGAATTTTTATATATATTTTTTTTGACCCTTAATATGGTATCATCTCACATTTATCTTGCCACTGTGGTGAAAGGTTTGGCCGACTTTGTGTCGTATCTAGGGGCGTGTGGTATTATACTTACACTACTCGTGGTGGTTCTTTGTTGACCCCATTGTTCTGTAGACATTATAATGATTTTCTATAAAACGTGGAAGAACTATTGAAAAACATTGTATTTTATAAACGCTTATTGCACTTTTCACAAACATGTTTCGGACCGTAGACATCCTTCTTCAGTGTAAATTTTATAACAGAATTTTATATTTATTTGTTTTGACCCTTAATATGGTATCATCACTCATATTTATTGAGAAATGAGAGATTTAAAAAAAAAAATATATATAAAAAGTCTAACATTAAAGATTGAACTCAATGATATTAGAATTTGTTTTACAATCTTCAATATGAGCAGAAAATACCTCATTATTATAAAGAAGGAATCTGGTCGTGTCCAGGCTCGAACCCATGTCCCCTGGATCAGGAGCCAAGCGTTCTATCCCCTAGACCACCACCCGACACCGGTGAAAGGTTAGGCTGACTTTGTGTCGTATCCAGGGGCGTGTGGTGTTATACCAACATCACTCGTGGAGGTTCTTTTTGGCCCCATTGTTATGTAGACATTCAACTGATTTTATATAAAACGTGGAAGAACTTTTGAAAATCATTGTATTTTATAAACGTTAATTGCACTTTTACAACATTTTGAATGTATACAAATACTTGTAGACGAATACTGGATTTTACCCTTCTTGAATTGATAACCCGCAATGGGTAAAATTCGTCTACAAGTATTTGTATACATTCAAAATGTTGTAAAAACAAAAACTGGTCCAAATATAGCATATAGATTGGAGTGACATCTCCAGGCGGTTTCTAGCAATGCGCTAATGGCGGTAGCCTTTCACATTGCGTTAAAAAGATCTTCTGCTTAATGCTTAAAAAATACAATCTTCATAGATGGCGTTAGTGTGTAGATTGAAAAAACTACCATGCAAAGGGTGGTGTTGCAGATTAACATATATACAACTTCCAAAAATTTGTCAGACATGGTGGTCATAAGAAAAAAGGTGGAATGGGGAATGTTGTATTACTTAAAGCGTGCGCTTAACCCAACTAATGACAGGTCATAAGTCCTGTAAAACCTCGATCAACCATATTCTGTTTCCAATTTTTATCTTCGTCTCTATTGTGATACAATTAATTCTGGAGTTTATTGCACTTTTCACAAACATGTTTCGGACCGTCGATATCCTTCCTCAGTGTAATTAATGTAACAGAATTTTCTATTTGTTTGTTTTGAGAAGAGCCTTACTAATTTCGCTCGTGGCCAATTGTTTTCCGGCTTCCGAGTTAGAATTCATCTCCGTAGCGCCACTCGGGCAATATCCGGCACGCATCGTCGGCCCGTGTGAACCGGCGGACGTTTCCGGTCGCGAAGAGCACTCGGCGTTAACTTCCGGTCTGTTCTGATTCTCTGATTGGTCCATTTGGCGGAGAGACACGCCGGTGGCTTTGGGACCAGACTTCGGATGAGTTATCTTGCTGGGATATATGCCCACATATGCGGTGAAATCGATCAAAGATAACATTTTGTTTAAAAAGGCTATTTTATTATAATTTTTTTTTTTAAACCAACATCAAGGATTTACATCAATGATATTAGAATTTATCTTACAATCTTCAATGTGAGCAGAAAATAGCTCATTATTATGAAGAAGGAATCTGGTCGTGTCCAGGCTTGAACCCATGTCCCCTGGGACATGGGTTCAAAAAATCAATTTTATCGTCTTAATAAAAAAAGAAACATTCAAAATGAACCTATAATCCAAACCATATGTATGTAAGCGAAGCGTGTAACTGGCAAAAGGAGGACGAGAGCAGAATAATTGCGGTAGAGATGATATCCCTTAGACAAGAGGTGGGAAAACCTCGGCTCGCGATCCAAAAGTGGCACTGGAAAAATTGAATGCGCGTCTTTAACGTCTTTAAAATACATAAAAAAAATAAAAGTAATTAAAACGACAACATACAACAACAACAAACCATCACGCCGTTTCCCCGTAGGGGTAGGAAGTGAGAATGGACTGTCACACTACTCTATCCTGGCACACCTCTCTAGTTTCCTCCACATTCATACAGCGAGTCATACACGCACGTCGATTCTTCCGACTTCTAACATGACCAACCTTAAAAATTTGATTAATTTGGTCATGCCATGTTTTCCTCGGTCTGCCTCGACTTCGTACTCCATTAACATCATTAACGTATATTTTCTTAACCATTCTTTCTCCATCCATTCGATTCCCGGCGATGGCAGTGTGATTGTCACTCTGTCTTTGGTCTGGTGCAGAATTCACGTGACAGTAAAATGGCGATAGATTGGCTACCTATCACATGTCATGAGAACCAATATACGAGTAATAGCTATACATAATTTGTTTACAGTAATTGGGTTCAAAACAACCTGTTGTAGTGACCCTTTGTTAATTTTATTTATCACGCGTTCTTCCGCCTTACATTCCTTTCTTACTTCATCAATAGATATTCTATCATACATTGTTTTCCCCACATTTTTATTAGTGACCTCGCTTCTACGACATTTATCTTACTTTTATCCTTCTTCTCCCAACTCCAAGCTTCACTTCCATGCATAAGGGTCGGCACTAGAATTATATTTACGAAAATAGTAAAATAAGATGAAACAAGAGAGAAATGTAGGGCAGATGACTGTCTAATGGAAAAAATTAAAAAAGGATCCTTGAGATGGTTTGGACATATGGAACGAATGGATGAGAGAAGAATGGTTAAAAAGTTGTACACAAGCAGCGTGAGTGGAAAAAGAAGCCGAGGACGACCGAGGAAAACATGGCACGACCAAAGTCATTATTGAAAATAGAAATATATCCACAGAAGCAAAGATGGCAGTACACAACGGAGTTCTAGTGACAACCCTCATGTATGGAAGTGAAGCTTGGAGCTGGCAAAAGAAGGATGAAAGCAGGATGAATACCGTAGAAATGAGATCACAAAGAAGAATGTGCAAGAAAACGTTATATGATAGAATACCGAACGATGAAATAAGAAAAAAATGTTAGGCAGATGACTTCATCATGGATAAAATTTAAAAAAGATCCCTGAGATGGTTTGGACATATGGAACGAATGGATGAGAGTAGAATGGTTCAAAAAAAGTAGTACACAAGCAGTGTGAGTGGAAAAAGAAGCCAAGGACGACCGAGGAAAACATGGCATGACCAAATTAATCAATTACTAAAAGGCGGCCACATTCGAAGTCGGAATAATCGACGTGCGTGCATGGTACGATGTATGAATGTAGAGGAAGCCCGAGAGGTATGCCAGGACAGAGCATTGTGGCGATCCATCCTCTCTGCCTACCCCTCCGGGGAAATGGCGTGAGGGTTAGTTAGTTAGTAAAATAAGATCTCTCAGACGAATGCGCGATAAAATATTCCACGATTTGATTTCGAGTAGAGTGGAGGTATTCGTTTGGACTATGTCACCTCTTTGCGGTGTAATTTTAGTATGTTAGCAATTAAAATAAATTCTTAAGAGATTTTGGCCGAAATTCAAGAAAACGCATCGCATTGGAAGCTGGATATAGCGACATGACGAAGTCTTGCATCCGATGCACGGTTCTGTATCAATTGATCTGAGGATGTACGATAGATGCGAGGACAATATAACATTGAGATCTGAAAACGTCTTATTATTCTTAGTACATTCAGAAGACAAATACTCTTTAAGAGAGTATCTTGTCTTCCTAATGTCGAACCATCTCTTGTGCATTCCTGGTATTATATTGTACTCGTATATATTATATAATATTTTACTTGTATTCTTCTTCCTCCTCAGCCTATTCCCGTCTACTCCTGGACAAAGACCTCCTCCATTCGCTTCCATGTCACCCTGTCCTGTGCAGACTGCATCCAGGTCATTCCGACATGTCTGTTCAGATCATCCTTCCACCGTAGTTGCGGTCGCCCTGCACTTCTCTTTGCCGTCCACGGTCTCCAAGTCAGCAGTCTTCTTGTCCACTTTTGATCTGAGCTTCTGGCTACGTGACCCGCCCATTGCCATTTTAGAGTCGCCACCCGGTGGATGATGTCAGTGACCTTTATTTTTTTTCTCTCACCGTATCGTTTCTGAATCTGTCTCTTAGGCTTATTCCTAACATGGCTCTTTGGGTCACTCGTAGTTTCTCGGCACTTTGTTTGGACAATGTTACAGTTTCAAGACCATAAGTACCAACTGGCAGAACGCAGGCTTCACAGACTTTTAGTTTCAGGTTGATCGGTATTTTCCGGTTTTTAAGGCTGTAACTCATGTTTCCGAAAGCTGCCCAGCTTAGTCCAATTCTTCTTTTTAGCTCTGCGGCTTGGTTATCTCGGCCCAATCGAATATTGTGTCCCAGGTATGTTTATTCTTGGACATTCTCAATTCTGTTGCCGCTTGTACTCAATAGATAATATTGTTTCCAATGTCTGTTGAAATAATAAACTGATCAACTTCCCAAGAGAGGCCAACCTGACTACAGGAACAGTCTAAAGGAGAAGAAGAAGTTTTGTATGTATACAAATACTTGTAGACGAATACTGGTTAAATCTTAATAGATGGCGCTAGTGTAGATTGAACTAAAAAAATGGGAAGCGTGGTGCGACATTGTAGCATATATACATTATCCAAAAATTTGTCAGACGTGGTGGTCGTAAGAAGGGCGGAATGGGGAATGTTGTATTACATTAAGCGTGCGCTTAACCCAACCAATGACAGGTCATAAGTCCTGTAAACGCCTCGACCACCATATTCTGTTTCCAAATTGCATCTTCGTCTCTATTGAGATACAATTAATCCTTGAAAAAGTTTTGTGTTTAGACGTTCCATGTTAAACATTACAAATGTCAGGTTTGCAACAATGTTTTGAAAGTAAGAATATAGTCTGGGAGACAAACAAAAGGCGCCGTATCAGTGTGGGAACCAGTTTTCCATTGTGGCCATTCAGGGGTGTAGTGTTACACGCTGCAAGTAGGGCGGCGCCGATGCGGTCACGAATGTCGCGAACGCCTTCAGACGCAGTAAAGCACTTCATCTTATATTCTTGCAATGGCCATTTTGTTGTTCATAATTTTGTATAAAAGAATTTGACTCTTTAACCTCTCCGGGCGTACCGCCCCAACCGTGGGGCACTGGAATACCGAGTCAGATAGGAAATGGCGCCACGATTATTTTTAGAATATTTCCAGATTAAGTCAGGATTAAGACTACCAACGACATCAATTGATTGGACCACACAATAAAATAATTAACCATCACGCCGTTTCCCCGTAGGGGTAAGCAGAGAGAATGAACCGCCACACTACTCTATCCTGGTACACCTCTCTAGCTTCCTCCACAGTGTGTCATGCACGCGCGTGGATTTCTCTGACTCCTCACATGACCGACATTCAATATTTGATTTATTTGATCGTGCCATGTTTTCATCGGTCTTCCTCTATTTCTGGTTCCATTTACATCGTTAACATAACATGTAACAATTAATATATTGTATGTAATTTTAAATATCAACGTGGCACGATCAAATAAGTTAAATATTGAATGTCGGCCACGCGAGGAGTCGAAGACATCGACTTACATGCATAACACAATGTATGAATGTTGAGGAAGCGAGAGAAGTGTGTCAGGAAAGAAAAGTCTGGTAGTCCATTCTTTCTGCCTAAATAATCGTCACGCCGTTTTGGGGTGTTTTTAAATATCAAAATTCTACCTTAAAAAGATGTTTTTTTCTAAATTTGATCGTCTTTTGTTTCAGATGCTTCTAAACAAAGCAACCTCGTGCGCATGCGCTCCTCGGCCCTCGGAAAATCGGCTCCGTCGCTGTCCAATCACATGGTGAGTCACGGAAACTTATTCCTCACTATGAATAAAGAAGCCCAGTGAGTCATGTCTCATATTGCGGCTTTATCCCTAAACACCTTTGTCTATAGGCATGCCTTACCCGCAGCTGTGAACTGTGTATACTTAACTAACGTCTCCCCGAGAGGGTAGGCAGAAAGATTAGACTGCCACACTTTAACCGATGCGGCACTCCATCCTTCTCTTTTCGCCCCCGCGGGAGACGCGGTGTGATGGGTTGCGAACCTCATCGCCACCAATAGGCGTCTCCCGCGCACACTTCGATCGTCCAACATCCACAAAATAAATCTAAAACAAATAATAGAAAATACTATGATATAAAATAAAATAACAAAATAAAAAAAAATTAACATCGGGTGGTGGTCTAGGAGATAGAACGCTTGGCTCCTGATCCAGGGGACTTGGGTTCGAGCCTGGACACGACCAGATTCCTTCTTCATAATAATGAGCTATTTTCTGCTCACATTGAAGATTGTAAAATAAATTCTAATATCATTGATTTAAATCTTTGATGTTAGTCTTAAAAAAAAAACACACACACAATGTTCTTTGTAGATAAAAACTAACTAACTAACCATCACGCCGTCTCCCCGGAGGGGTGGGCAGAAAGAATGGAACGCCACACTGTTCTATCCTGACATACTTCTCTCGCTTCCTCTACATTCATACATCTTGTCATGCACGCGCGTCGATTTCTCCGACTCCTCACGTGTCCGACATTCAATATTTGATTGATTTGATCGTGCCACGTTTTCCTCGGCCTTCCTCTATTTCTAGCTCCGTTCACGCCGTTTACATATACCTTCTTTACCATTCTGTCTTCACTCATTCTTTCCATGTGTCCAAACCATCTTAATGACCCTTTTCTAATTTTGTTCATAACCCTTTCATTCGCACCACATTCACTTCTTATACTTGCATTGGTCACTCTATCATATACAGATCTTTGTAGATGGTGCACATACGAGTATATTGTCTATTTAATTTATGTTCAACGTATTACGTACACTTTGTGTTTTGTTTTTGAATATCCAATAATAACACAAATTCGCCATAATAATAGGAATTTCCAGACACATTAGCCGGGACACCGGCTATTTGAAATAATTCATAAGTCAAATCCTTAATTTGAAAGAGTGGGGCTTTGGAATATTTTTTCTTGTGAAGGGGTGGTTGAGAAAAGTTTGGGGACCTATGGTTTAAGAGATCTAATTTCTTTTGCATTTATTCTACTTTCATCCTTCTTTCTTTTTTAAGAAGGGTCGATGCGGGTAACAAAGTGAATGGAGCTTTAAAAGTAGTTATTGGAAACAAGAATTTATCAATGAAAGCGAAAATGGCCGTTCACAATGGAGTTCTGGTTCCAACCCTTATGTATGGAAGCGAATCATGGAACTAGCAGAAGAAAGATGAGAGCAGAATAAATGCGGTAGAGATGAGGTCCCCAAGACGAATGTGTGGTAGAACGATGTACGACAGAATCTCAAATGCTGATATTAGGAAGGAATGTAGAGGATGGCCAAACGGAGTGACGTCGAAAGAAAGGTTGGTGCGGGTAACAAAGTGAATGGAGCTTTAAAGATCGTTATTGGAAACAAGAATTTATAATAATAATAAGAATAAATGCGGTAGAGATGAGGTCCCTAAGACGAATGTGTGGTAGAACGCTGTACGACAAAATTTCAAATAAAAAAGGAGTTTAGAGCGAAAGAAGGTATTGTGAACAAAATTATGAAAGGTTCGCTGCGTTGGTTCGGACATATGGAGCGCATGGGTGAAGAAAGAATGGTTAAAAAAGTATACGTAACAATGTAAATGGAGTAAGGAGTCGAGGTAGACCGAGGAAAACATCGCATGACCAAATTAATCAAATATTAAAAGTTGGTCATGTCAGAAGCCGGATGAATCGACGTGCGTGTATGACTCAATGTATGAATGTGGAGGAAGCTAGAGAGGTGTGCCAGGATAGAGTAGTGTGGCGGTCCATTCTCTCTGCCTACCCCTGCGGGGAAACGGCGTGATGGTTTGTTGTGTTGTTGTCATCCTTCTTTTGCCAGTTCCGTGCTTCACTTCCGACATAAGGGATTTTTTCTAATAAAATTATTAACGATTCGGTTGATTTCATTAAATATTTCAAATAATTTATTTTTTGACGATTGTGCACCTGACTTTATATCCCCATTTTACACTCGAATGATCAATAAATTATTCTCGCTGGCTATTTTTTGCATACAATTCTGTTCAAATACTGTTCCCGTCCCATTTTTATAAATTACTTTCTACATTTTTTATCTCTTTCTGACAAAGAAAAAGAAAATAGCAGACATGATCACGAAAAAAATCTCGTTATAAAAAAAACTAACTAACCATCACGCCGTCTCCTCGAAAGGGTAGGCAGAAAAAATGGACCGTCACAAATTAACCGATGCAGCACTCCATCCTTCTCTTTTCGCCCCGCGGGACACGCGGTGTCATGGGTTGCGAACCTCATCGCCACCAATAGGCATCTCCCAGTGAATCTCGTTTTTTTTGTGTATATATATAACTAACTAACTAACTAATTACCCATCAAGCCGTTTCCACGTAGGCATAGAGGATGGGACCCCCAGACCGTTCTGTCCCGACATACCTCTAGCTTAATCGTAACATGCACGCTCGTTGATTTTTACTACTTCGAACGTGGCCACCTTTCAGTATATGATTAATTTGGTCATGCCATGCTTTCCTTGGCCTTCCACGACTTCTCTAACCACTCTTCTTCTTCCTTAGCCTATTCCCGCCCACTCCTGGACAAAGGCCTCCTCCATTCGCTTCCATGTCACTCTGTCCTGTCCAGACTGCATCCAGGTTATTCCGACGTGTCTGTTCAGATCATCCTTCCACCGTAGTTGCGGTCGCCCTGCACTTCTCTTCGCCGTCCACGGTCTCCAAGTCAGCAGTCTTCTTGTCCACTTTTCATCTGAGCTTCTGGTTACGTGACCTGCCCATTGCCATTTTAGAGTCGCCACCCGGTGGATGATGTCAGTGACCTTTGTTTTTTCTCTCACCGTATCGTTTCTGACTCTGTCTCTTAGGCTTATTCCTAACATGGCTCTTTCCATGCACTTTGTTTGTACAATGTAACAGTTTCAAGACCATAAGTACCAACTGGCAGAACGCAGGCTTCATTGACTTTTCGTTTCAGGTTGATCGGTATTTTCCGGTTTTTAAGGATGTAACTCATGTTTCCGAAAGCTGCCAAGCTTAGTCCAATTCTTATTTTTTCTTACCACTCACACTGTTTGTATACAACATTTTAACCATTCTTCTTCGTTTGTTCCATATGTCCAAACCATCTCTGGGATCCTTTTTTAATTTTACTTATGATGCAATTATCTACCTTACATTTCTTCCTTAATTCGTCGTGTGGTATTCTTTCATATAATATTTTCCGCATATTCTTCTCAGTGATATCATTTCTATGGCATTCATCCTACTTTCATCCTTTTTTGCCAGCTCCAAGCTTCACTTCCATACATAAGATTTGGCATTAAAATTCCATTATGTACTGCCATCTTTGCTGTTACGATATTATGATAACGAAAAGGGGGAACCGAAGGGTGTACGCGTCAATGCCGAACCGGTGCCGGCAAAGAAGGTAACTTTAGAATATTCGATTTCAGTTCAATAGAGTTTCGCTTCCTCCTGCTTGTGTATTAATGGCGCATAATTATTTGGTGTTTCGCTTTAATTTTGCCTATTTACGAAATCACGTAAGGATCCGAAATCGCGGTGGTCAAAATATTAAGTAGCTCACCAATACATGCGATTCAAAGAGAAACTTTACCTCGTATGTGTATGGAGTTCGCGCTGCTAGAGGTCTATTGGTTTATTTTGGCGTTATATAATAAAAAATATCATTTTTTTAAAAGGCTACTTAGTGGAATTATTATAATTTATATGTGATCAATCCATTTATGTGTGAATAATCCAGGCGCTATACAAGAATGAGGCCGCCATAATCAGATGTGACGAGGGTACAAAGGAAGCAAGTATAAGACAAGGGGTAAGACAGGGATGCTCTGTCACCTGCTCTTTTTAACGTTTATATACAGAATGCGATTGACGACTCGAGAGAGAGAATGAGCCACAGAGAAGGTGTAAGGATACACGGGCAAAAGATAGACATGATAAGGTTTGCTGACGATATTGCTGAAAATGAGGAGGAACTGCAGGAGGCCTTAGCAACTTTGCAAGGAATTCTTCAAGATAGCTACAACATGAAGATAAATAAAGACAAAACAAAGCTGCTGACTGTAGGCCGAACGCAACATCAGATGAGAGTAGTGACGTCAGGAGTTCCACTAAAGAACACCAAGGAGTTTGTCTACCTCGGGAGCAAAATAACATGGGACGGTCGGTCTAAGAGCGAGGTCGACAGCCGTATACATCAGGCTAGGCTTGCATTTAATAACTAAACTAAACTAACTAACCATCACGCCATTTCCCCGGAGGGGTAGGCAGAGAGGATGGATCGCCACACTGGCCTGTCCTGGCATACCTCTCAAGCTTCCTCTACATCCATACATCATCTTGCATTTAATAAAAGGTCGAAAATAATAGAATCAAATAATATAGATCTTAAGGTGGTGATAGACGTACGAACTTAAAGTCTGCGGTTTTTAAGATCGCGAACTTACTTGACTCGACGTCGGCGATACACGCGCCAACTTACTCATACCGTATCGCGATGTCGTCCACTGAAGAAGCTTTGTGTTATTTAGGAATTATATCGTATTATAATTATATCGTATTTATTATATCGTATTAAAATTATATCGTATTTAGGATCGTATTTATATCGTATTATAATTATATCGTATTATAATTATATCGTATTTAGGAATTATATCGTACAAAATGGCGGCTCGCGGCTCGCAGTGCTGCCACACGTACGAGCCAAGACGAGCTACGAGTAAGATTTCAAACCGGTTGGATCGCCGACGAACTTACTCGGCGGTTTTAAAGTACGCGTACTTACGGTGACACACGAGCGAAAAAGGTCGTCGAGCCATAAGTACGCGTACTTGCTCGCCCGTCTATCACCCACTTAAAACTGAGAATACTCCTCATCAAGACCTATGTATGGAGTATCTTGATGTACGGCTGCGAGACATGGTGCCTATCCGAAAGAGATAAGCGGAGAATAGAGGCTTTTGAGATGTGGTCCTATAGAAGACTATTAGGAATTTCCTGGAGAGACCACATCACGAATGAGGAATCTTTAAGGAATCGAAAGAGGAAGGCACCTGCCTGAAGGAGTGCAAGATGGATCGGCCATGTAATACGTCAAGAAGGTCTCTTGCATGCCATAATGGAGGGTATGACCGAGGGGACAAACTCTAGGGGACGCCCACGCCGAGAGTACCTGGAGGATCTGTTGGTGGACGTGCGCTGCTCATCATATGAAGCTTTCAAAAGAGTCGCACAAGATAGGGAAGAATCGAAGAGAAGAATAGAAGAAATTGCTGCAAACCAATCCCAGGATTGAAACTTTCTAACTAATATGTGATCCGAGATAGACAAATTCTCTCAGATTTGGAAGTTGTGAATGAATTTGTCTATCTAGGATCGCTGATAACTGACCAGGGGGGATGCGAGAGGAAGATTCGACGCAGTACCCAAATGGCTAAAACTGCCATGACAAAGCTCACTAAGATATGGCAAGACAAAAATATCTCCAACAAGCCCAAGATGAGACTGGTTCAAACCCTTGTTTTCTCCATATTCCTCTATGGTTGCGAGTCTTGGACTATGCGAACATCAATGAGGTCCAAAATTGATGCTTTCGAGATGTGATGTTGGCGACGAATGCTGCGTATACCCTGGACGGCAAGAATAACAAACCAGTCAATCATTGACCAGCTGGTGACTTTCGGTGTTTCAGACATAGCTAATCGCACTCTGCCACGAAGGTCGACCAAAGACAGAATCACACTTGTCATTGCCTGGAATCGAACCCGGGACCTTCGGTGTGGCAATCATAGCTGTTGCCACTCTGCGCACGAAGGTCGTGTGCTATTATGCGACTGTACAAATAAAATCTCTAAAGCATTGATGCGTTTCTCCTTTTTAGCTTTGTAAGTGTTTTAGTCATTATTTCTGACGTCATCCGAATTAACTTTAAAAAAAAATTGCGCCAAGATTAGCCAACCCCGGTCTACCGCACAGTGACACACTTAGTCAATTGATTGAACAAATTCGATTGATGCAATCAGTGGCGCAATCCGAAACGTCGGCCGGCTATCTTCCGTCTCATTCCACCGTCATCTTTCCTCTCTATCGCCGTCCCTCTTCATTTCCGTGGCTCAATTGCCACAATTTGCAGTGTGTATCATTACGCTTTTATCTATTCTTTAAATATCCTGACGCACCCAAGGGGTAGGCAAAAGTAATGGACTGTCGCACTGTTGTTTCATGGCATACCTTGATCCTGAACATTCATACATCGTGATCCTCACGTGGCCGACATTTAATATTTGATTGATTTGATCATGCCGCTTTTTCCTCGGTCTTCCGTTTTTCTATATATGGACAAATGTATGATGAACTTTAGATTAGGGTTGGATGTAGGTGCCAAAATGAACGAAGTGTCACTAAGATGTTTATTATAATATAATATAACTAATACAAAACAGATATTTTCATTCGTATTAATTATTTAAAGTTGTCATCGCAAACAAAAACCTATCCAAAAAAGCTAGAATGGCAGTGCAAAATGGTGTTCTTCTACCTACCCTTATGTATGGAAGTGAAGCATGGAACTGGCAAAAGAAGGATGAAAGTAGAATAAATGCAGTAGAAATGAGATCTCTTAGACGAATGTGTAGATACTCTGTGTATGATAGTGTCGAATGAAAATATAAGAAGTGAATGCGGTGCGAATGATGGTGTTATGAACAAAATAATGAAAGGATCATTAAGATGGTTTGGACACGTGGAAAGAATGAATGAAGAAAGAATGGTAAAAAAATTATATATTAACGATGTAAATGGAACCAGAAATAGAGGAAGACCGAGGAAAACGTGGCACGATCGATTAAATCAAATATTTAATGTCGGCCGTGTGAGTAGTCAGAGAAATCGACGCGCGTGCATGACACGATGTATGAATTTTGAGGAAGCGAAAGAAATGTGTCAGGAAAGAAAAGTGTGGCAGTCCATTCTTTCTGCCTACCCCTTCGGGGAGACGGCGTGATGATTAGTTTTTTTTTAAATTATTTAAAATGGAATTTTACCTCATCGTTCAAGAACCAATTAAAAAGTTTTTTTTTAAGATAATTTATGTACGTATATTATATAAAGGACTCAGTTTGCAATAGGGTCACCAGTCTGTCGGTGCCAGAGAGCCTGGCGAAACTTGTCGCTGTCGAAATAAAGACAAAAGTGGAAGTAGTTAAAAAAAAAAAAATTTTAACTAACTAACTAACTAACTAACCATCACGCCGTCTCCCCGAAGGGGTAGGCAGAAAGAATGGACTGCCACACATTTCTTTCCTGACATATTTCTCTCGCTTCCTCAACATTCATACATTGTGTTATGCACGCGCGTCGATTTCTCTGACTCTTCACATGGCCGATATTCAATATTTGATTTATTTGATCGTGCTACGTTTTCCTCGGTCTTCCTCTATTTCTGATTCCATTTACATCATTAACATATAATTTTTTTACCATTCTTTCTTCATTCATTCTTTCCATATGTCCAAACCATCTTAATGATCCTTTCATTATTTTATTCATGACACCATCATTCGCACCGCATTCACTTATTCATTCGACTACTCATAAGAATATCTCTGCGTCGTCTCTGCATTGTCTATCCTTCTGCCAGTTGTCTTTCGCTCTATAAGGAGTCGGTAGAAAACACCATGTGCACTGCCATTCTAGCTTTTTGGATAGGTTTTTGTTTGCGATGACAACTTTAGTGCACCATTCACTTTGTTGCCTGCCCCAACCCTTCTTTCAATATCCCTCTCCACTCTCCCATCTCTTGTAAACATACTACCTAAATACACAAACTCAACTACTTGCTCCAAGTTTTCACCATTCACGCTAATGTTGCAGACTGTCGTGGTTTCTTCCTTTTCAAAAATCATTACCTTGGACTTATTAACATTCATCATCAGATCATTTCGCATGCATACCTCATACATACAATTCACCAGGACTTGTAGTTCATGCTCGTTGTCAGCAAGTAGGACAGCTTATTAAGTTTTATTTAATTATTATTTTAAAAGTTAGTTAGATTTTGCATTATTTGCAATTTTGAAAATTCCATTGACTTAATCGTGCAGTGTTTTCTTCGATTGCGTGATTCACCTGTGTCTTTTATCGTTCGCATATCCTTACTTCGTTGTCCATAATAAATCCTTCCATATGCCATATTTATTTATATAATTTGCTCAAATTATATTCGAATTTGGAACATGTCGATCGCAGATGTTTCATTAGCGTGTGTCTACACGTGACATCCCTCCCCTTTCTTCCAACCAATCGCTTCGTTCTCTGCGCCAGGGCCGGCCAACTCGCGGCCTGCGGTCCACGTGATATTTTTTTCCGGGCTTTAAAAACGTAGATTTTTAAATTATATTGTAATTATTAAAAAATAACAATTGAGTATCACAATTTTTAGATTTTAAAATTAGGATAAACATCGTGGAAAACATGCGTTTTCTATAAGTTTCATTGCATTTTGAGAGAATTATACGTTTCGCCTTTCAGAGGAGTTTTTAAATGTACCATATTAGAATATAATAAGACTTCTAGAACGCGTTCGAATTCCTTATTTTTTAATATATAATGTGTATTATTTTTAATTTTCTAAAGTTTCATATATATTAAGAGCAAAAACGGACGTTCACAATGGAGCTCTGGTCCCAACCCTTATGTATGGAAGCGAATCATGGAACTTGCAGATGAGAGTGGAATAAATGCGGTAGATATGAGGTCCCTAAGACGTATGTGTGGTAGAACGATATTCGACAGAATCTCAAATGCTGATATAAGAAAGGAATGTAGAGCGGAAGAAGGTATTATGAACAAAATTATGAAATGATCGCTGTGTTAGTTCGGACATATGGAGCGCATGGATGGAGAAAGAATGGTTCAGAAAGTATACTTTAACGATGTAAATGGAGTATATAGTGGAGGTAGACCAAGGAAAATATGGCATGAGCAAATTAATACAATTTTAAAGTTTGGTCATGTTGGAAGTTAGAAGAATCGACATGCGTGTATGACTCGTTGTATGAATGTAGAGGAAGCTAGAGAGGTGTGTTAGGGTTTCTAGTGTGGCAGTCCATTTTCTCTGCCTACCCCTGAGAAGAAACGGGGTGATGGTTTGTTGTTGTTATAAATATTAGAGTGCAAAGGAAAGAAAAGTCGTGGAAGACCAAGGATAGCATGGCATGATTAATCAAATATTGAAAGGTGGCCACATTCGAAGTCGAAAAAATCGACGAACGTGCACGTTACGATGTATGAATGTGGAGGAAGCAAAAGAGGTATGTCATGACAACGGTATGGCGGTCCAACCTTTCTACCTTCCCCTCCAGAGAGACAGCGTGATGGTTAGTTAGTTAGGTTCTTAACTTTTTGTATATTATCCCACTTTCAGATGTATATTTTATTTTGTTTATTCAGTACTTATTTTATCTTAGAATATTATCAACTGATAAGCTATTGTGTGTCTAGAAGTAGAGGTGGACCGAAGAAAACGTGGCACGATCAAATCAATCAAATATTAAATGTCGGCCACACGGAGAAATCGAAGTGCGTGTACGACACAATGTATGAATGTTGAGGAAGCGAGAGAAGTACATCAAGAATGAACTGTGTGGCGCTCTATTATTTCTGCCTATCCCTTCGGAGAGATGGTGTGATGGTTCTGTAGTTAGACTTTTTATTATAATATTTTTATTTAGATTATCGGCGTGGCCCGTGGTGCATCGCAGGTTGGGAACCCCTGATCCATATTTATATAACATTCTTTGAGGGGGGCCTCCATAATGTCTCTTAAATTCTATGCATTTGAATTATGTAAAATGGGGAAATTATAAATAATAGAAACAAACAAACAAACCATCATAACAGAAACATAGACAGAGAGAATGGACTGCTACTCTACTCTATCCTGACACACTTTTCTAGATTCCTCCACATTCATACAGCAAATCATACACGCATGTCGATTCTTCCGACTCCTATAATGGTCAAACTTTAAAGATTTATTCAACATTGTTATGTTGTGTTTTCCTCGGTACTCTTTGATTCCATAATCCATTCACTTCGTTAATATATACTTTCTTAACCATTCATTCTTCATCCATGGGTTCCATATGTCCAAACCAGTTCGTGATCCATAATTCATAATTTTGTTCATAATACTTTCTTTGGCTCTGCGTTCCTTCCTGATCATACATCATTTTAATAATAATAATTAATTGGATAAAATAGATCGCCGTTTTATGATTTGAATTACGATTTTTCCCTAATGAGCATGACTCACCGTTTTAACAGTCTATTCGTTCTCGTTCCCACTTTCTCCTTCCATTTTATATTTATTTCTTCATATGTTGTTCTCTGATTTTATATTTAGTTTACTTTCATACTCTGACGAAGCTCCGGCGGTAGCGAAACCGGTTGGTGTTACCAAATAAAGTGGTCTACATAATTGTTACTATATAGTAAAGATCTTTCTAACTTTTTACTCTCATAGATATACCCTAAATGTTCTGGCAGGTTTTCCATGGTTTTCTCATCCGTAAGGCGAATCTCGGGACATACGAGTATATATAGATTGCCCATGACCCCAGAGCATGACTGAGTGAGCTCTATAGTTGTAGCGGCGAGAGAAGCGTAGCTTAAATGTGGTCTGGGTCCCCCTTGGTTAAAAATTACATACATTTTTTTTTTTTTTAAACGGAAGTACCGCATGGACGGGACATGGAAGGATCATAATAATGTATTTTGAAACCAATAAAGTAAGAAAAAAAAAACGTGCATGGATGTCTTCCATATTGTCAGTCAGCATGCAGAACCTGCTTGCCTCTGGTGATGCCAGTTTAGGGGAGCAATCAAACTGCTGAGCACGATTGCTTTGGGAGATGAAAGTGACATTCAAAAGGCTTACTGCAAATATACGAGTATTCTGTCTCCTTAGTATTGACTTGCTGGCTTGATGTACCATCCTAGAAACTGATTTTAAACTAACTAACTAACTAACCATCACGCCGTCTCCCCGAAGGGGTAGGCAGAAAGAATGGACTGCCACACTTTTCTTTCCTGACATATTTCTCTCGCTTTCTCAACATTCATACATCGTGTTATGCACGCGCGTCGATTTCTCTGACTCCTCACATGGCCGACATTCAATATTTGATTTATTTTATCGTGCCACGTTTTCCTCTGTCTTCCTCTATTTCTGGTTCCATTTACATCGTTAACATATAATTTTTTTACCATTCTTTCATCATTCGTTCTTTCCATATGTCCATCTTAATGATCCTTTCATTATTTTGTTCATGACACCATCATTCGCACCGCATTCACTTCTTATATTTTCATTCGGCACTCTATCATACACAGAGTATCCACACATTCTTCTAAGAGATCTCATTCCAACTGCATTTATTCTACTTTCATCCTTCTTTTGCCAGTTCCATGCTTCGCTTCCATACATAAGGGTCGGTAGAAGAACACCATTGTGCACTGCCATTCTAGCTTTTTTTGATAGGTTTTTGTTTGCGATGCGATGACAACTTTGAGTGCACCATTCACTTTGTTGCCTGCCCCAACCCTTCTTTCAATATCCCTCTCCACTCGCCCATCTCTTGTAAACATACTACCTAAATACACAAACTCTAACTGATTTTAATATTTTTTGATATCTTGTTTACAGAAAGAAACATGTGTGAGGAGACCATCTCGCATGCACTCCCACGCTGCCCACCACAGGTTATCGTTAGTGGTAAGTGGCATCTTCTTATCCATCTCAAATACAATCTCGTCTTGTGTATATGGTTAACGATTCCGCTTTGTTTGCAGGTGGGGGGAACGTCCCCACTCCGCTGCGGCAGCCCCCTGGAGTCACCCCGCGCGCCCCCTGCGACCGCGGGGCCTCCGCATCCCCTCCATCCCCTACACCACCAGCCTCCACCGGGAGGGGTACCCATCAGAAGGGCTAAGGACCTACTGTAAGTCTATAGGGAATATTTTATTATGGTTTTCATTTAGTATTGTTATTTATTTTTAAAGTGCGCCAAAAAGCTGAACAGTGCAGTCTTTAGCAGTCTCTTAAATTTAACGTCACTATCCTCATACTTAATCAAATCAGTTTATTTACTCAAGACATTACTTCTTCTTCTTCTTCTTCCTTATTGTAGACCTATGTGGTCTGTTCCCCAGAGTGTTGCTCCTCCTGTGAGGTAGATTCCCAGCTGTCCTTCCATCTTTTAGGAGGTCTTCCACGAGGATGAGCCCCATGAGGTGGATTATGCAATGCAATACAGGGGAGTCTGGTGGTGTTCATTCTTTGAACATGACCGTATCACGTCTTTTTCGCTCCCTGCTCCATCTTATAATATCATCAACCTCACATATCTCTCTTATTCTGGTGTTCCTCACGCAATCCCTCAGTGTCTTGCTTGCTATCGTCCTCAGTGTCTTCATTTGGGAAGTCCTCAAAACTTGTTTGGTTCTTACCATGTATGCCCTTGCTTCAACGCCATATGTTATTATTGGTCTTACGCATGCTTTATAGATTCTCATCTTACTCTTAATGGCCATGTCTTTGTTTTTCCATATTGTGGATTTTAGAGCTCTGGGGCTCTAAAAAACATTACAAATAGCATGAATGTTTAAGGCATCTATTGAGTACATGTAAAATATTATATACATTCAACATAATACTAGAAACGCATTAGAGATGGTTCGACATTAGGAAGACAAGATGCTTTCTAAAGTCCAGAGTGTTTGTCCCCTGAACGTACTTTCACAAATATGAAAGATGGCGAAATATAATATGAAAGAAAGAGGCGAGATATTCTGTTATGCTGGAGAGGGTTCAGAAAAAATTTCTGACGTATCTCTACATGAGGAAGTATGGTAGCTATCCGTGGCTCTATCCCACGGCATTTCTTTTGGGAATGCTTGGGACCAACTCTCTGCAGCTTCGAAGAGATGGGCATCTCATAACCCATTTCTTTAGATTACTCAGGGAATGTTTCGAGAACTCGGCCATGCTGGAGGGTGTTGGTCTTTTTGTCCCTGATAGATATCTCCGACAGCGACAGCGTAGATTGTTTTACCTACCGGCCGCCAGAACCAACTTGCCTCTGGTGACACCTGTAGGAAGAGCAATTAATCTGCTGAACGCGGTCTCCTCGGAGATCGACGTCTTTCATAGTAGTAAAAAAAAGTGTTTTGAAGGCAAATACTCTTGATTCTGGAGAGTATCTTGTCTTCCTAATGTCGAACCATTTCTCATGCGTTTCTGGTAGTATACTATGCACCATATATTCTTATATTTTACCTGTTCTCAATAGATACCTTAAAAATTAATTTTGTGATTTGATTTGACGTCGATCTCTGAGGAGAAAGCGTTCAGCAGACTAATTGCTCTTCCCACCAGTGTCACCAGAGGCAGATTGGTTCTGACGGCCGGTAGGTAAAACATTCTGTGCTTTCGCTGTCGGAGATATCTATCGGGGACAAAAAGACCAACATCCGCCAGCACTATACTAACATGGAGGCTATTCCACGTTTATCTATAATTAAATTTTTAAATTTGATTTTCTTTTTCAGATGTGACGGTAGAAGATGGTCCGTGGCATCACTTCCATCCTCTGGGTATGGCACTACACCGGGAAGTTCTAGCTTATCAGTGAGTAAAATTTTCTTTCTTTAAATAATATTTTTTAAATTTCTTAAAGCACATATACCTACACCATAATTGTGTATTCTCTTTTGCTGTTTTATTGGTATGTGTGTACGGCGGGACATCGAAGAAGTGTAGCGTAGCTTAAATGTGGTCTGGGTCCTCGTTGGTTGCAAATAAACCTTATTATTATTTTTTTACATAAGTCCCGCATTGACGGGGGACGGGTCTAGGGAGTGCACGATTGAAGCTGACGAAAGGCACCGCTGCGCCTATAACAGTTTCGGGTAAGCGGAGGGAGCCCTCTATGGCTCGGCCATATAAAAAATATATATACCATATGAAGCAACTTCACTGGCTTCAAAGTCTAGAAAGAATCCAGTATAAGCTATGCTGGACAGTCTTCAAAGCGCTACATGGAATGGCTTCATGTTATATATCCGAACTCTGTATAACAGACAACCCAAATTCAAGGAAATCCACACTTCGCTCGGCAAACTCCTCTGCAATAGAAGATTAGTTAAGCCGAAGCGTTGCTCTAGTGAAAATTTCGGGGATCGAGCCTTTGCAGTAGCCGGCCGATCACCTTGGAATAATCTCCCTTCATACCTTAGATGCATAAATGATTCGACAGATTTCAGATAATAATAATAATAATAATATGCTAACTTTTAAAGCGCCGTTTTTGTGATGTAATCACCTCAATGGCGCATTAAGACGTGTTTTAAATCTAAAAATCTAAATGTGAACGCTGCATCTGATTTACGCGATCGGTTAGAAAGTATAGTAGAACAAAGTATAAATGTTTAAATTGGGTATGAAATATGAAAAAGATGAGTTTTCAGTTTAGATCTGAAATCTGTCGGATCATTTATGCATCTGAGGTGTTTGTGTGTTCCTTCTAATACGAGTAGCCCGAGCGATGTGGCACGTGTCAATTGAAAAAGTATTCTTACCTTATTTGATGACGGAATTGTATAAATATTTGAAGATCTAAGCTGAAAACTCAACTTTTTCATATTTCATACCCAATTTAAAACTTGTATATTTTATTCTATTATACTTTCTAACCGATCGCGAATATCAGATTCAGCCTTCATTTTTAGAATTAAAACCCGTCTTAATCAGTGGCGGTAATCCCAAAGAAGCCCAGAAGGCCGGCTTGCGTAAGAAATTTTGAATCAAAACCTCTTCTGGCTTACAGAGGTTCAGCTCTTGTGGCTATTCCTCTTACGTCTGACGGGAACATTGTTGTAAGGTGATTTGATGGGTTGTTGGTTTATGCGGGGGCATGATAACTTAGATTTGGGGGTTTTGATTCAAAATATCTTACGCAAACCAGGCTTCTGGGTTTCTGAGGGAGTACCGCCCTTGAGGTGATTACATCCCATAAATGGCGCTTTAAAAGTTAGTTAGGTTTAGAAAGTTTCAATCCTGGGATTGGTTTGCAGCAATTTCTTCTATTCTTCTCTTCCATTCTTCCCTGTCTTGTGCGGCTCTTTTGAAATCTGCATATGACGAGCAGCGCACGTCCACCAACAGGTGCTCTCGGCGTGGGCGTCCATGCAAGAGACCTTCTTGACGTATTACATGGCCGATCCATCTTGCACACCTTTCGGACAAGGTCCTGAGCAGGTGCCTTCCTCCTTCGATTCCTTGAATAACTTCATTCGTGATATGGTCTCTCCAGGAAATTCCTAATAGTCTTCTATAGGACCACATCTCAAAAGCCTCCAGTCTCCGCTTATCTCTTTCGGATAGGCACCATGTCTCGCAGCCGTACATCAAGATACTCCATACATAGGTCTTGATGAGGAGTTAGCATATTATTATTATTATTATTAACTGTATCTGGTATCGTTCCTTTACGTGTCAATGGAATGGCTAGCTAGACTCATAAGGAAACCCCTGGACCCGATCTCTCCCAATTTCTCTTGCCATTGTGGTGGAAGGTTCGAAGGAAAGGTACGGGCAGCCGAAACCCTGCCCAAGTTGTCTTGCTTATGGCAGTATCGCTCAATGTAATTGTTTGGTTCCAGTCGCAATGCTCCTCGCAAGAGCGCCTGCACCAGATGGCCATGGGGGCTGTGGAGGACGGGGGGCGCGGAGGCCCAGGTAGGCGCCACAGTCCGGCCCCTGCACACCCCGCCCGCTGCGCCCACTGCTCCGTCACTCACAGCAACAACATCAGGTCAGTCGTACAAACCTAACCTCATTTCACATATTATACTTAACTTACATCACGCTTACTTAATTTAAATCACAATGGTTAAAAAAGTATACGTTAACAATGTAAATGGGGTAAGGAGTTGAGGTAGACCGAGAAAAACAAGAAGAATCATCGTGCGTGTATAACTCGATTTATGAATGTGGAGGAAGGTAGAGAGGGATGTCAGGATAGAGTAGTGTGGCGGTCCATTCTCTCTGCCTACCCCTGCGGCGAACGGCGTAATGGTTTGTTGTTGTTGTTGTACATCACGCCATTTCTCTGGAGGGGTAGGCAGATAGGATGGATTGCTACTCTTTTCTCTTCTGACATATTTCTCTTGCTTCGTCAACATTCATACATTGTGTCATGCACGCACGTCGATTTCTCCCACTCCTCACGTGGCCGACATTCAATATTTGATTTATTTGATCGTGCTACGTTTTCCTTGGTCTACCTCTATTTCTAGTTCCATTTACATCGTTAAAATATACTTTTTAACATTATTTATTTATTCATTCTTTCCATGCGTCCAAACCATCTTAACGTTCCTTTCATTATTTTGTTCATAACACTGTCATTCGCACCGCATTCACTTCTTATACTTTCATTCAACACTCTATCATACACAGATTTTCAATACATTTGTCTTAGAAATCTCATTTCTACTGCATTTATTCTACTTTCATCCTTATTCTGCCTGTTCCAAACTTCGTTTCCTAACATAAGGGTCGGTACAAGAACACCTTTGTGCACTACCATTTTAGCTTTTTTGAAAACTATGCATGGTAAAGTGTCAAAAGAAAATTTAACTTGTGAGAATGAAACTGTTATGAACAAAATAATGAAAGGAATATTAAGATGGTTTGGACACATGGAAAGAATTAATGAAGAAAAAAAGATTTAAAAAAGTTATATGTTAAAAATGTAAATGGAACTAGAAATAGAAGAACACCGAGGAAAACGTGGCACTATCAAATAATGAATGTCGGCCATGCGAGGAGTCAGAGAAGCAAGAGAAGTATGCCAGGAAATAAGTGTGGCAGTCAATTCTTTCGGCCTACCCCTTCGGAGAGATGGCGTGATGGTTAGTAAGTTTTTTTTGTTAGAAATGAGATCTGTTAGATGAATATGTGTGTTTGTTTGTTACTATGTCGATGCATTCTTCCAAATGGGCGACATAAATGTATATATTAAATAATTGCGTAGATTTTCACGGCAATGTCTATTTGAAAAAACTTTAAATATTAGATTTGATTAGATTTTAGCGGTTTCCTTCAATATGTGAAGTGCATTTTATTGTGTGTTTTCTTGAAATACATGCATTATGATCCCCGGAGTCAAGTATCATAACACAATGGTCGCATTTCCTATATAAATATGTATTCCCTTTAAATACCTTCATAGCTGTTCTTGTTTGTAAATCGTGTTTGATTTGAATTATCATACATTGACGGCTCACATTTGAGTTGTCATGCTGATACGTATTTCATTAACTAACTAACCGTCATGCCGTCTCCCCGTACGCAAAAAGAATTGACTGCCACACTTTTCTTTCCTGAAATACTTCTTTCGATTCCTCAAAATTCATGCGCGCACGTCGATTTCTCCGACTCCTCACGCGGCTGACATTCAATATTTGATTTATTTGATCCTGCCACAGTTTCCTCGGTCTTCCTCTATTTCTAGTTCCATTTACATTGTTTACATACACTTTTTTTACCATTCTTTCTTCATTCATTCTTTCCATGTGTCCAAACCATCTTAATAATCCTTTATTTATAAATTTATTTACATATATTGTGTTGTGGATTCATATTTGAATAACTTAACTAACTATAACCCAATTGGGTTTTTAAAAAAATAAATTAAATAAAAAAAAAATTATTACTTTTAACACAACTCTGAAATATTTTTTATACGCCGATAAAGGATGAGATATATCCGAAATAGGTCTGTAAACAGTATAATAGGTTAAAAAAATATAATGTTTTTCAAATAAAAAAAATAACATAAAAAACTAATTAATTTATTATCACGCCATCTTCCCGGACATACATCTATCGCTTCCTCCACATTCATACATCTTGTCATGCTAGCACGTTGATTTCTTAGATTCCTAAAGTGACGGAGATTTAATATTTGATTGATTTATTTTGATATTCTCTATTTCTAGCTCCGTTCACTTCGTTTACATATACCTTCTTCACGATTCTGTCTTCATTCATTCTTTCCATGTCTCTAAACCATCTTAACGACCCTTCCAATATTATGTATATAACACTTTCATTCGCACCGCATTCACTTTTTATATTTGCATTTCGTCACCTGAGTAAGAAGGTTCCAACTGACAAAAGTAAAAAGCTGAGAAAAATGAAGTCAAAGTTTTGTTGGTTTCGGGTGTGTATCTTGGAATAAAAGGGTTTTATTCCAATTTCCAGAGATTCTTTTACCGAGAAACGTGTAAATTTTGTCTGGCAACAGTTGGAATAATAAAGTTCTAAGTTTAAATGAATCCTTCTTCGGTGAATCGTGTGTTTTGAATGATCAGATGGAACTTGATTCTTTTCGTAACATCAAAATGATGATACTATTACATTTTTTTTAATTGTACGTATAGATAAGGTTAGTAAGAACCCTTTTTACGAAAAAAAGCCAAATGTGAAATTTTGTTAGTTGGAACCCTCTTACTCTCAGGTGACGATTTGACATGCATCATGTACAGATACATACATTTTTTCTTAGATATCTCATTTCTACGGCATTTATTCTACTTTTATCCTTCTTTTGCCAGTTCCATGCTTCACTCCATACATAAGGGTCGGCACAAGAACACTTTTGTGCACTGCCATCTTAGCTTTGATAATCTTATACATATTTACCACACATTCGTCTAAGATATTTTAATTCTATACAATTTTTTAATAAATAAAAGTGGAATAAAAACAGTGTTGTTATTTCTATTGCAAAATAATTATTTATTTATTGTTTTGTTCTTAAATATTTTTGTTTCTCTCTATTCCTAGTGGCTCTCAAGGTTCAGGAATCAACCAGTGGCTGTCTCTCTCCGACTCCGGTGGTTCAGGGAGTGGAGGAGCTGGAACCGATTCACCTCAAAGTCCCTTCAGGAGACCACGGAGTAGGAGTTTAAGGTAAATTTTTTGATCATTTACCAAGGGCATGGACTGTATACCTCCCAACTGGGGTTACCCGTTTTAGGAAGGTATTTTTTTTTAGAACTATGTGTTCTTCGTCTTACTCTTTGCCATTTCGGTCGGCTCTCCATGACGCTCTGTTTGGTGTTTGCTATCTGTTGAGTCCACATTTCTTGAGAGTGGCCTTGACAGATGACCCCCATGTCACCAAAGGCCGTCCACTTCCTCTCTGGACCGTCAAATAACATTTATTGACTATTTGTCAGATAACGAAGTTCAACTATATTTAGATTAATTTTAAACTTATTTTTATATAACGAACTTTCGGATTAGTCTGTTATATCGAGGTTTTACTGTACTTAAATTTTTGTCTTTATTTCAACAGTGACCGGTTTCGCCAGGTTTGCTGGCATCTACATACAGAGAGTTTAATTTTACCTGACTTACTAAAATGAAAAAATATTTAATTATTAATTAATATAGATAAACAATAAAATTAAACACTTTATCGCCTAGTATAAACCAATTTATTTAAGTAAGTAGGGCCAATTGGTTTCACTCTGTAGTGAGCTTCCTCAGGGCTATTACACAAATCAATTTGACTATGTGATGAAGTGTTTAATTTTATTTTTAAATGTGTCAAACCACCAAGTAATGACTTCATGACAACCGGGTGGTGGTCTAGGGGATAGAACGCTTGGCTCCTGATCCAGGGGACATGGGTTCAAGCCTGGACACGACCAGGTTCCTTCTTCATAATAATGAGCTTTTTTCTGCGCACATTGAAGATTGTAAAATAAATTCTAATATCATTGATGTAAATCCTTGATGTTAGTCTTTTTTAAAAAAAAAAATATATATATATAAAAAATTAGTCGAGTCTTGCCTCTTTAAAAAATTTAAATTAGTGTTAATGCCTCTCTCTAGGTGTATTTTTATTTATTTATTGATCATTTTTATCTGTCATGACTATGAATGATGTCTGTTTCACGTAGCTCCCCGGCCCGTTCGCCCGTATCGGGAGACGACCAGGTAGCGGCCATGTCGGCACTGTTTGCCAGTCGGTTCCCTCGCGCCCAGCACCACATGGAGGCCCGTCTGCGCCGGCTGGCCGCGGAGCCCCCGCCTCGCACAGCCCCTCCCATCGTCAGATTCGTGCACCATCAGGTAAACTCATCTCGAAGTTCAGCATCAGAGACATACAAACATTTCACACACATTTCCAGATCGTTTGCGATTACATAATAAGAATTTATAAAGCAAATCAAATCAGTTTATTTTATTTCACCAATAGACATTACAAAATTAATTTTTAAGGCATCTATTGAGAACAGGTAAAATAATATATTCAAATCAAATCAAATCAAATCAGTTTATTAACTCAAAAGACATTACAAACAGGAAAATGTTTAAGGCATCTATTGAGTACAGGTAAAATATTATAAAAATACAACAAAGTACCAGGAACGCATTAGAGATGGTTCGACATTAGGAAGACAACATACTTTCTAAAGTCAAGAGTATTTGTCCCCTGAACGTACCTTCACTAATATAAAAGACGTCGATCTCCGAGGAGACCGCGTTCAGCAGACTAATTGCTCTTCCCACCGGTGTCACCAGAGGCAGATTGGTTCTGGTGGCCGGTTGGTAAAACAATCTGTGCTGTCGCTGTCGCTGTCGGAGAAATCTATCAGGGACAAAAAGACCAACACCGTCTAGCACGGCCAAGTTCTCGAAATATCCCCTGATTAATTTAAAGAAATGGGTTATGAGATGCCCATCTCTTCGAAGCTGTAAAGAATTGGTTCCGAGCATTCCTAAAAGAAATGCTGTGGGATAGAGCCACGGATAACTACCATACTCCCTTATGTAGAGATACCTCAGAAATTTTTTCTGAACTCTCTCCAACATAACGGAATATCTCGCCTCGTGAGGACTCCATATCACAGAACCACTTTCGAGTCTGCTCCGAACCAACGCGTTGTATAGGACTCTGAGCACATTGTGTATAGGATAGGATTGGTCATGTGTTGCGACAAAAATGTTTCCTGCATGATGTATTGGAGGGAATGGTCGAGGGATCAATTGGCAGAGGACGACCTCGCCAGGAGCAGGGGAAGGGGGGGCTAGTTGTTACAAAAAAATTAAAAGTTGAATATCTGATAACTCTTTATTTTGAGAGACATCATATTCATTTTATCTTAAAGTACATGTATTAAAATATAATAATACAATTTACACGTGTTTATAGAAAGTCCACAAAAATAATTATAGCATTTATAAAAAAAAAATCAAAGTGTAACAATGTGCCCCACGGGGGGGCAAGTTGTTACAGGGTGGGGGCATGTTGTTACGAACTAAAACAAAAATCAAACATGTATGTAATTGTTAACATTAATATGTGGAATATATATAATAACATGTAAAATTAAATTTTTGAATATTTAATCGCTTAAATCTATGTCCGAATCACAATTTTGGCATGTAAAATTAACTTTATCGCCACGAATGCAGGAAATGTGAGCCCATTTATTGCATGCGATGCACTGGATCCATTCCCGTCCAGGTTTAGAGCAAACAAAACTCTCTGTACATACCAAACACAGGCATTCTTCGTGTTCTGAGTCGGAAGAAGAATCCAGTACTTGCTTCTACTTCAGTTTCTTCTACTGTTTTTTATTTTCAAATGCACACGCCGAAATGTTTTTTTTTTATTGATTTGGCGGCCTGTTTTTGTTTTCTCGAGCTCTCTCCCAGTTCGATTTGGTTCTTAACCGGAGTGTCAGTCAATATTGCTGATAAAATTTTTCTTCTGGAATAATGAACTCCCCTTCTTGATCCAGATTTAGGATGGCCTTATTTGTTCAGGCGTGGTATGCTGTATTTTATTGATGCCACTTGTTGATGGCTGCGGTTCCGTGAAAAAAGATAATTGCTCTTCTTAATTTTGAGGTAGAGCTTCACAACTGGAGGTTGCAGGTTATAAAGGAGAAGATGAATGTGGTTCATTGACCACAGAAACGGTTTCTGCCATGGTTTCGTTGGTATTATCTATTGATACACTTTCAGTGCTAAAGTTCTCAGGCATTGGACGATCGGTTATTTCGGAAGGCTCGAAGTCTTCCTCTGAAAATATATTTCGATTATATGGCCATATAGTATATATATACTTTAAGCTCCTTTTCCTGATCAACAGAAAATATTTGCCGAGGCTTGTTGTAACCCACTAAGGTAAATGTGGTTGGACCATTCTCTTGACGTTTTATGTAACGATGTAATGTCATAAAATTTACTTTGCATGCTTCGGCAGCTCTTTGAATAGATACTTTTTTTCTGTTACTTCTTTAGCTGCTCTTTTGTAGGTCTCCTCGGAAAATTTACCTCTATTGTTTTTTTTTTTATATGTCCGTACCATTGTTATATAAAATCTAGAACAATAATAATAAATGGTTTAATAATTTTATATAAATATGCCATTTGAAGTTAAAGGGAAACGTAGTGGGGCTAGTTGTTACAGTAACAACTTGCCCCCCCATCGTTGTAACAACTAGCCCCCCTGACCCAAAATGAAAACAAATTGCTATAACATTAACACGGAAAGTGTTATTATTTCGATATATTATCTGAATGTAAGCAGAGACATGTAGAGTTTTACCAATTTACTTAGAATCAACTTTCCTCTTATAGTTGGTGAACAATTAAACTTCAAAATCAGTCAACGAAAGTGACTTTCAGATACGAAATGCACTATAATCGGGTTTATTTGAATTACGCACGACCGGCAGGAGCGACGTTCCGTCGAGCACTGCGGACACGATACCTAGACATACTGTGCGACACATACGCCACAGAACCTAGTGGTGGGGGAGTTATTTAGAATGTAACAACTTGCCCCCGTAACAACTAGCCCCCCCCTCCCCTACCTAGACCAGATTTGCCGAGATATGGGCTGCACCTCTTATGTGGAGTTGAAGAGAGTTGCCGAGGACCGAGCGGAGTGGAAGAGGGGATGCGTCGCCTTGCTGCAGACCAATCATTAGATTGAGATCAGAGAAGAAGATACTACCAGAAATGCATGAGAGATGGTTCGACATTAGGAAGACCGAATACTCTCCAGAATTAAGTGTATTTGCCTTCTGAAAGTACTTTCACTAATATGAAAGACGTCGATCTCCGAGGAGACTGCGTTCAGCAGATTAATTGCTCTTCCCACCGGTGTCACCAGAGGCAGGTTGGTTCTGGCGGCCGGTAGGTAAAACAATCTGTGCTGTCGCTGTCGGAGATATCTATCAGGGATAAAAAGCCGAATACCCTCCAGCACGGCCGAGTTCTCGAAATATCCCCTGAGTAATCTAAAGAAAAAGGTTATGAGATGCCCATCTCTTTGAAGCTGCAGCCCCAAGCATTCCCAAAAGAAATGCCATGGGATAGAGCCACGGATAGCTATGGAATATCTCGCCTCGTGAGGACTCCATATCGCAGAACCACTTTCGAGTCTGCTCTGAACCAATTTGTTGTATTGGACTCTGAGCACATGAGGATCCCTGAAAACTCTTCCGGTCCGGAGTGGATGATCCCAAGATCTCTCATCATAGATTACTCTCACTATCATGAAATATGTCAACCTCCGAGGCGACCTGATTAACCCTTAACGTACCGTGTTCAAAACAAAACGCTTGCTCCCATGTGGTAAGTTCAGTTTACCGCTAACTTTATCTAAATATCAAGCATATGACTAGATGAATCAAAATTTAATTTATGTCATCTTGTAGGGAATTTCATTAGGAATAGATCGATATCTATAACATACATGGATTATTTGAAAAACATATCATTATTAATTTTTTTTCTGGAACCATGCGATTTCTGATATGTAATGCGTCATAGCATACGGGCGACTAAACATCGGGTCGGGTCGGGTCGAAACTTGTCTGAGCGCCGGGCCGGCGGGGCGATGATAAAGGCACCTAGGCAAAATGTATAGTACGTTCAAGACAACGAGTACGTATTAATATTTGTCCCTTTTGGTAAAGTGTTAATATTTTCACAGTTCTGATATTATTAACTTACGTGCTGCGTTTTCATCCAGTCGGTATTATTACGTACCTATTGAAAAGGTCAAAGATATAATTTATAATACGTTCAAAACAGCGAGTAAGTATTTGTCACTTTTGATAAAGTTGTAAATATTAGCAAAACAAATTCTACCTTAACACGAATGAAGGTGAGGGCAGTCTTAGAAAATATTTTTTTTTGGGATGAAGGAAGTAATTTTTGCTTTTTTTTTTATTACGAAATATTGAGAACACTTCAATGGAGGATTACAATTTTTTTATAATATTAGGGTCCATAGGTTTTAAGAAAATCAACTTTAAATTGGCAGTGGAAACTCAATTTACCACATGGCAACGCGACGGTTAAACAACGAGATTCCCATACCCACAGGCATAACCATTGGCAGGTTGGTACTGCAGCATGGCAAATAAAACAATCTGTGTGGTGTCTTTGATGAAGGTAATTTTCAGGGGCAAATAGATCAATGAGTGGACACCGCTTGACTCCCCAATTTTGGACTACACAATGCCTCATTGAAGGAAGAAGAATTTCATATTAAATATTGTTAACTTTAGATTCATTCTGCATCATCATTTGCCATTTCGTATAATGTGAATGATAACTGAGACAGCGTTCTATCTATATTAAATATGCAGACATTCAATTAATTATATTAAACGCATGCACGGCTTATGCTAATCCGTTCAATTGATTTGATTAAATTGGAACCAACAATGCATTGCATATTATCTTCGCAGATAATGTGGGAAGATAGCGCTGTTAAAAATATAAAAAAAAACGTGAAATACTTTGGTCATAATGTTATTTAAGATTTGTAGATAAATTTGTGATGAAGATTATCATGATTAACCAAATAGACGCGGGGGACTCACCCATTACTTTTTTTTAATGCTTACCCCATTAATGGTATTAGAATTTATTATACAATTTCTTTCGTATGAAAGAACTGAAAGGATTGGATGCAGGTGCCAAAATGAGAGGAGTGTCAGTAAGCTGTCTCTTGTATGCGAATCACGCTATCCTACTTGCAGACAACGAGCATGAACTACAAGTTGTGGCGAATAGTATGTATGAGGTATGCATGCGAAATGATCTGATGATGAATGTAAGTAAGTCCAAGCGGGAATGGTGAAAATTCGGAGCAAGTAGATGTGATTGTGTATTTGGGTAATATGTTTACAAAATACGGGCGAGTGGAGAGGGATATTGAAAGAAGGGTTGGGGCAGGCAACAAAGTGAATGGTGCACTTATAGTTGTTATCGCAAAAAAAAAACTTATCCAAAAAAGCTGAAATGGCAGTGCACAATGGTGTTCTTGTACCGACCCTTGTATGGAAGCGAAGCATGGAACTGGCAAAAGAAGAATGAAAGTAGAATAAATGCAGTAGAAATGAGATATCTTAAAGGAATGTGTGGATTCTCTGTGTATGATAGTTTCGAATGATTGTGTTATGAACAAAATACTGAAAGGATCATTAATATGGTTTGTGAATGAAGAAAGAAGAGAAAAAATAGATGTTAAAAATAGATTGTTCATGTAAATGGAACTAGAAATAGAGGAAGACTGAGGAAAACGTGGTACGATCAAATAAATCAAATATTAAATTCACAAGACACAAAGCGTGGTCTTCTTGCCGAAGGGATTTGATGAAACCATGTCTCACATGTTCTAATCGATGGAGCGTGTTCACCATATGTTTCTATCAGCAAACGATGACTTTCCAGAGTCTTGTAAGCCAGAAAAGCGAATGTTCTTTTTCAGGTACAAAAGTTGACATGATCACTGAACGATACAACGCAGACGCTATTGTTTGGTGAACTCAACTTGTGTGTGTGTGTAGGTTAATGTCGGGTGAACAAACTGACGTAGTGTCATATTCATACGCTGCGTACTGTTTGGTGGCGCCATCTTCTAGTGAAACTGGTAAAGACTTGCATACACCTGGTATAAGTTTTAAAATCGCTGTTTGTTACCCTATATAAACAAATAAATTAATTCACAAATATGAACCACTGTTTAACGGTTTCGCAGGTGTTGGAGATGGCTCGTGACTGCCTGCACAAGTCGGAGACAAAACAGATCACCAGCCGTTACTTCTACGACATGACTGAGAACCTCGAAAGACTTTTACAAGAGGTAGGTTTGCGCTTTTTTTTTTACGTGGTCGAGAAATAAAAATTTCCAGATGGTTCTAATCGTCTGCGTGTCTCTTTCAGACCCGGGATAAGTCGGAAGACTCGGCGGCCGTGTGCCGGGTGTCGGCGCTGGTCACGCGGCTGCTCCTGGCCGTGTCCCGGCCGGCCCGGCTGCTGGAGTGCCTGGAGTTTGATCCTCAGCAGTTCTACCAGTTGCTGGAGGCCGCCGAGGGCCGGGCCAGAGAGACGCAGGTACAGTAAACTTTGTCTTTTCACAACAGTTTATTTTTTGGATTTGCAGAAATATTTCGGCCGTGATCCGACCTTCATTGACGTAAGCTAACTATCTAACCATCGAGGGGTAGGCAGAGAGTAGACTCTGTCCTGACATACCTCTCTAGCTTCATCCACATTCATACATCGTAACATCCTTTTTTAAAAGTTAGTGTTGTAAACAAAGTATATAACAAAAGAAAAAGACAAATAAAACATCTACAACACAAACTACCGACCCTTATGTATGGAAGCGAAGCATGGAACTGGCAAAAGAAGGATGAAAGTAGAATAAATGCAGTAGAAATGAGATCTCTTAGATCGTGAATGTGTGGATACTCTGTGTATTATAGTGTCGAATGAAAATATAAGAAGTGAATGCGGTGCGAATGATGGCGTTATGAACAAAATAATGAAAGGAACATTAAGATGGTTTGGACATATGGAAAGAATGAATGAAGAAAGCATGGTGAAAAAATTATATGTTAACGATCAAATAAATATAATCAAATCAAATCAAATCAAATCAGTTTATTTTCTCAAAAGACATTACAAACATTTTTTATAGTTTAAGGCATCTATTGAGAACAGGTAAAACATAAGGAATATATAATACCAGGAACGCATGAGAGATGGTTCGACATTAGGAATACAAAATACTCTCTAAAGTCAAGAGTATTTGTCTTCTGAATGTACTTTCACGAATATGAAAGACATCGATCTCCGAAGCGATCATGTTCAGCAGTTTGATTGCTCTCCCCACCGGCATCACCAGAGGCAGGTTGGTTCTGCATGCTGGGAGATAAAACAGTCTGTGCTGACGCTGTCGAAGATAGCCATCTGGAACATAAAGATGGATAGCCTCCAAGATGACGGAGTTCTCAAAGAATCCCCTGATAAGTCTGAAGAAATGGGTAAGTGTGCACCCATCCCTTCTTATCTGTAAACTATTGGTCCCCAGCATGCCCAAGAGGAATGCAGTGGGATAAAGCCACGGATAGCTACCAAACTCCCTCATGTAGAGATATCTCAGAAATCTTTTCTGAACCCTCTCTAACATGAGCGAGTATCTCGCCTCGTGGGGACTCCATATCACCGAGCCACACTCGAGCCGGCTCCGGACCAATGAGTTGTACAAAATTCGCAAAACATAGGGATTCTTGAAAACTCTACCAGTTCGGAGAATAAATCCCAACATTTTCAGTGCAACTCCACATATTCTCTCGATGTGAGCATGGAAAGTCAGCCTACTTTCATAAACGATACCAAGATCCTTTATCGTTGAAACACGCTTAATAATATTGAATGTCGGCCATGTGAGGAGTCATAGTTTTCGACGCGCGTGCATGACACGATGTATGAATGTTGAGGAAGCGAGAGAAATATGTCAGGAAAGAAAAGTGTGACCGTCCATTCTTTTTGCCTACCCCTTCGGAGAGACGGCGTTATGGTTAGTTAGTTAGTAAGTTTTTTGAACACAAAATATGGCGAACATAGAAGAAAAATTATGTACAAATTTTATAATTGTATTTCAATGATAACAACGCAAATGCAACCCCAGACAATGTGTTAACTTGATGTTTTGTCAACAATAATGAACGTAAATATGTATTTTTTTTATAAGTATAAAAAAAACGCAGATGATGTGTTAATTTTGCACTTTTTTTTAACGATTATTTTTTGTGTCCGCTCAGGGTGTGATGTCGGACCTGCCGCAGTACATCATCCACAAGCTGGGGCTCAGTCGGGACCCTCTGCAAGAGGAGCCTCCACCCCCGCCACCCCTCCCCCCGCCACAGGCCCTGCCCCCCGAGCATTCCTCCCCAAAGTGGGTTAAAAACAAATTGTTTCAACATTTTGAATGTATACAAATACTTGTAGATGAATACTGGATTTTACCCATTGTGGGTTATCAATTTAAGGATTAATTGTATCTCAATAGAGACGAAGACGCAAATTGGAAACAGAATATGGTGGTCGAGGCGTTTACAGGACTTATGACCTGTCATTGGTTGGGTTAAGCGTACGCTTTATGTAATACAACATTTCCCATTCGGTCCTTCTTACGACCACCACGTCTGACAAATTTTTGGAAGATGTATACCACATATGCTACAATGTTGGGAAACACTTAAAAAAAATTTAGTTCAATCTACACTAGCGCCATCTATTAAGATTGGATGTAAGCATTAAGCAGAAGATCTTTATTAACGCAATGTGAAAGGCTACCGCCATTAACATACATTGCTAGATAACGCCTGAAGATGTCTCTCCAATTTTTATGCTTTTTAACTTGGACCAGTTTTTATACATGTTACGAAAAGTTTGGTCTGTTTTTTTATTGTATGAAAATTGCATTTGTTTGAAAGGTAAATTAAATCAAAGGATTTATTTTACAGACTATTTATAAATTATATAATACATTTTAATATTTAATTACTTTCTCTAAAGTCGCGGCTATTTTGGCATAGTTATCTCCGACAGCGCCAGCATAGATTGTTTTACCTACCCGCCGCCAGAACCAACCTGGCTCTGGTGACACCGGTGGGAAGAGCAATCAATCTGCTAAACGCTGTCTCCTCGGAGATCGACGTCTTTCATATTAGTGAAAGTACGTTCAGAAGGCAAATACTCTTAATTCTGGAGAATATCCTGTCTTCCTAATGTTGAACCATCTCTCATGCGTTTCTGGTAGTATACTATACACAATATATTATTTTACCTGTTCTCAATAAAAATAAATTTTGTAATGTCTGTTGATGAAATAAACTGATTTGATTTGAAGATGGAAGTCTTTTCCAAATAAACAAATATAAATATATAAGATAGTTATCCCCAAAAAAAAGGCAACCAAAGGGTATGAGAAGCCTTCCAGGCGAATGGCGCAAAATGGTGCTTTAAAAATCATCGTTATCATCGAATTTTGCATATATATTTGTGTTTCCAGGAACAAATCCAGAAGCGGTGGCACCTCACCGACGGAGAGTGACTACCAAGTGATAAAACTGATCTCAAACGGAGCCTACGGAGCTGTGTATTTAGTTAAGCATAAGCAAACGCGACAGAGGTGAGCTGCTTTCAACCTTTTTATTTTATTTTAACCCTTTGCGCACTGCTGGCGCCAAATTTGCGACATGCTTAACTTATTCATAATTCTGATGGCGCGAAAATGGCGACGCATAAAAATCACTTAAATAATGATCTCCCTTCTGTCATAAAAGTCCATTTCATCACTTTAAAAAAATTGTTCAAAATCATACGTTAAGAGTTTGTAGATCGTATCAATTAAATTCATTGCGCTGATTAGTGTGATGAAAGCGCCAACAAACGACCTTCGTAGAAGAGTGGCAAGAGCTATGACTGCCACACCGAAGGTCCTGGGTTCGATTACCGGCGTGGCAGTGTGATTGTCACGCTGTCATTGGTTTGGTATAAAATTCACGTCACAATAAAATGATGATGGATTTGCTTAAAAAACAAATTGAATACAGTAATTGGGTTCAAACGAACTGTTGTATATAAAAAAATATATGTATTTTTGACCGTAACCTGAAACTTTTCCTTTTTATTTCAGTTTTTTTTTATCTCAAGATATTTGTTCCCGGATAATTGTTAGTCTATTTATGTGTTTCTCGGTATGTGCAGGTTTGCAATGAAGAAGATAAACAAGAACAACCTAATGTTAAGGAATCAGGTGGAGCAAGTTTTTGCGGAGAGAGACATCCTCAGCTTTGCCGATAATCCATTTGTCGTAAGTTATTATAAAAGAAACCAAAATAACCTAAACCATCCCAGATGTGTTTTCAAGACTTGAGACCAACCTAACCTTATTCGATGTGACCCCAACATCTAGCCTAACTAACTAACTAACCACCTCTCCGAAGGGGTAGGCAGAAAAAGTGGACTACCACACTTTTCTTTCCTGACATACTTCTCTCGCTTTCTTAACATTCATACATTGTGTCATGCATGTTCGTCGATTTTTCAGACTCCTCACGTGGCCAACATTAAATATTTGATTTATTTGATCGTGTCACATTTTCCTCCACATCTAGACTATGTTGTATTACAACCAAACATTACAAGACCAACTTAATAACTATAAACTATTTGTTTTTTGAATGTATACAAATACTTTTAGACAAATACTGGATTGTACCCATTGCGGGTTAATCATTTTTTAAGGATTAATTGTATCTCAATAGAGACGAAGATGTAAATTTATTTGTATTTTTTTGGAATCAGAATATGGTAGTCGAGGCGTTTACAGGACTTATGACCTGTCATTGGTTGGGTTAAGCGATCACTTTATGTTTACAACATTCCCCATTCCGCCCTTCTTATGACCACCACGTCTGACAAATTTTTGGAACTTGTATTATATATATGCTACTATTTTTAAATAACTTCAAATAATGCTTACAAATAATCTTAATAGATGGCGCTAGTGTAGATTGACCTAAAAAATGTGAAGTTATTTAAAAATAGTAGTATATATACAAGTTCTAAAAATTTGTCAGACATGGTGGTCGTAAGAAGGGCGGAATGGGTAATGTTGTTAAAATAAAGCGATCGCTTAACTCAACCAATGACAAGTCATAAGTTCTGTAAACGCCTCGACTACCATATTCTGTTTCCAAAAAAAAAAATTACGTCTTCGTCTCTATTGAGATACAATTAACTATAAACTACTTAAACGAGATTAATGTTGATTAACATAATTTGACATATAAAATATGACTAACTAACTAACTAACTAACCATCACGCCATTTCTCCGGAGGGGTAGGCAGAGAGGATGGATCGCCACAATGGCCTGTCCTGGCATACCTCTCGGGCTTCCTCTACATTCATGCATCGTACCATGCACGCACGTCGATTATTCCGACTTCGAATGTGGCCACCTTTTAGTAATTGATTAATTTGGTCATGCCATGTTTTCCTCGGTCGTCCTCGGCTTCTTTTCCCACTCACGCTGCTTGTGTACAACTTTTTAACCATTCTACTCTCATCCATTCTTTCCATATGTCCAAACCATCTCAGGGATCCTTTTTTAATTTTATCCATGATGCAGCCATCTGCCTTACATTTTTTTCTTATTTCATAATTCGGTATTCTATCATACAACATTTTCCCGCACATTGTTCTTAGTGATCTCATTTCTACGGCGTTTATCCTGCTTTTATCTTTCTTTTGCCAGCTCCAAGCTTCACTTCCATACATGAGGGTTGGCACTAGAACTCCTACTATAAAATATGAATGTTGTTAACAGATATTTCTTGGTGGAAGTTCATTATAAATATTGAAAATTATATGAATTATTTTATATGATATATTTAGTTTTATTGGGAGACCAGAAGATGGCAGCGAGCCTCCGTCGCTGCCTAAGTCGTTCGAAACTAAAGAACAAGTGGAATAAAACTAATTTCAGTATACTCCCGATTTTCCGGGGTCGGGTTAAACAGGAAACGGATTATCCGGGACACTTGAGTCATTGAAAAAATATTTTATAAAAACAAAAATATTTCACAATAGTACTTATCTTCTCTTCTTAAAGTGCCCTGTCAGGTCCCCCCGACGTTGGCAAACACTCTGGTAAACTCTTCCCTATCCTGCGCTGTCCGGAATAGCTCCTCCACAGTTTCGATTCCCGTCCATTCCCTCACATTGCACAGCCAAGAGATCTGCCTTCTCCCTGCCCCCCTGCGACCCTCTAATTTTCCCTTCAAAATTAGATGCAGCAGGCAATATTTTTCTCCTCGTAGGACGCGATCCAGATATGAAATCTTGCAGACTTTGATCAATGTCAGCAGTTCTCTATTTTCTCCTGCACGATTCAGGACTTCTGTGTTCGTCACTCTGTCCATGGGATCCTGAACATTCTTCGGTGAAGCCACATTTCAATAGTACTTATAATGCAAACAAAAACTCAAATGTGTCCCAATGACATTGGGCGTTTATTTCACATTTGCGTCACCGCTAACATACGTTTGCGGCTCTAGTGGTGTCATAATGTTTTGAGTTTCCCATCCATCCCGGAAAATCGGGAGTGTACTGTATATCCTATACCTGAGAGCCATAAAGTCTTAAGTGATTTACTGTCTAAAATATGAGTACTCCAACTACAAATGTTTTAAATGACTACATTGTTTAATTTAATTATTATTGAAAATGAACTTTCATCAAGAGTAAAAAATATAACTGCACTTAGTATTACAGCACATTTATTACACTTATCACAGACATGTTTTTGTTATAAATAACCTTTTTCTATGTACAAAATTTTAACAAGCAAATAAAACTGAGTGATCACTTATATACTAAAAAGGGGTGGTGTTAAGTATAAAGGTGGCTGGGATATAATTAGGATTAAGGAGAGGGGAGAGGTAAAGGGAACATTTCGAACATGGGAATTGAATCTCTTTGGCGGTCTACTGGCAGGAAGATAGCCAGCAGGAATCTGATGCGCCACAGCGTGTGGGATTCTGGATGGATCCATCCTTTGCACGTGCGCATTCCAGCATCTTCTGCGTTGTCTGCCCCATCTCACAACATCTTCCACCTTGCAGATTTCGCAGATAGTCGTGTTCCTCACCCTATCTCGAAGAGTCTTTCCTGCTATCATCCTCAGCATCCGCGTCTCTGGCACCCGCACTTTAGCCTTCGTTCTTGTGGTATCCGCTCTGGTCTCAATGCTATATGTCAGTATAGGCCTTACACAGGTTTTTGTATATTCTGACCTTACTGTCAGTTCTCATATACTTGTTCTTCCATATAATCTCCCTGAGACAACCTGATACCGCCGAAGCCTTGTTGACTTGTCCTATTATTTCACTGACAACAGCAGATCCACTCCCAGATATCTAAACTTTGCAACCTGTTCCAGCATTCTGTCATTTAAGGATAACCTGTATCCTAAGGGTTATTTTGAGAATGTCGTGGTTATTGTTTTCTCAACTGAGATCATCATATTGAAGTTGGCGCCCGATGTCTGGAATTTAATTTATGATTCTTGAGAATATCGTTTGATTACCTTAAAAACAAAATGATGTTTTTTTATATAATAATTAAATAAAACGATGTTGTTTAACTACTTCCACTTTTGTCTTTATTTAGACAGCGACCGGTTTCGCCAGGCTCGCTGGCATCGACAGACTAGTGACAGACCGAGCCTGGCGAAACCGGTCGCTGTCTTAATAAAGACAAAAGTGGAAGTAGTTAAAAAACATCGTTTTATTTAATTATTATTTAAAATGAACTTCCATCAAGAGATTTCATTAAAATCATTTGATGTTTTTTTAATAATTACTTCAATTTTTTTTGTCTTTTTCTTTTTTATATACTTGGTACATCCAACTCTAACTTTAAAAAAAAATTAAAATTATATATCAGACATGTTTTGGACAACCAGTCATTCCTCAGTGATATTAAATATAAAAGTACATAGGTATTTAATTTTATTTTAAATACATTGTTATATAATGGATGTTCTTTTTTAGATGTATATAAATTCAAAATGAAAAAAAAACACATTAAGATAATGTTAATGTCTATGATATTTACTTTATTTAATAGTTAATTTTATGCCATTATTGTTTAAATATGATTTCGAGCATATGAGCGCCACGGCTAGCTCGAATGAAGCGCAATCGTGAAGTCCAATTTTCGAGCGACCTTTATTGAGCAACTGGGTGAAATGGCAAAACGTACTGACTACAAATCAACTGTCAACTCTCAAATTGACAGTCTGTAGAAATAATGTTGCCAGTTTAAAAACCAAACCTCTAAAAAATAAAACGTATACAAAGTATATAAAAAAGAAAAAGACAAATGAGGGCTCTACTTGCAAAGTCAGTAACCTCCACAAATTTGAATTTTGAGAAAAATGAAGAAATGTGTTATTTTTGTTCTGGATATCAGATATTATATATTTATAGCTCGTACGTGTTTAATTTATTTTATTTATTTTTTTATTTTTATTAACTTAAAATAGTACATATGCATATACATATGTCCTAATAAGAACAGTTACATTACAAAAAACACAATCTTCATTTTACAGTGTGGTTATATATTTACTTAATTCTATTCTAAATCTACCCATTTTCTTCTCACTTCTGATCTCCTGCGGAACATCCTCGTACATCTCCAGTGCCTTGTACATTAGTGAGTTTTGTGATGTCTTTGTATGTCTGAATGGAAGCCTCAATTTGTCTTTATTTCTTGTCCCATAAGAATGTTCATGCTGTACTCTTAATCTTCCTCATGAATTCTAGGGAGGTGTGTCCATTAACAATCTTAATTGTCCATTAATTAAGGTGGAAAAAGAGGATCACCAAAAAAAGTATATTAAAAACAAGAGTAAAACAGATAAATTACCGGGTTTGCAACACATAACTTTGGAGGTTACCTACTTTGATTATAACATTAGAGAAAATAATGTTACTGGCAATCTTAGAAAATTCTGACGAACGTTTATTTATTATTGAAAAGAAGTTTTTATTATTAACAGAGTTCTTATTATTTAAAAAAAGTATTTTAACACAACAATAATTGTTTGAATCGGGGACTGCTATTGGTCGGGACAAAATCAAGATGGCGGCAAGTGGATGTTACTGATTTTGCAAGATACATCAAATTTCAAGTCTTATTTTACTTCAAATTAAGCTAGTTTTGATCCTTAAATTTGCACACAATATACAAAAATACTTTATTAATAACTAGCTGACCCGGCAACGCTTCGCTATTGCTAAATTCGAGTATATAAATAAATCCAATATATATTCAACAAATACAATGGAAGTTCAATATCAGTTAATTTATTTATTGGATTAAATGACATGTGTATGGATTTACCATTCAAAGTTGAAAAAAAATTTTTTTTGGAGGTTACTGGCTTTGCAAGTAGTGCCCTCAAATAAAACATCTGTAACACACAAAGTATAGCGAACATAGAAGAAACTTTTATATTTTCCTTTATTTCAACAATGACTGGTTTCGCCAGGCTAGCAGGCATCAACAGACTGGACCAGTCTTCGATGCCAGCTAACATGGTGAAACAAAAAAAAAAGTTTTAACCTTGCCTAACCTGGTATAACCTCGCGCCCCTAGGTATCGATGTACTGCTCGTTTGAGACTCGGCGCCACCTGTGCTTGGTGCTGGAGCTGGTGGAGGGGGGCGACTGCGCCGCTCTGTTGCGCGCCATAGGGGGGGCCCTGCCGCCCGACATGGCACGTTTCTACTTTGCAGAGGCCGTGCTCGCTGTCGAGTACCTTCATAGCTATGGCATCGTGCACAGGGACCTCAAGCCGGACAAGTGAGTTAAATAATAATCTATTAAAATTACAAAATAAACTAACGCAAGAAAAACCATAACATGTGCATAAAAATAAAAAAATGACACAATAACCCAACTTGGCTATGTAAAGTACCTAGGACTAACAATGGACAGACAACTGAAATGGACAAAACACATAGACAACCTAACAGACAAGTTAGCATCGCTATACTCCCTCTTCTACAAAATATTAAATTACATACCAAGAAAAGAAAAAGTTATGATGTACGAAAAAAACTAACTAACTAACCATCACGCCATTTCCCGGAGGGGTAGGCAGAGCCCTGTCCTGGCATACCTCTCGGGCTTCCTCTACATTCATACATCGTACCATGCACGCAAGTCGATTATTCCGACTTTGAATGTGGCCGCCTTTTAGTAATTGATTAATTTAGTCATGCCATGTTTTCCTCGGTCGTCCTCGGCTTCTTTTCCCACTCACGCTGCTTGTGTACAACTCTTTAACCATTCTACTCTCATCCATTCGTTCCGTGTGTCCAAACCATCTCAGGGATCCTTTTTTGATTTTATTCATGATGCAGTTATCTGCCTTACATTTCTTTCTTATTTCATCGTTCGGTATTCTATCATACAAGGTTTTCCCACACATTCTTCTTAGTGATCTCATTTCTACGGCGTTTATCCTGCTTTCATCATTCTTTTGCCAGCTCCAAGCTTCACTTCCATACATGAGGGTTGGCACTAGAACTCCATTGTGTACTGCCATCTTTGCTTCTGTGGATATATTTCTATTTGCAGTAATGACTTTGAGTGCGCCATTATTTTATTCCCAGCACCAACCCTTCTTTCGATGTCTTTCTCCATTTTTCCGTCTCTTGTAAACATGCTTCCCAGATGCGTAAATTCGGTAACTTGCTCCAATTTCTCGACCATCGCACTTATATCACAAATCGTCATGCATTCTTCTTTCTCGAAAACCATCACTTTAGATTTAGACACATTCATCACCAAGTCACTCTTCTTATGATGTGCGAAGCATATGTTAAAAGCCGACTGACATATATGATTCCCTTCTGGGGGACAGGAAACCAAAAGGACATCTCCAGACTCCAAAGACAACAAAATAAAATAATAAATGGACATATCAGACTTGACCAAATTTGAGACCTTGAAAATTAAGTGACCATGGAAGAGATAACAGACAGCAGCCTCAAATTAACTGAAAATTCAGACATACACAGACACTGGACCAGGAACTGTGACAGATACCACTTACCGAATGCACGAACTAAGACAGGACAATCGAGGATATTGAACAATGGACTGAAACTTTACAATGAACTACCAAAAGACACAACATCTCAATTTACTTAAATTAATTAACTTTAATCACTACATCTCAATTTAAAATATACCTGAAACATTACATAATTAATAGTAAGATCTAAAAATGTATCCATATAACCCAATTGGGTTTTAAAAAAAAATACTAACTAACTAACCAACCACCACGCGGTTCATTCCACTTTCATTCTCACTGCATTCACCTTCACCGAAGTAATATAAATGAACAGTGAAAATTTCACTAAAATCTGTCAATTGGTTGCTGAGCCCATTGAGTTAAAAAAATAGAAAAAGAAGAGTACCCTTCATTTTTATATTAAAAAATTAACAAAATGAAATGATAATGAAAATTATTCAAAGAATTCGCAACACAAAGTTATGGAATATATAAGTAAAAAGAATAATCATTTGTATCATTTCAGCCTTCTCATCACCGCCCTGGGACACATCAAACTGACTGACTTCGGCCTCAGCAAGATGGGTCTCATGTCCTGTAAGTACCATTTAAGTCAAATTAATCACCCCTTCAAATATCCGGTAAATACCCGGTGAAAATATACAAAACTTGCGTAAAGCCCGTATTGACATATGGTATTGAGACCAGAGCGGATACCATAAGAACGAAGGCTAAAGTGCGGATGGCAGAGATACGGACAGTGAAGACAATAGCAGAAAAGACTCTTCGAGATAGGGTGCCGAACACGGCTATCTGCGAAATCTGCAAGGTGGAAGTTATTGTCAGATGGGACAGACAACGCAGAAGACATTGGAATGCGCACGTGCAGAGGATGGATCGCTCCAGAATACCACATGTTGTGATCTTCTTCTTCTTCTTTGCTAGCCTTCTTCCCTCCACTGCTGGATATAGGCCTCTTCCAATTTCTTCCACTCGTCTCTATCCTGCCCCCTTTGTATCCAAGATTTTCCAACCCTTTTGATAATATCATCGGTCCATCTCATCGGTGGCCTTCCGACACTTCGCCTATTTTCCCATGGTCTCCAACTGAGTATCCTGGGTGCCCATCTGTTGCCACCCTGTCTAGCCAAGTGTCTAGCCCATTGCCATTTCAATTTTGCCACTCGGTCCATGACGTCAGCAACCCTGGTGCGGCGTCTGATTTCTTCATTTCTTATGCGATCGCGCAAGCTCACACCAAGTATCTGTCTTTCCATGGACTTCTGTGTACACTTGAGCCTGTGGACACTTTTTGCTGTAAGAGTTGGCGTCTCTAGTCTGTATGTCATCATGGGCAGTATACACATGTCGTAGACCTTTCTTTTGAGACACACCGGTATTTCATCATTTTCAAAGACATATCTCAGTTTACCAAAGGCAGCCCAACCCAGTCCAACTTTTCGAGGTAGCCCTGCAGTTTGATTCTCTTTTCCGAGTTTGATCAGAGATACACATACTCTTTCACACTTTCTATCTTATTTCCCTCTATGAAAAAAAAAAACAAAACATGTGATAATAAGCCCGAAATTGAAGACGAACATGTGCTTTTTTGCATGCTGCTTTATTTCGACGATGGTTTAAATGCAACTGAGGATACTAAAACTATTGGACAGACCTTGAAACCCAATTGAAAATTCCCTTATCCGATAAAACTACTAGATTTTTATAAGATAATATTTTTTGTGACCACGACCAGCTTCTGCTACCTCGGTAGTATGATAGCAGGCTCAGGAGTAACGGAGGAGAATGTAGCTTAACAAGGCAAGGGGAGCTTTCGCTATGCTTCGCCCTGTATGGCGCTCCGGTATCATTTCGAGAAAGCTCAAGCTCCAAATATTCAGCAGTAGCGTTAAAAGCGTACTGCTGTACGGATGTGAGACTTGGAAATCTACCGCAGACGTTATTGGTAAACTCCAGGTGTTTATAAATAGGTGCCTTCGCTCAATATTCAAAATCTATTGGCCCCAAACAGTGTCAAATGCCGTTCTCTGGACCATAGCAGGTGAAAAGCCAATTAGAGAACAAGTCGCTAGGCACAAATGGCAGTGGATCAGTCACACTCTGAGACGGAACCCAGCCTGCATCGCTCAGGGCGCACTAGACTGGTCCCCTATGGGGGGAAAGAGAAAGCGAGGCAGACCTAGATCCACCTGGAGAAGAACCCTGCAGGGCGAGGTTAAGGCAGCAGGTCTCACTTGGGACGATGTTAAGCATCAGGCATGCGATAGAGTCGGGTGGAGAAGATTCCTTGATGCCCTATGCACCACGGAGGTGTGACAGGACAAAAAGAAGAAGAAGAAGATTTGAAAATTTACAAAATAGATGGGAGATAATCTTTGGACAATGATTTGTTCTTCACCTGTCAGCATGTTTGAATATCATTTCAGTGGCCACCAACCTCTACGAGGAGTACGTGGACCGGGAGACGCAGCAGTTCTCCGATAAGCAAGTCTGCGGAACTCCGGAATATATCGCTCCCGAAGTGATTCTTAGACAAGTAAGATTTATTTTTTGTGAATGAATACTTATACTTGTCAGGCGGCTTCTAACATTGCGCTAATGGCGGGGTAGCCATTCACATTGAGTTAAACAGACGTTCTGCTTAATAAACATAAATCTCCACAGATGGCGTTAGTATGTAGATTATATATAGAGTAATCTTAAAAAGATTAACATTTGTAATCAAAATCTTCATAGATGGCACATTGAAACTGACATGTGAAATCTGGCATAGGACTTTAACATATATACAACTTCCAAAAATTTGTCATACATGGTCATAAAGAAAGGTGAAATGGGGAATGTTGTAATTAAATAAAGCGTGCGCTTAACCCAACCAATGACAGGTCATGAGTCCTGTAAACACCTTGATCAACCATATTCAGTTTCCAATTTGCATCTTCGTCTCTATTGAGATACAATTAAGTAAGATTTATTTTATTTTATAACTAACCATCATGCCATCTTCCCAAGGGGTAGGCAGAACGAACAGACGGCCACGCTGTTCTTTTCTGACATTTTTCTTTCGCTTCTTCTACATTCAAACTTTGTGTCATGCACGCACGTCTATTTCTCTGACTTCTCATGTGACCGACATTTATATTTGATTTATTTGATCGTGCCACATTCGTTTTCATGATTGATAAATTATAGTTTCCAGAAATGAAAGTAGCCTTAAAATTTTCAAACATTTAACAACCATATTTAATTTTATAACATGATTTTTTAGTCTTCTTCACATTCACACATCGTTTTATAATTCTATCGTGCCCGACTTTCATTCCGTGCATTCAAACCATTTTATTGCTGGAAGATATCTAAATTCAGTTTGTGAATGTTATCATAATATGAATAGGCAAAAACCTAGATGCCGTCAAGAAAGAGTAAGAGAATATTTCGAATGCGAGAGAGGAATACTTCGAATCTCTCCGAAAGTAATTCGAAATGCACACAATGTGCATGCCCCTTATTGTTGTATGACAATAGTGTAGAAAACAAAAGGAGAACAATTTGGTGTTGTTAATTGTGACAATTTACAGTCTGCAACATTAGCGTGAATGGTGAAAACTTGGAGCAAGTAGTTGAGTTTGTGTATTTAGGTAGTATGTTTACAAGAGATGGGAGAGTGGAGAGGGAACTGGCAAAGGAAGGATGAAAGTAGAATAAATGCAGTAGAAATGAGATCTCTTAGACGAATGTGTGAATATTCTGTGTATGATAGAGTGTCGAATGAAAATATAAGAAGTGAATGCGGTGCGAATGATGGTGTCATGAACAAAATAATGAAAGGATCATTAAGATGGTTTGGACATATGGAAAGAATGAATGAAGAAAGAATGGTAAAAAAATTATATGTTAATGATGTAAATGGTACCAGAAATAGAGGAAGACCGAGGAAAACGTGCACGATCAAATAAATCAAATATTGAATGTCGGCCATGTGAGGAGTCAGAGAAATCGACGCGCGTGCATGACACGATGTATGAATGTTGAGGAAGCGAGAGAAATATGTCAGGAAAGAAAGGTGTGGCAGTCCATTCTTTCTGCCTACCCCTTCGGGGAGACGGCGTGATGGTTAGTTAGTTAGTTAGTTAGTTAATTGTGACATTTTTAACGTGTGTGAAAAAAACATTTACATTAAAAGTTAAAACTTATAACTGATTACGATTGTACACTGAACCATGTTTATAAGGGGTAGAAAATCTTTACTTTCGTTAATATTTCAAACATTGAAATTAGTTATACTATATACAGGATGTCCCAGAAGTCGACGTGAAGCCGGAAACGAATGATATGAAACAATTGGGTGTTGATTTTCTCGTTTTTTTTTAAATGCCTATAATTTAAAAAATACAAAACATAGATTTTTTTACATTTTTCTCATAACTAGCATGACTTGTCCTATTATCCGTTTCCAGCTTGACGTCGACTTCTGGGACACCCTGTATATTAGTGAATCAAGTTTGAGAAAAATACAGGGGTGTCTCAAAAGTCGACGTCAAACTGGTATGGGAAAATAACAGGTGTTGATTTTCTTGATTTTTTTTACATTTTTCTCATAACTAGTATGACTTGTCATTCGTTCCCAGCTTGACGTCGACTTCTGGGACACCCTGTATATTGTTGCCAGATTTAATAAGTTTTTTTTAAATATGTTTTTATCAGGGTTACGGCAAGCCGGTGGATTGGTGGTCAATGGGTGTGATATTATACGAATTCCTGATTGGCTGCGTCCCGTTCTTCGGCGAAACACCAGAAGAGCTGTTCGCCCACACCGTCAACGGTAAGTTTCAAAACTTTAGTTTAAATAGCTTCTTAACTCTTTGGCGGCTAGGACTGACTTGAAGTCAGAGTAATAAGCTGTGCGCATCAGATTCAATGATATTCGTGGAAGATACTGACAACAACAACAACAACAAACCATCACGCCGTTTCCCCGCAGGGGTAGGCAGAGAGAATGGACCGCCACACTACTCTATCCTGGCAAACCTCTCTAGCTTCCTCCACATTCATACAACGAGTCATACACGCACGTCGATTCCTCCGACTTTTAACATGACCAACCTTTAAAATTTGATTGATTTGGTCATGCCATGTTTTCCTCGGTCTGCCTCGACTTCGTACCCCATTTACATCATTAACGTATACTTTCTTAACCATTCTTTCTCCATCCATGCGTTCCATATGTCCGAACCAACGCAGCGATCCTTTCATAATTTTGTTCATAATACCTTCTTCCGCTCTACATTCCTTTCTTATATCAGCATTTGAGATTCTGTCGTATATCGTTCTACCACACATACGTCTTAGGGACCTCATCTCTACCGCATTTATTCTACTCTCATCCTTCTTCTGCCAGTTCCATGCTTCGCTTCCATACATTAGGGTTGGGACCAGAACTCCATTGTGAACGGCCGTTTTCGCTTTCATTGATAAATTCTTGTTTCCAATAACTATTTTAAAGCTCCATTCACTTTGTTACCCGCACCAACCCTTCTTTCGACGTCACTATCCGTTCGGGCATCTGCTGTGAACATACTACCTAAATACACAAATTCCCTCACCTGTTCCAAGTTCTCTTCGTTCACACTTATATTACAAACTGTCATTTGCTCTTCCCTTTCGAAAACCATCACCTTTGACTTTCCGACATTCATCATTAAATCATTTGACTTGCATACCTCATACATTCTCGACACCAAGACTTGTGATTCGTCCGCACTATCCGCTATTATTATTGCTATAATGATTTGGTTTGTATGTTCACATTGGAGTTCTTGTACCAATCTTTATTATTATTATTTTGTTCAATCGCTCTTCACATCATTGCAGCGCAAGCCAAATTTTGAGTCCCGATCTAAACTCTGACTGATCTATCTATCCCTTAAAGGCCGGCGAGAATTTGAAACATTGGAACGCTCTTGTAAACAATTAAATTACTCTTCACACAAAATACATACTCGTAAAAATATCAAATAAATTGTATTTTGTAGTCAAATGTTTTACTATTTTTATCTTATAAAAATGATCAAACTTTTTTGTTTCATTTTGAGTTTAAGAAAACAAATAAAAAACATGTTACATTAAAATGTGAAACAAAGTGAATGGTGCACTTAAAGTTGTCATCGCAAACAAAAACCTATCCAAAAAAGCTAGAATGGCAGTGCACAATGGTGTTCTTCCACCGACCCTTATGTATGGAAGCGAAGCATGGAACTGGCAAAGGAAGGATGAAAGTAGAATAAATGCAGTAGAAATGAGATCTCTTAGACGAATGTGTGAATATTCTGTGTATGATAGAGTGTCGAATGAAAATATAAGAAGTGAATGCGGTGCGAATGATGGTGTCATGAACAAAATAATGAAAGGATCATTAAGATGGTTTGGACATATGGAAAGAATGAATGAAGAAATAATGGTAAAAAAATTATATGTTAATGATGTAAATGGAACCAGAAATAGAGGAAGACCGAGGAAAACGTGGCACGATCAAATAAATCAAATATTGAATGTCGGCCATGTGAGGAGTCAGAGAAATCGACGCGTGCATGACACGATGTATGAATGTTGAGGAAGCGAGAGAAATATGTCAGGAAAGAAAGGTGTGGCAGTCCATTCTTTCTGCCTACCCCTTCGGGGAGACGGCATGATGGTTAGTTAGTTAGTTAGTTTTTTAAAATGTTCTTTATAAATGAAACCAAAACATCGCGCCGATAACTGATATAATGATATAAGAGTCACCTTAAGTAAACACATTCAAATCAAAGATTCCGACACAGTACCAGAAACCATCACTTTGTAGTTCAGCGGTTACGCAATTGTGTGTGTGTGTGATGATTGGCCGCAAGCCGTGATCCGTATGGGACACGCATTACAAGAAAATTAAATTAAATTAAATCTTTGTACCAAAAGGATGAAAGTTTAACTCCAAATCGCAGAGAATACACAATAATAATAATAATAAATTGGATAATTTATAGAGCGCCATTTTTATGAATTACTCATATCAAGGGCGCTGTAGAAGATGCTCCGTTTTATCAACGAGATAATAATAATATTAATAATGATAACAAAAATAATAAACATATTTAGTATGAGGGCTGCACCTGACGAAGTCGATCAGCCCTTCCTGTCAGGAAATGATAATTTGAAAAGGTGCGTTTTGAGTCTCGATCTAAACTCTGATTGATTCTCAATGCACTTAAGGTCTGCTGGAAGACTGTTCCAGGCTGATGGGCCGTGAAGGCTCGGTCGCCAAAGTTTGTGCTTGGACAGCGTTTTGGCACAGTCAATCTACCGATCGCAGAAGACTTAGCTGATCGCAGTGTAGACTGTCTAGCATTCAGGTTCTCGTTGATGCAGAGTTCGGATATATAAGCTGGTGCCATTCCATGCGACGCCTTATAGACCGTCCAGCAGAGCTTATATCATATCCTTTCTGGACATTTCAGCCAGTGGAGCTCCTTAAGATGCTGTGTTATGTGACAACTCTTTGGCACACCCCTTATCAGTCTTGCTGCTGCATTGAATGCATACTGGAGTTTATTTATTTGTTGTTGGGGATGTTGGCGTAGACTCCATTGCAGTAATCTGTAATGAGGTCAACGGGAATATAACTTTTTATGGATTTTAATTGCCTGTGTATTTAATTGATGTAAAGGGTATTGCTATCATATTGATGCTCGTGACATGTGATATGTAGCTAGTCTATCGCCATTTTATTGTCACATGAATTCTACACCAGACCAAAGACAATGTGAAAATCACACTGCCATCACTGAGAATCGAAGCCGGGACTTTCGGCGTGGCAGACGTAGCACTTGCCACTCAAAACTTGCCACATGGAACTAGCAAAAGAAGGACGAAAGCAGCATAAATGTGGTAGAGATGAGATCCCTTTAACCAGTGGCGGTACTCCCATAGAAGCCCAGCAGCCCTTCTGGCTAACAGAGGTTCAGCTCTTGTGGCTATTCCTCTTACGTCTGATGGGAACATTGTTGGAAGGTGATTTGGTGGGTTGTTGGTTTATGCAGGGGCACGATTTATTAGATTTGGGAGTTTTGATTCAAAATTTCTTACGCAAGCCGGACTTCTGGGCTTAAAACGATGTAAGACAAAATTTTAACGACATGTGAATCTATTACAAAATACGTAAATATGTCTCATGGTATCCTTTTGGATGGTGTTTCGGAGCTCGTTGCAGATTTCATCTTCATGGTAGATGTACAATTGAAAATGAGTAAGTATTGAAGATGGGGTTCAAAAACGTCTGTCGATGAGGACACCACGAGTTCCCGATAAATGTAATCAACATTGATAATCTAGAACAATTATTTTTCTCCACAGATGATATCGAATGGCCTGACGAAGACGATTTCCCGATCGCTCCTGAAGCGAGAGCCATCATCACGGTTCTGCTCTCCAGGGCGCCGAGAGACCGCCTCGGCACCGGTGGCACCCATCAAGTCAAGGTGACTTCATCATCACAATTACAGTGAAACCCGGATTTTACGTCCCCGTATTTAACGTTTTCCCGGCAATTGCGTTTAATTATTTCAGTGTCCCGATATATTTTAGTACATTTTTTATCAGCTATTATGTATTTTTTACCCGCAATTTGCGTCGAAAATATTCAAATTATGTGAGTTACGCGCGCGAGTGTAGTAGACATATTGTTTCGGCTGTGATTGGTCGGCATACAGCGCGCAACATGGTGATTGGCCGACATCACATTATTTCACTGTGAATGTTCCACTAGAAATTATTTATATAATTCTCCCATCAAATATATCCACTGAAGCAAATTTGGCAGTACATATTGGATTTCTAGTGCCGACCTTTATGTATGAAAGTGTGGCTTAGAAGCCTAGAAGCCCGGCTTGCGTAAGAAATTGTGAATCAAAACCTCTTCTGGCTTACAGAGGTTCAGCTCTTGAGGCTATTCCTCTTACGTCTGATGGAAACATTGTTGGAAAGTGATTTGGTGGGTTGTTGGTTTATGCGGGGCATGATTACTTAGATTTGTGGGTTTTGATTCAAAAGTTCTTACGTAAGTTGGGCTTCTATGGGAGTACCGCCACTGCTTGGAGCTGGTAAGTTAGGTTGGAAGCGAATGGAGGTAACCTATGTTCAGAAGTGGACGGCTACGGGCTGATGGTAATTAATTTTTTTTTTACTAAATTATGATTTGATTTTTCCTTTCAGGAGCACGTGTTCTTCTGGGGCGTGGATTGGACATCTCTCTTGAGGCAAAAAGCCGAGTTTGTACCTCAACTGGACAATGACGAGGACACCAGCTATTTCGACAGTGAGTTTCCATACGATTTTTAAAGCCCTTTTTAACAAACTAAACATCACATCGTTTCCCCCAAGAAGTAGGCAGAGAGGATAGACGGCCACACTGTTCATTCTTTACATACTTCTTTCACATCCTCATCGTTTCATGCATGCACATTAATTTTTCCGACTCCTCATGTGGCTGACATTAAATATCTAATTTATTTGATCGTGCCACGTTTTCCTATGTTTTTCTCTATTTCTAATTCCGATAATATCATTAACATTACCATGGCACCGGCTTATATATCTGAACTCTGCATCAACGAGAACCTGAATGCTAAACAGTACATTGCGATCAGCTAAGACTTCTGCGATCGGTAGATTGACTGTGCCAAAACGCTGTCCTAGCACAAACTTTCGTGACCCTTCAGCCTGGAACAATCTTCCAGCAGACCTGGTCGATCGACTGCGTTGGGTGCAGCCCTCATTATAAATACAACAACAACAAACCATCACGCCGTTTCTTCGCAAGGGTAGGCAGAGAGAATGGACCGCCACAATACTCTATCCTGACACACCTCTGTAGCTTCCTCCACATTCATACAGCGAGTCATACACGCACGTCGATTTTCTCACTTCTGAGATGACCATCCTTTAAAATTTGATTAATTTGGTCATGCCATGTTTTCTTCGGTCTACCTCGACTCCGTACTCCATTTACATCGTTAACGTACACTTTTTTAACCATTCTTTCTTTACCCATGCGCTCCATATGTCCAAACCAACGCAGCGATCCTTTCATAATTTTGTTCATAATACCTTCTTTCGCTCTACATTGCTTTCTAATATCAGCATTTGAGATTCTGTCGTATATCGTTCTACCACACATACGTCTTAAGGACCTCATCTCTACCACATTTATTCTGCTCTCATCTTTCTTCTGGCAATTCCATGCTTTGCTTCCATACATAAGGGTTGGGACCAGAACTCCATTGTAAATGGCCATTGTTTATTTTTTAACTAGTTCATAAAACAGAGCATTTTCTACAGCGCCCTTGAGATGAGTAATTCATAAAAATGGCGCTCTAGTAATTGTCCAATTTATTATATTATAATTTTTATTCATTCATTTTTTTTGCACAGTTTGTCAGGCAACTCTAATTTAAATAATGTCAAAATATTTTTATTGATAGGTAGTTACAAAAAAAATTGTTAAAAATTCATTTGTATTGATTTATTCTTCAAATAAAAAACAATTTACAGAACACATTATAAACTACTTATAGTTTTGAATAGTATGGTACTTTTTAAAACAATCTCCAGGATGGAGACCAGGTTTTCTGGAAAAGGTCTCACAAAACCACACTGTTTCCCGTCTTCCCCCTGGAATCTTTCTGTTACTGCACACAGTACAGTCTTTAGAACCTTTGTCCAGTTTCGCAATGAAGTGGGGCTTGTACTCTAATCGCTCCTCTGCATGACGTATCACGTGAAGTTCCCGCCATTTTAGGTTATGTGAATTTGCAAGGATTATTTTAACTAACTAACTAACTAACCATCACGCCGTCTCCCCGAAGGGGTAGGCAGAAAGAATGGACTGCCACACTTTTCTTTCCTGACATATTTCTCTCGCATCCTCAACATTCATACATCGTGTCATGCACGCGCGTCGATTTCTCTGACTCCTCACATGGCCGACATTCAATATTTGATTTATTTGATCGTGCCACGTTTTCCTCGGTCTTCCTCTATTTCTGGTTCCATTTACATCATTAACATATAATTTTATAGTAATAGGATTATTTTATAGTAAAATAAAAATGGAAAACAGTCAAAATCTTATTAAAACTTGAAATTAAATGTTTTTTAACGAATAATCACAAGAAACAACGACACGTGTAAAGTTTTGCGCGCGAAAATACACCGCGTGCGCAAGTCTTATCTTGTAGGCCGCTAGCTGACAACTGAGTTGTAGCGTACGTATAGCGATGTCGGCTGGCATTCGACAAATGAGTGGTAAGGGTTAATGATCCTTTCATTATTTTATTCATAACACTTTCATTTGTTAATTTTTTTCTTCCAGGCCGGTGTGACAGGTACAACCACAGCGAGGCCGATACGGACTGCGACACCGGAGACGATAGTCCCGTCCTGTTCGGCACCTTCAGCTCAATGTCGCCGCAGTACAGAAAGTTCCAGTCCAATTCCACCACCGATCTCAGCTTCGGGGAAGGAAAGGTTTGACACTTTTGATTACCGTATTTTGCAGACGAAATGATGCATCGAATCATAAAATGCAATCCAATTTTTGGTTAAATTTTCAGAGTAAAAAGGTGTGTTTTATGCTCTGAAAAGTAAGGTACTTCTTGTGTACGGGACAGATTGCTCCCCCCGTACTATTAATATTTATTTTGGCCGCTGACTGCTGCTCGTCTCGGATGTGGTGTGGATGGTAAAACGGAGAATACGGCGTGACGATGATTGTGTAATAAAACAAAGTTTTATTATATGTGGCAATCGGTGCAGGGTAGAAGCGAAGAGAAGTGTGCAGTAGCTCAAATACTGGTTTTTACGTAATTAAGAGCGCCAAGCCTCTTACGCGCAGCGTGTCCACGCGTGTCGGAATTTGAAGGAAGAGTCAGGGGCCGAGTCCTTACAAGACCCGCTTATATAGCCTCCGCAAACTAGCGATAACGGTTATTTAACAATTTTTAGTTTCGGAGAATTTCAGTCGCAGCTGCTGTGTTGCTACGGCCTATGTGATTGGCTGTTAACAACGCGCGAGCAACCGCAAAATCATTCCAAGAATAATCTCGATTGAGCTACTGCATAATCTCGTTGCTATGCGCTTTCACGCGACTACCGACTGCCTTATTTATTTTAAGAAAACATAAACAAATTAAATGTATGGAAGTTATGTATGGAAGCGAAGCATGGAACTGGCAAAGGAAGGATGAAAGTAGAATAAATGCAGTAGAAATGAGATCTCTTAGACGAATGTGTGGATATTCTGTGTATGATAGAGTGTCGAATGAAAATATAAGAAGTGAATGCGGTGCGAATGATGGTGTCATGAACAAAATAATGAAAGGATCATTAAGATGGTTTGGACATATGGAAAGAATGAATGAAGAAAGAATGGTAAAAATTATATGTTAATGATGTAAATGGTACCAGAAATAGAGGAAGACCGAGGAAAACGTGGCACGATCAAATAAATCAAATATTGAATATCGGCCATGTGAGGAGTCAGAAAAATCGACGCGCGTGCATGACACGATGTATGAATGTTGAGGAAGCGAGAGAAATATGTCAGGAAAGAAAGGTGTGGCAGTCCATTCTTTCTGCCTACCCCTTCGGGGAGACGGCGTGATGGTTAGTTAGTTAGTTAGTTAAACAAATTAAACTTAAATTAATACAAAATAACAACCATGAATTAAATAATAAAATTAGCATAGTTAAAAATAATAAAAAATTAATAATATAATAAAAAATTAATAAAATTAAAAACAACTCGCATACGTCCGATACATCTTGATTATTATTAGTGATGCAACAGATCTCTGCTTTTGATTCCACAACTGCAGAAGTTCTGCACGTTTTTTGACATCCGTTTCTGTTCCCGCAACTTTTATAACGGAAATTTGAACAGAACTTTGAAGAATCCACGTTAAGTATGAATGAAGACCGGCAAGACTCGATTACAAATGACGAGAATGACAATCTATCTTTGGAGACACAGTCGCAACTTCAGAAGTACAAAAAAGAAAAACGATTGTCTTTACATGGTTTAGACACTTTAATAGAATGAACGAAGAAAGAATGTAAAAGAATGTATGTAGAAACAAAGTAAATGGAACAAGAAATAGAAGAAGACCGAGGAAAATGTGTAACGATAAAATCAATCAAATCGCACGCTTAATAGTAAACTGACCGATTATGGTTTAGGTCATAATTGAGTTAACATTAGACAGAGGCTTGTGTACGTACGATAATCGTTCACAATGTTAACGCTATCCATTCGTACGTACGATAATCGTTCACAATATTAACGCTATCCATTTGTACGTGTTTTTCGACCGTTTTTGTTAAAACACCGACTCATGTCAGATTGAGCAAAACTTGCTTTTTTGAGTTTAACACAATGTTGTCGGGAAACGTAAAACTACGTTTTTTTCAGTTTGGTGCTCAAATGCGGGAAACGTAAAAATACGTTTTTTACTCTCTGGTGGTTGTCGTCGGGTAACGTAATAAAACGTGTTGTGTAATAAATGGATTTTGTTGCTAAATCGTATATCTGAGTTCACAATATAATTTCACTCACAAATTTATATTTATTAGGCTTTACTTTTGATTTATTATTCAATTATAAAATGAAAAAAAAAATGTCAAAAAATATACATTTTTTGTGTGCTCGAAGAAACCTTGACGCAGATCCCGCTGGCTTGTTTTTTTTTACCTTCAATGCGCAATAATTATTTTCAACTTGTACGGAGAAATTTTAGGGTTCTTTCTACCTGAAGAAGGGATGAATGGTAGGAATGTTTTGTTCATATTTCTACAAAACATTAGTGTTTATGTAAACGTATACATGTTCGGTCGTTGTCATTGAGTTCATATAATTATTTTTATACCTAAAACCCACAATGTTTTTTCCGGATGAGAATAAATCAGACGATATATTGTGTGTAGACAATTTATCTAATTGTTCCTGTGCTAGTGATACAGAAAGACTATTGATGGCAGACAGTGAAACAAGTGATTTATAAAGCAAAATATCCAGACTCAGTAAGGTACAAATTTTTTTTATTGGAGACAGCACGTCATTGGATAACTAGCAGTATTGAAAGCGAACTAAGTGAGGAACCTGGAACATCGACAGTAAGTTTGACACGGCACACTCCAAATCGCGATCCTCCAGGCAGACTTTCTACGAATCTAAAAGTCCATAAATAAGAAAGGATAAAGGGGAAAGGGAAAAAAAATACGCACAAAGAAAATGTCGAGTGTGTGCTGCTAAAGGAAAAAGGAGTGAAACTTGTTACATGTGTAAATTCTGTGGTGTGGCTCTTCACAGAGATACATGTTTTGAACGGTACCATACAGTAAAAAAATACTAGACAATAATTTTGACAATTTTAAATAGTGTTATCTAGTGTTAAATAGTTGTATTGATTTTAAATAGTATTATAATTTGATAAAAATAAAACTTCCAAAGTGCTACTTTGAAGCCCAATTTTTTTTTGTGTTTGTTTTCCATCATTTCATCATTGAGACAAAATAAGGTAAGATGCATTTAAAGTTTCAGTCAATTATCACGGATATTTCAAAAGTTATAGACTTTTAAAATAATGTTGAAAAACTCGCGCGCGAACCCAAATATCGCCCGCGCCAGGCTGCAATCAGCATAAAACAATACCCGAAAACAACGTGTTAAGCCAGTGTTCTATTACGCGTGTGAAATATTAAATGTCAGCCATATTCAGAGTTGTAGGAATTGTGCATTACAAGATGTATGATTGCTGAGGAAGCTAGAAAGCATGGATGAAGAAAGAATTTTTAGGAAAATATATATAACTAACTAACTAACTAACCACTACGCCGTCTCTCCGAAGGGGTAGGCAGAAAGAATGGACTGCCACATTTTTCTTTCCTGACATATTTCTCTCGCTTCCTCAACATTCATCTATCGTGTCATGCACGCGCGTCGACTTCTCTGACTCCTCACATGGCCGACATTCAATATTTGAAAGTATACTTTAATGATGTAAATGGAATACGGAATCGAGGTAGACCGAGAAAAACATGGCATGACCAAATTATTCTAATTTTAAAAGTTGGTCATGTTAGAAGTCGGAAGAATTAGATGCGTGTATGACTCGTATAAATGTGGAAGAAGCTAGAGAGGTGTGTCAGGATAGTGTAGTGTGGCGGTCCAATCTCTCTGCCTACCCCTGCGGAGAAAACCCCGTGATGGTTTGATTGATTGATTGATAAGAAGTATAAAGAAGCAATGCAGTAACAAACAAACACGACGTGACGACCTTCGTGGCAGAGTGGTTACAAGCTCTGACTTCCATGCCGAAGGTCCTGGGTTCGATTCCCGGTGATGGCAGTGTGATTGTCACACTGTCTTTGGTCTGGTGTAGAATTCAAGTGACAATAAAATGGCGATAGATTGGCTACCTATCACATGTCACGAGAATCAATATAATAGCTAAAAAAAATAATTGTATACAGTAATTGGGTCCAAACGACCTGTTGTGTACATAAAAAAAAAAAAAAAAAAAAAAAAAAAAAAAAAAAAACACAAACAAACCATCACGCCGTTTCTTCTAATCATGTTAGAAGTCGGAAGACTCGACGTGTGTGTATTACTCGTATGAATGTGGCGGAAGCTAGAGAGGTTTGTCAGAATACAAAAGTGTGGCGGTGCCTACCCCTGCGGAGAAATGGAGTAATGATTTGTTTGTTAATTAGTTAGTAACATGGAATTCTACAAAATTGAATCTGAATCAATTGATATGATATACATAGTTATTTTTTGGATCTAATGATGCATATGCTCATCCAGGTTATGGGGGGCAGTATGGAGAGTTGTCCCGGCACTCCGGACAGCCAGGGAGACCCACCCACGCTCGGTGGGGCTCCCGCCCCTGCAACGCCTCCGTCTTCCACACACCATCACAAGTGTCCCGTGAGTATACACAAACATTTTTCTTATCTTCGTGATTGCTACTAGATAGAGATTTTATTTATTATTATATTTTTTTAATGTACACAAATATTTGTAGACAAATACCGGATTTTACCCATTACGGGTTAATCATTAATGATAAACCCGTAATGGGTAAAATCCAGTGTTTGTATACATTAAAAAAAAAAGTATAAAAACTGGTCCAAGTTAAAAGCATAAAAATTGGAGAGTCATCTCCAGGCGTTGTCTAGTAATGTGTGATAATTGACTTGTTCACATTGCATTAATAAAGATTTTCTGCTTAATGCTTACACCTTATCTTAATAGATGGCGCTAGTGTAGATTGAACTAAAATATGTGAAGTGTTTCTCAACATAGTAAAATATATACATCTTCCAAAAATATTTGTCAGACGTGGTGGTCGTAAGAAGTGCGGAATGGGGAATGTTGTATTACATAAAGCGATCGCTTAACCCAACCAATAAGTCATAAGTCCTGTAAAAGCCTCGACCACCATATTCTGTTTCCAAATAATTTACATCTTCGTCTCTATTGAGATACAATTAATCTTTAAATTTTATTTATTGTTTCTTAGACAATGATGTAAAACTTCATATTAAATACTAATATCGGACAGTAATTTTAATAACATATTTAATGTTTGTAGTTCCTGGTTGGAGGCCGTGCCCCTCCGCACTCTACGCCTGAGTCCTCGCAAACGGACTCCGACGACGTCTCCCCGCACCTGGCGAGGAAGAGGAGGACCAACACATTCGCCACAGCGGGCGGATGCACACCGCTCATATCAGGTAAGACTAAATGTGAGTGTCTTGTCTTATTAACTACTAGAACTTAGCATATTTACTCTCTAATGCTTTCCCTTCTCGCTCTTTAACTCTTTCTGTGCTGTCGTAATAAATCAAGTGTTTTCCTTCTCCAAACCCCATAATTTTCCTTCCCCAATCCTCACTTTTTATCTTCGCCAATCCCCACAATTCTCCTTTGACAATCCCCACAATTTTCCTTCCCCAATACCAATAATTTTCTCCGCCATAAACCACCATAAATTTCCTTTCCCAATCGCCACAATCCCCTTAATTAATCTGCTGAACGCGGTCTCCTCGGAGATCGACCTCTTTCATATTAGTGAAAGTACGTTCAGACGGCAAATACTCTTGATTCTGGAGAGTATCCTGTCTTCGTAATGTTGAACCATCTCTCATGCGCTTCTGGTAGTATACTATACACATATATTATTTTACCCTGTAGATGCCTTAAAAATTAATTTTATAATGTCTGTTGAAGAAATAAACTGATTTGATTTGATAATTTTTCTTTTCCAATCTCCCTAATTTTCCTACCACAATTTTCCATTACCAATCCTCATAACTTTCCTTCCCCAATTCCTGTAACTTTCCGTCCCAATCCCCACAATTTTACTTCCCCGAATCCCACAATTTTACTTCCCCAATCCCCACAATTTTCCTTACCCAATACCCATAATTTTCCTTCTCCTGTTTTATTTTTTTAAATATTCCGTGTTCTTTTTTTGTGTATTGTGTCAATCTTGTGTATGGTTTGTGATAATAATTGTCTTTTTAGAGTCAGTAGATTTGATTTTGGTCCGGGTTCCCCTTGCTAAGCTTCATTCATAAATTTTGTCTGTTCCGCATGAACTTCTGGTAGACCAGAAGATGGCGCGAATTACCGAAAACAGTTGAAATACGAACATAAATTCAACTGGAATTAAAGTGAATATATATTATATTATACAAGAATTTTTTAAATTCACAATGAATTTCTTCTAACAAATTTAAATTACATTAGCATTTTATTTTGTTCATAACACTTTCATTTGCACTGCATTCATTTCAACTAACTAACTAACCATCACGCCTTCTTTCCGAAGGGGTAGGCAGAAAGAATGGACTACCACACTTTTATTAAATGATATACTGGCTGTCCATCCTCTCTTTGATGCTTGGTATTATTTTTATGAATGTCTTTTTTTTTATTCTTTTTCGACTGTTAAAATTTAAAACGCAGTTATGGTAAAACAATTTTTCATGACAGCTGTTTCGCCAACTGATGTTGGCATTATCATGTATTACAATAAGTTTTTCGTCAGTTGTTAAAATTAATTTCATGATTTTTATGTCAATAGAAGCTGTTGTGACAAATAATAAAAAAATGATACTAATGTTGAAGTGCTTCGGCCAAAACCATAGACTATTTAATTCTTTTTCATCAGGTCCCTCGAGTTTGGGAGTGCCCAGCGTCGTGAAACAGCTGAGCGGCCCTCGTCCTTCCAGGGAGTTCTCCACGTCTTCCTCTCCCCTGGTCAGCGGCCCGTCTGTTGCTCCCACCCCATCTTTCTCCATATCCATGGAAGAAGAGAACTCCAGGTAAGATTATTAAACATATTTGTGCAGATTTGGAAAGAGATTCTTTACAAAATAGAGTTTATCGTTACACAATGGAGTTCTAGTGCCAAACCTTATGCGTGGAAGTAAAGATTGGAGCTGGCACTAGAGGGAAAAATGAAGTAGAAATGAGATTACTAAGACGAATGTGTGTGAAAATAATGTATGATTAAATAAAATTTATTAAAATAACAGACATTTTCCAAGGCGTTTATGATTACAATTAAAATATATATTTAACCCTTTGTACTCCGTTGTCGCCGCCACGGCGACATAATAAACATTTTAACAACTCCGATGGCGCCGCAGCGGCGACATAAAAAATAGGTATAAATTAAAAAAAATAAATCGTTTTACAGGTATACAAATGCTGTATTCAGTTGTATACACTACCCCCTGGCGATAGGTTGTGCTTTTTGCTCTGTTTTTAATTCATGACAATGACTAAGTATTCATTTTAATTGAATAATTTTTACTTCCCTTTAAATATGGAAGAAAATTTCGAATTTTATTTATTTCATTTCATTTATTTATTTTAAACATATCTGAAGCATTACAGAATTTTTTTTCCAATACACTAAAGATACAAGTTAAAGATACACAATAATAAGTAATACATAATAGATTAATAAAAAGAGCGAGAAACATAAGATGCATGACAGATTAATAAAATAAATATACCATACAATTATAATAAAGATAGTACTTCCCTCAGATGAGCCAAACTATCACAAAATATGTCAAACTCCGAGGTGATACGATTAAGCAAAGATAATGCTCTACCTACCGGCATAACCATTGGCAGGTTGGTTCTGCATCGTGGGAGATAAAACAATCTATGGCCCCTTTGTCGAAGATAATTATCAGGGACGAACAGACCTACATCACTTAGGATTTCTGAGTTGTGTATACAACCGCCTATCAGTCGAAAGAAATGGACACCCAAGTGAATGTCTCGTCTCCTCTCGAGTGACTGGTAGCCTAGCATCCCTAGCAAGAAATCAGTTGGAAAGAGCCACGGGTAATATCCATACTCCCTAAGATAGAGGTATCGCAGAAATTTTTTCTGCACCCTCTCCACCATCAGGGAATAATGAATTTCGAATTCAATGATAGGGAAGACGAGTTTGTTTTCAAAGTGCATAGTGACATTTCGTTATGAGAAAATGTCTCAAGAGGGACTGTGTGGTCTGCTGGAAAAGGGCAGTAATAGGTGGCAAACGGGAAACCAGCGAGTACTGTGACACGTGTCCTAACAAGCCACGTATGCATTTGGGCGATTGCTTTCTAAAATACCACACGTTATAAAATTAAAAAGATGCCAATTTTTCTTTTATTAACAATATATTTCTCAACATAACTTCATCTTTTTGTTTACTGCCTTAACAAAACACATATTTTTCTAATTTTCCAAAAATATCGTAATTTTTCCTCGATTTTTACATTACACTCTATGGAGTAGCTGGTATACCATATTAAAAAAAAATTGGAGTATAAAGGGTTAATAACAATTTAAAAAAAAAAAGAAAAAAAAATTACAGTTCAAAACTTTTGTCGGTAGCAGGCTCGAGGGAGGTGCCGTGATATGGAGTCCTCATGAGGCTCGGTATTCTCTCATGTTGGAGAGGGTTCAAAAGAAATTCTTGAGAACCCTCTAGCTGAGAGAGTACAGGGAGTCCTTGGCTCTATGCAATGCCATTTCTCTTGTGTGTGTTAGGCCTTGAACTGAAGAGAGATGCATTTTCGAGATGCATTTCGGGGCTCTATTGAGAACCCCTATGTTCTGGAACAAACAGGTCTTTTTGTTCCTGATAATTACCTGCGACAGCGCCGACATCAATTGTTCTTTGCTCCGTCACGCAGAATCAACCTGCCTTTGGTGATGCCAGTAAGAAGAGCAATTCGGACGCTGAATCTAATCCTCTCAGATTTGGGCATTGTTAGTGTCAGTGAGGCAGTGTTCATAAAAAATATATTACAAATTCTGGAAAGAGTACTGCCTCACTGACTTCGACATATTTGGGATCCTTCTGAGATATTCGTTATGTTATCTCTTAGTATCTTTTCGAAATTGTATTTTTGTTTAATGTTTTGTATCCAAATGAGTCGCCTAAATGTTTCAGATTTGTGTATAAGAAAAAGAAATAAATAAATGATCAAATTTTAAAGATCTGTCATTGTTAGAAGTCAGAAAAATCAATGTGCGTGTATGACTTGCTGTATATGAATGTAGTGGAAGGTAAAGAGGTTTTTTAGTATGGCTATTCATCCTCTCTTCAATGCTTGGTTAGTTAGTTAATAAAATCTGATATCTCGTGCAGTTTGGACCTGAACGCCAGCGAGACGGGCCACATGTCTCTTCCGATCACCCTCCCGTCGTCCGCGGGCCACTCGACGGCGACGCACACGACGTCTAGGCTGGCCGCGGTCCCGCCCACGACGGTGGTCACGACGGTGACGGACTCGGGTCACGCGGTGGCCGTCTCGTCAATGAAAGGGGAAGTCGCTCCCAGCCCGATACACAAGAACGTTAAGAAGAGTGCTTCGGCTTCAGGACTCTCCTTGATCATACAGTCTGGTAATTATTATTTGATTAGATGATCCTTTGTTAAAATTGATTATGCACGAGAACCACATCCGAAAAAAGTCCAAGGAAAAGTTTAACGGATTGCGTCAGAGAGGACTGGAGGGAACTGGGAATACCTGAATAATGGAACCTAGAAGTTTTTGGGAATGAGACAATCTTGCTGTGTTAAGTAACTACTTAATTGTTAACTTTTTATTTGAAGCTCGTATGTAGGTATGTCAGGACAGTGCAGTGTAGCTTTCCATTCTCTGCCTACCCCTCCTGAAAAACGGCGTGATGTTTAGTATGTTAATTTAGTCTTATATAATGATTTGAAGATTTGAACTTTGAAAATTAATTATAAAACCCGTGTATTCGAATATATTAGGTCCTTACATATGAAATTGGCGTTTTGTATGGGAGGAACATAAAGTTGATTTTTTTTAAATATAATATATTTATTTAATCAAAGTATGTACCATTGCTATCTATGCACTTTTGCCATCTCATAGGTAGTTCATCGATCCCTTTACTAAAAAAACCATTCGGACGGGAATCAATAAAATCTTTGAAGTCGGTTTGGACTGCCCCATCGGAGTTGAATTTTTTCCCTTGCAAGAAGTTATCCAAATTTCGAAAAAAATAGTAATATGTTGGGGCAAGGTCCGGAGAGTACGGTGGATGTCTTAGACATTCCAATTGAAGCTCTTCTAATTTGGTAGCCGTCTGTTGTGCAGTGTGTGGTCTAGCGTTATCATGAAGCAGCAGTGGCCTAGAGCCATTAACCAGCCTCGGTTGTTTAGCAGCTGGCTTTTCCATCATGGTTTGCAGTTGCTGACAATAGACATCTGCCGTAATCGTCTGGCCAGATTTAAGAAAGCTGTAGTGAACGACACCAGCACTAGTCCACCAAACGCTCACAAGTAACTTTTTTGGAGTCAATTTTCGCTTGGGGCATGGTTTGGCTGATTCGGCTGGTTCCTCAGGGTTCAGCCATTGCGATGAGCGCTTCCGATTATCATACAGGATCCACTTTTCATCACAGGTAATGATTCGATTCAAAATCCCTTCATTATTGTACCGGTTGAGTAATGCAACGCAGCAGTCAACACGCGTTTGTTGATTTGCTTCACTCAATTCGTGAGGTACCCACCTTTCAAGCTTTTTCACCTTCCCAATTTGCTTCAAGTGGATTAAAACAGTTTTATCACTAACACCGCAGCCTGCAGCTAACTCGGACGTGGTTTGCCATGGATCCGCTTCCACAATAGCCTTCAATTCTTCATTATCAACTTTGGTCTCCGGCCGTCCACGGGGCTTGTTCTGCAGGTCGAAATTTCCAGAACGAAAACGTTGGAACCAAAAACGCACTGTGTTTTCTTTTGCGGCACCGTCGCCATACACATCATTAATCCTTCGAGCCGTTTCTGCTTCACTGGTGCCACGGTGGAACTCGTACTCGTAAATAACGCGATATTTCAAGTTTTCCATTTTGTAAACTGAGTGAAGCAAAGAAAAAAAAACAATTTAGGAAAAAACAAATGAATTATAATTTTCAAAACACAAATACTTGAGTAAAATAGCTGTATAAATTTGAATTTGGAATTCCTAACCAAAGAGAAGATATTTGAGATCAAAGTTGCTAGTACGGCAACACGCCAATTTCATTTGTAAGGACCTAATATTAACAAATGCTCCGAATAAGATGCTTGTTCAAAGTGATGAATTGAAATACGTTGTAGAGTCCCGATACTCAGACAAAGAATGGTTTAATGCTATGTATGATATGCTTTTATCCCTGTGAATCTCGGACTCTGAAAGTGAATGTACTGAACCGGTTGGAGGCATTTTTAGAAGTGGATATACCGTTTGGAAAAACCCTGACATGAAGATCAGCAGCAAAGTGAGAATCTATAAGACTTGTGTGCGACCTATCATGACATATGGGATCGAGTGCAGGGCGGACACCACAATCACAAGAAAAGCGCTCAGAGTGTCAAAAATGAAGATGCTCAGATATATATCTGGCAAGACACTGCAAGAGAGGATAAGGACATGGATAAGGGAGATATGCGAGGTTGAGGATGTCGTTAGGTGGGGAAGGCAAAGGAGAAGATACTGGTATGCACACGTGAGGAGAATGGATCCATCCAGACTCCCCTTCATAGTGTTGCACGGACAGCCCCAAGGTAGACGACCCCCGGGCAGACCACCAAAGAGATGGATCGACAGCTAGGAGTCGACTTCGCAGGAGGTCAATTCCTCTTAAGAAACAGGCCACTAGGCCTACACTAAGAATAAGAAAAAGAAGAAGACATTTCAGCTTAGTGTTGTGCTGTGAATACCACAGTTTCCAGTTTTCACAGGATGCATGCTTATAGTTATGCTAAATTCCCTATTATTCCAGATGATTCGTTCTGCTCCGTGGGCGGTGCTCCGTCTCCCCCTGCCGGCAATACCTCCAGCACCAACTCCAGCCGAGATTCATCCCCGTGCCGCGAAGGGTTCACCCCGCTATCTCTACAGCATCACGGGTCAGTATCATTACCTTCTTACTAGAGAATTATTTAAAAATTAATTGTATCTCTATAGATGAAGATGCAAATTGGGAACAGAATATGGTTGATCGAGGTGTTTACACAGACTTATTTTTATTTTATTTATTTATTTATTTTTTATTATTTAACAAACAGCAATTACAGTATATGAATATAAACACACAGAGACAACAAAACAAGGCCAATTACATGCTACCACAAATATTATATAACAACTGACATAAGGTTAAATATATAAGAAGAATAAAGTAACACTTTGATAAGTTAAAGAGAAAACTAGTAGTATTAGTAATAATGAATAATTAAAGATGAAATATAATTTTAAAATGTAAAAAAAAGAAAAAGACAAGAAAAGAAAAAGTAGAGTAACTAGTTTCAGTCGCCCCGAAGGGTTGCTCCAACCATTTTTTTAAAAATCACTTTCATTAAGATGGAACACATCGATGTTATTAAAGCACTTATTGTACATGTCGCACGTCCGTACACCGCCGCACTCTGAGCGTAGTTAGTCCGATAAGCAGGAAGGTGGAATATTTGGTTCGCAGTGTGTCTTGTGCGAAGCATAGGGGTATTCAGTAATAATTTACTAAGAAGTTCGGAGTTGTCTATTTTGAAGTGAATGATTTTAACCCAACCAATGACCTGTCATTGGTTGGGTTAAGCGCATGCTTTATGTAATACGACATTCCCCATTCCACCTTTGTCTCTATTGAGATACAATTAATCCTTGAATTGATAACCTCGCAATGGGTAAAATCCAGTATTCGTCTACAAGTATTTGTATACATTCAAAATGTTTAAATTTCCTGTTTTAGATTTTTAAAATGTTTTTTTGTTTTTCATTTCAGACTTCTTCAAATGTCCAAGCCTCCGATGGTGATTAGGAGAGGACCCAAGGGCTTCGGCTTCACCATCCACACCATCCGTGTCTACTTTGGAGAATCTGACTATTACACCATGCACCATCTAGTTTCTGTGAGTGAATGTTATTTTTTCTTTGAACCAACTAACTAACTAACCATCACACTGTCTCTCCGATGAGGTAGGCAGAAATAATGGATTCCCGGCGATGACAGTGTCGAAAAAGAAAAAGAAATTCTCATGCTCTTTTGTCTGGTAGAATTCAAGTGACAATAAAATTGGCATTTGATTAGCTAAAAAAAATGCATACAGTAATTGGGTTCAAATAACCAGTTGTACAGTAAAAGTCCGTTAATTCTAATGATATTTCGTAATTCGAAATTTTCATAATATGCTTGATCCAAAAATTGACTTTTCATAGTAAATTCTACCGTTAAATCGAAATATTTCGTAATGTTTTTCGTCAAAATGTACTTACGATTTCTAATAATTCAAACGAGACACCAATATAAAGTGAAATATCACATGAGAAAGAATCAGGTTCGAGCGTTTACATACATTAGTGCAAGCGAGTCTGTCACAGTTTTGTCATGGAAACTCGAGTAGTATGGGCCGTAGCACCAGATCTGTTTCCTCCATTAGTTCTTCCAATTGAGGTTCAAAAAAATTTTCCAACATGGAAACATTACTTACCTTACTATGGAAGGCACAAGCGGGTCACAAGAAATTGTGGATTTCGTAAACAATAGGAAAAGAGAAGAAATTGAAGCACTTAGTAAGTTACTATTTTACATAGATTTCTATTTTACCGACGTATTTCCAGTATATAACCTCTTTACCAAAATAATCATTACTGTCATTTATTTACAATTTATTATTACGGAAGGTGATTTTAAATTTATTTTATAACTGAGATGATTAATAAGTTCACTAATTATGGATAGATTAGTTTCATTGACAATTCGACGTACAAAAAAGCATTATAAAGAAGGTTCTTTGAAACCTTCTGAAATTATAAAGCAAACCTTGAAAAGGGCTGAGAAAATTAAGCCGCTCAATGCGTTCGTAACCGTTACATCTTCAGCAGCTCTTCAAAAGGCAGAGAGTTGTGATAAAGATGTGATTAATCAAATTAAAAAACCGTTATTCGGTATTCCGATTGCAATTAAAGATAACTTTTGTACGGATGGCGTGACAACGACTTGCGCTTCGAAGATGTTAGAAAATTTTGTTCCTACGTATGACGCTACAGTGGTTGCAAAATTGAAGACTGCAGGAGCAATCAGTATTGGAAAGACAAATTTGGATCAGTTTGCAATGGGTTCAGGAACTGTAGATTCTATCCACGGTCCAACTAAGAATGTTTGGGGTTCTGAATTCGATTCAAATCAGAAGAAGGGTTATGATTGGCGGATTGCGGGTGGGAGCTCGGGAGGTTCTGCTGTTGCCGTGGCGACGGGAAGTTGCCTGGCCGCAATTGGATCAGATACTGGAGGATCAACAAGAAATCCGGCTGCTTTGTGTGGACTTGTCGGTCTTAAACCAACGTACGGAATGGTTTCTAGACACGGACTTATTCCTCTAGTCAATTCTTTGGATGTTCCAGGGATATTGGCAAGAAATATACAAGACTGTCTAACTGTATATAATTGTATCGCTGGTCCTGATAAACTCGATTCCACTACGATTAAAGATATATTTAAACCGATCGAATTACCAAATGAAGCAGATAATATTAGTTTGAAAGGGATTCGTGTTGGTATCCCTCAGGAATATCATTGCAAGCATATGTCTCCAGAAGTTATTGAAACATGGATGTATGTTGCGGATTTATTGGAAAACGAGGGTGCACGGGCTAAAAAAGTCACAATGCCGTATACAAATATATCTATATCCGTGTACCACATTCTAAATCAGTGCGAAGTGGCAAGCAACATGGCTAGATACGACGGCTTGGAGTACGGCCTTCGTCCCGAGGATTGCAAATCAACTAATGAATTATACGCCAAAGCGAGATCGCAGGGATTCAACGAAGTAGTTCGCAGCAGAATATTAGGCGGAAACTATTTTCTACTGTCCAAAAACTACGATAAATATTTTGTCAAAGCAATGAAAATTCGACGGCTGATCAGTGACGACTTTAAAAAAGTTTTCAACGAGAATTCCCGCGATTGCGTTGATGTTTTACTTACACCGACAACCATTGGAGATGCGCCTTTATTAAGTGAATTTTTAAAGAAGAATAATAGAGACCAATGTGCATTGTACGATTACTGCACTCAGCCAGCAAACATGGCTGGAGTTCCCGCGTTGTCCATTCCTATCAGACTATCCAAAAATAAGCTTCCACTCTCCCTGCAGCTGATGGGGCCCAATCAGTCCGAGAGAACGTTGTTTTTAGTAGCTAAAAAAATAGAAGAGCTAGTCAATTTTCCTGCTTTGAACCTTAAATTGTAAATTTTCTTTGTTATTTATACCCAATAAAGTATTTGTTAAACTATAGACAATATATTTTTTTTCATCAAATTTTCATGTACCCTTTAGATGCGCCGTTTACGTAACATTTTAAAATAATAATAAAAAAAAACTAATCATATAATTGCGTAGCTTTTCACGATTGGCAGCAATATGTTTTGTGTGATTTTGGGTAACAACAGGTAATTTCTCCTTCTCGACCGACGTTTCGGAGATCGTTGCAGTCTCCATCTTCAGGGTAATGTGGTGGTGATAATAATGATATTACCACCACCACATTACCCTGAAGATAGAGACTGCAACGATCTTCAAAATGTCAGTCGAGAATTAGAAATCACACCTTGTTACCTAAAATCACACTAAGCATAACTAATCATACGCCGTCTCTCCGAAGGGGTAGACGGAAAGAATGGACTGCCACACTTTTGCGTTGACCGTCACGGTTTGTCCATTCTCCTCGATAAAATACGGCCCAATCACCCCAAATTTGGAAATAGCACACCACACAGTCATTTTTGGGGAGTGAAGAGGTCTCTCGTGAAGTTGCCTTGGGTTATTTTCAGCCCAGTACGGAAAATTTTGCTTATTCACCGCTCCACAGAGATGAAAGTGGGCCTCGTCACTACTGAAAATAGTTGACCTAGCATGCATTCGGTTCAACATTTCTTTTTGCCGCACCCTGTATTATTTTTTTCACCATTTTAGATTTGGTTTCATGAAATGTATCAGTTCATAAACATTGAAAACAGCATCTCATGTTGGTATTTTGTTTCCCAGGCCGTGAGTGAGGGCGGTTCCGCCTGGCAGGCCGGTCTCCGGGCCGGAGACCTGCTGGTGTGGCTGAACGGCTGCTGCGTGGCCGGACTGCTGCACACGCAGGTGCTGCGCTTGCTGCTGGCAAGTCCGAGGCAGGCGTCCCTCCGCGCCCTACCACTGGATCAGACCACCATACAGGTATGTGATTTTGCCTAACGGAGCATTTAATTTTTCCACAGGTACGCTACATCCCAGCTGAGGTTTTCCATGATTCCCTATGCTACAAGATGAATGTCAGGATGCTAATTAGATAGCTTATGGAACCCCGAGTCCGGCACACATACAAACACAAAGTTAAATTTGCACGTAGAAACACTGTTTTCTTTTACGATAGCAATTTGATAGTTTACGATAGCAGTTTGAAGATTTTATTGTTTACGATAGCAGTTTGAAGATTTGATTGTTTACAATAACAGTTTGATGATTTGATTGCTTAAGATAGCAGTTTGATGATTTGATTGTTTACGATAACAGTTTGAAGATTTGATTGTTTACGATTGCAATTTGATGATTTGATTGTTTACGATAGCAGTTTGATGATAGATTGTTTACGATAGCAGTTAGAAGATTTGATTGTTTACGATAGCAGTTTGAAGATTTGATTGTTTACGATAGGAGTTTGAAGATTTGATTGATTACGATAGCAGCTTGATAATTTGATTGCATTTGTCTTTTAGACGGGCGGACGAAAACGCGGCGCTTGGGCGGGGCGCGCTGTTGGCCGAGGGGGAGCTGGAGGAGGGGGCCCCGGGGCTGGAGGGAGGCGCGGGGGCGGCCACCACCAAGACAGGAGAGCGGAGCCGGCCGAGAGGAGGCGCCGGGCCTCGCTCTTCAGAAGGATCTCTAGCAAGAGAGCCTCTGCTGAGATGCAGCAGGTCAGATCCCATTAATGCTACAGGCTGCCGTAAAATAACCTTTGTGGTGTGCCGAAACAGAGTCATTGTCCTGGCAGTAGCGCTGTGGCTCCATCCTGTTGGAATTGCAGTGTACGTTTTTTGTATCTCAAAAAAAAAAAACTTTTTTACCTTTGGCTATACCAAACTGATTTCTAATTGGTTATACTGGACGACTTTAGTGGCCGAATGGTAAATGCTTTGACTGCCACTCCGAAGGTCCCGGGTTCGATTCCTGCCGATGGCAGTGTGATTGTCACACTGTCTTTGGTCTGCGTCATGCTTTTCTTGGTCTTCCGTGGCTTCTCTTTCCACTCACATTGCTTGTATGCAACATTTTGCCAATTTTTCTCTTGTCCATTTGTTCCATATTTTCAAACCATCTCAGGGATCCTTTTTTAATTTTACTTATGATGCAATCATCTGCCTTACATTTCTTCCTTATTTCGTCGTTCCGTATTCTATCATATATCGTTTTCCCGCACATTCTTCTCAGTGATCTCATTTCTACGGCATTTATCCTACTTTCATCCTTTTATGCCAGCTCCAAGCTTCACTTTCTTATATAAGGGTTGGTATTATAACCCTATCAAGTACTGGCATCTTTGCTTCAGTGGATATATTTATATTTGCAGTGATGGCTTTGAGAGTGCCATTCATTTTGTTACCGGCACCAACCCTCGATGTATAATTGAGTTTCTTCTATATTCACCTTCACTTTGTGTTGTGGATTCATATTTGAATAAATATAATTACACTTAGTATTACAACACTTTTTTTTTCACTTAACACAGACATGTTTCCCTCTCCTCGATCCTAATTATACCCCCTCCAACTTTATGAATAACTCCACCTCCTTTTTGTATATAAGTGACTTCTGTGTTAAGTGAAATGAAGTGTTGTAATACTTATTGTAATTATATTTATTTTTATATAATTGAGTTTTAATATGTTATTTATGAATGCAGATTGTGTCGTCTGGGCTAGCCTCGCCCGTGGGCGGGGGGCCAGCTCCCCGCTTCGGCAGCCCCCCTCAGCGGCTTGCGGCGCCCCCGCCCTCGCTGCTGCTGGGCCCCCCGACACCTACGCCCAGCGATGGGGCTCCACCTCCAGCGAGCCCTGCTTCACCAGCTTCCGATCGCCCCCTTCTGGGAGAGAAGTCTCATCACTATCAAAGGTGGGTTATTCTCATCTTGAATGTTTAATCTTCTTCTTCATGTCATTGGTAAGGCCATCTATGAGCTTGTATACCATTTCCTGGGGCGTTGGGTGTTTTGCTTTTGTTAACACTGCACATAGAGGCACCATCTTTGCCCCGAAGCTAATGATTTTTTTTTGTCTTGTAAAGTGATGTTTTTTATGAATGATGGTAATTGCATACTGACATTTTGATGAAATATGGTAATTACATACTGACATTTTTGTGAAATATGGTAATTACATACTGAAATTTTGATGAAATATGGTAATTACATACTGACATTTTTATGAACGATGGTAATTACATACTGACATTTTTATGAAAGATGGTAATTACATATTGACATTTTTGTGAAAGATTGTAATTACATATTGAAATTTTTATGAAAGATGGTAATTACATACTGACATTTTTATGAGAGATGGTAATTACATACTGACATTTTTATGAAAGATGGTAATTACATACTGACTGTTTTATGAAAGATGGTAATTACATACTGACGTTTTTATGAACCATGGTAATTACATACTGCCATTTTTATGTATGAAGGTAATTACATACTGACATTTTTATGAACGATGGTAATCACATACTGAAGTTTTTATGAACCATGGTAATTACGTACTGCCATTTTTATGTATGAAGGTAATTACATACTGACATTTTTGTGAAAGATTGTAATTACATACTGAAATTTTTATGAAAGATGGTAATTACATACTAAAATGTTTCTGATAGATGGTAATTACATACTGACATTTTTATGATAGATGGTAATTATATACTGACATTTTTATGAATGATGGTAATTACATACTGACATTTTTATGAAAGATGGAAATTACATGTTGACATTTTTGTGAAAGATTGTAATTACAAACTGAAATTTTTCTGATAGATGGTAATTACATACTGACATTTTTATGATAGATGATAATTATATACTGACATTTTTATGAAAGATTACATTACATACTGACATTTTTATGAAAGATTACATTACATACTGACATTTTTATGAATGATGGTAATTACATACTGACATTTTTATGAATGATTTTAATTACATACTGACATTTTATCGAAAGATTTTACTTACATATTGACATTTTTATGAAAGATGATAACATAATTTAAACTAATGATTTACTCAAAGGATTATTATAAACAAAATTAAAACTTTTTGTTATTGTTAAGATGATGGTGCCTTTTATGATTGTGTTTATTGAAAATTATAAATTAATTATTAAGGGAAAAAAATGGCAAAGGCATCCACCATTTTGCCGATGTAAATATAAAATGGCCGAGCACACAATGCTTTAATGCAACTTTCTATTTAACAAGTTTACTAATATCACCTCTATATTTTGGTAATTCCCGATAATTGAAGGCTGCTCATTACAAAGGTGCAAAGTATCAAAAAAGTCGTAAATGAGTTTTTGATCACAATTGGTGTTAAATATAAATACCAATAATAATATAGTGTAGTACAAACTTCACGCTAAAGATGCCCGTGCGATATGACACATAATAATATAATAATAAATTGGATAATTTATAGAGCACTATTTTTATGAATTAGGTAGAAACAATTTTGAGAAAGAAACCGACCGAAGAATTCAGTTGGGTTGAGCGGCCTTTGGAAAATTACGTCATGTTCTCATCTCTAAAATACCACAATGCCTCAAGACTAAAGTCTTCAACCAGTGCGTCTTGCTAGTCATGACGTACGGAGCCGAGACGTGGACACTGACGAAAGGTCTAGCCTACAGATTCAAGGTCGCCCAGCGCGCCATGGAAGTAGCCATGCTTGGAATAACCTTGAGGGACAGATTTAGAAATGAATTTATTCGACACCAAACCAAGGTGACCGAGGTGGCTCTGAGGATGGGCGGGCTGAAGTGGTGATGGGCTGGCCATATCTGTCGGAGAACCGACGGCCGATGGGGGAGACGGGTTCTGGAGTGGAGACCGGATACGGGATTCCGCAGAGTTGGACATCCCCTTGCCGAACGGACCGACGATTGGAAGAAGATTGCTGGACATAGATGGATGGGAGCGGCAATGGATAGGGGGCAGTGGCGTGCTTTGGGAGAGGCCTACATTCAGCAGTGGATGATAGACGGCTGATGATGATTTTTATCAATTAATCATCTCAAGGGCGCTGCAAAAAATGCTCTGTTTTATGAACTAGTTAAAAAGGAATATATTTAGTATGACAGCTGCACCTGATGCAGTCGATCTACATTTACATTAAGAAAGATAATTTAAAAATGTGGGTTTTGAGTCTCTAAGCTCTTGACGGATTCTCATTAACGTGAGGTCTGCTGGAAGATTATTCCAGGCTGAGGGGTCAGCTACCGCGAAGGCCCGGTCGCCATAGTTTTGCGAAGACTTCGTTTTGGCACAGTCAATGTGCCGATCGTGGAAGACTTGTTGCTAGCTGATAGCAATGTAGACTGTCTGGCATTCAGGGCTTCGTTTATGCAGAGTCCAGATATATATGCTAGTCCTCTCGGCCACGAAGTCGTCAAACGCCTTGAGAACGTGTTACAAAAAACTGTTTTTTTTAAACAACTAGCACCTTTGTAATAACCAGTCTTCAATTGTTTAAATCTGTACATTTTTAACTTTTAATTAATATTCTAATGTGGGTTTGGATGGGGCTAATCTAACCAATCCTAACCTAACCTAACCTAACCGTGTGGCAGGCCTTCCACGCTGCACGGGCTGAAGCACAAGCTAGGCGGAGGGGGGGGAGCGGCGGGAAAGGGGGGCGCGGGGGGCGGCGCGAGGCGCAAGTCCGCGGGGCACATCCCCCTCTCCCCGCTCGCCAGGACCCCCAGCCCGGGGCCCGTGGCCTCCAGTCCCACCAGGTGAGTCCTAACCCGACCTGACTTGACCCGTCTTTACACCTAATTTACAATCGGATACAAATACAATCCAATATTGTCTTATTTCATTTGTACACAACAATTATCACAAACAATCAAACCTAACCTTACCTTACACGACCCTTTTTACTTTTTTAATAATTCAAAATTATCAAATTTAGTGTAATCTAACCTATCTATACTTTTTATTCTAACCTTTTTTTTACCTCTGACATAACCCTTTTTACTTCTAACAAAACCTTTCTTACTACTGAGATAACCTTTTTAATTTCTGACATAACCTTTCTTACTTCTGACATAAACATTCTTACTTCTGACAAAATATTTCTTACTTTTGATATAATCTTTCTTAGTTCCAACATAAACCTTTTTACTTCTGACATAATTTTTATTACTTCTGACATAACCTTTTTTACTTCTGACACAACTTTTATTACTTCTGACATAAAATTTCTTACTCTTGACATAAAATTTCTTACTTCTGACATAACTTTTATTACTTCTGACATAAAATTTCTTACTCTTGACATAAAATTTCTTACTCCTGACATAAAATTTCTTACTTCTGCAAATAACCTTTTTCACTTCTGACATTACTTTTTTACTTCTGACATAACTTTTATTACTTCTGACATAAAATTTCTCACTCTTGACATAATTTTTTTTACTCCTGAAATAAAATTTCTTACTTCTGCAAATAACCTTTTTTACTTCTGACACAACTTTTATTACTTCTAACATAACCTTTCTTACTTCTAACATAACCTTTGTAATTTCTGACAAAACCTTTCTTACTTCTGGTACAACCTTACTTACTTTTGACGTAATCTTTTTCACTTCTAACATAACCTTTCTTAGTACACTTTTAAAGTGATTTTTTTTACGTATTACAAAATTAATATTAAAAATAAATGTGTTTTGAAATAAAATGCAATCTAAGATGTTGCGGAAAAAATACATAATCACTTCAATGTATGAACCTTCAAACCTGATTGATTATAACCAAATATTATTGAAGCAGACCTAACCTGACATATGAAATGTATAAAATTGTAATTGTTCTAACTTTATCTATAGCTAGTGGCATGCAGCATGGGAAATTATTTTGATTCTATTGTGGTGATGCAAATGTTTTGACATTAAAAAAAATATTTTATTAAAAACTAACTAACTAACCATCACGCCGTCTCTCCGAAGGGGTAGGCAGAAAAATTGAACTGCCGCATTTTTCATTCCTGACATATTTCTCTCGATTCCTCAACATTCATACATCGTGTCATGCACGCGCGTCGATTTTTCAGACTCCTTTATTCATTTGATCGTGCCACATTTTCCTCGGTCTTCCTCTATTTCTAATTCCATTTACACCGTTAACATATAATTTTTTTACCATTATTTCTTTCCATGTGTCCAAACCATCTTAATGATCCTTTCATTATTTTGTTCATAACACCATCATACGCACCGCAACAAAGTGAACGGTGCACTTAAAGTTGTCATCGCAAACAAAAACCTATCCAAAAAAGTTAAAATGGCAGTGCACAATGGTGTTCTTGTGCCGGCCCTTATGTATGGAAGCGAAGCGAAACGTGGAACTGGCAAAAGAAAAATGAAAGTAGAATAAATGCATGATGTTGTCACAAAATAGTGAAAGGATCATTAAAATGGTTTGGACGCATGGAAAGAATGAACGAAGAACGAATGGTAAAAAAAGTATATATTGATGATGTGAATGGAACTAGAAATAGAGGAAGACCGAGGAAAATGTGGCACGATCAAATAAATCAAATATTGAATGTTGGCCACGTGAGGAGTGAGAGAAATCGACGCGCGTGCATGACACGATGTATGAATGTTGAGGAAGCTAGAGATTTATGTCTGGAATGAAAAGTGTGGCAGTACATTATTTCTGCCTACGCCTTCGGGAAGACGGCTTGATGGTTAGTTAGTTAGTTAGTTGATTAGTTGAGTTTTACATCATTAAACAATAAATATTATAAACAAAATTATGAAAGGTTCACCGTGTTGCTTTGGACATATGGAACGCATGGATGAAGGAAGAATGGTTAAGAAAGTGTATGTTAACGGTGTGAATGGAGTGCAGATTCGTGTGAGACCAACGAAAACTTCTTCTTTCGGTGCCGTGTCAGGTCCCCTCAACGTTGACGATCACTACAGCAAAGGCATCTTTATCCTGCGCCACTTGGAACAGGTTCTGAACTCTTGTTATTCCTGTCCACTCTTTTATGTTCCGCAGCCAGGACAGCTGCCTTCTACCAACTCCCCGACTTCCCTCCACTTTACCCATTAATATCAGTCCAAGGAGGTGGTATTTTTCTCCCCTTAATTAATCCAACTTTAAAGTCGATTATGTTAGAAGTCGGAAGAATCGACGTGCGTGTATTACTCGCTGCATGAATGTGGAAGAAGCTCGAGAGGTGTGTCAGGATGGAGTAGTGTGGCGGTCCATTCTCTCTACCTAAGCCTTCGGCTTGATAGTTTGTTGTCAAATGTCAAAACTTTTGCATCGAATCAATAGATTTTCCAGATTAATCATCACATATTGATTATAAATCGTTATTACATAAAATGTACTCTTTGTATTGCATGGACTTGGTTGCATCATTATCTAAAATCTAATTAGTAAAAAAAATTATGTTGCATGCTCCGTGGTTTTAAGGGCAGCTCTTTCTAATATATTTTTCCTACAATATATGAGGCCGCCAGGGCAAGAGTGTTCTAACCCCAAATCGTCACCTGAGAGTAAGAAGGTTCCAACTGACAAAAGTAAAAAGCTGAGAAAAATGAAGTTTTGTTGGTTTCGGGTGTGTATCTTGGAATAAAGGGGTTTTATTCCAATTTCCAGAGATTCTTTTACCGAGAAACGTGTAAATTTTGTCTGGCAACAGTTGGAATAATAAAGTTGTAAGTTTAAATGAATCCTTCTTCAGTGAATCGTGTGTTTTGAATGATCAGATCTTCTTCTCTGGTTTCAATCCTGGGATTGGTTTGCAGCAATTTCCTCTATTATTCTCTTCCATTTTTCCCTGTCTTGTGCGGCTCTTTTGATATCTGCATATGATGAGCAGCGCACGTCCACCAACAGGTCCTCCAGGTACTCTCGGCGTGGGCGTCCCCTAGAGTTTGTCCCCTCGGTCATACCCTCCATTATGGCATGCAAGAGACCTTCTTGACGTATTACATGGCCGATCCATCTTGCACGCCTTTCGGACAAGGTCCTGAGCAGGTGCCTTCCTCCTTCGATTCCTTGAAGAACTTCCTCATTCGTGATGTGGTCTCTCCAGGAAATTCCAAAGAGTCTTCTATAGGACCACATCTCAAAAGCCTCTAGTCTCCGCTTATCCCTTTCGGATAGGCACTGTGTCTCGCAGCCGTACATCAAGACACTCCATACATAGGTCTGGAGATGAGTCATGATCAGATGGAACTTGATTATTTTCGTAACATCAAAATGACTTTTCACGAAAAAAAGCCAAACGTGAAATTTTGTTAGTTGGAACCCTCTTACTCTCAGGTGATGAAATTTAGACAAAGGAGATAAATGCGATTGAAAATTTGATGTTTTTTCCCCATTTAAAAAAAAAAAACTATATGGATTAGGGTCTTCTTTAGTGATAAACCTTGTTTGTTTGGTGAATGTCTTTAGAATAGTATTTTGAAATATAGGGAAATATAAAGTTTAAGGATATTTTTTGATGATACCACATTTGACTTCATATATTTTGATTTTTTGTCAGAGAAAAATAAGTATTTATGGCGATATCTATGTTTCCACTTGTAAATGGTGGTTAGACTAATTTTTCTTTTATAGTAGGTCACAAATAGGTGTGGGTTAGACCAGTAACTCAATTTAAAAAAAAAAAATGTTGGTTAGACCAATCTTGTCCTAGTGGCCTCATATCTGTTGACCATCCTCTCCGGACTCAGAGATATCATTTCATAATGTATCTTCATGAAATGAAATATATTCGATTGTTCAGTGGTTTTACTTGGATTTAATTTATATAGGACAGGGATGGCGAACCTATGGCACGCGTGCCACAGGTGACGATTTTGCATGGCATGCGAATGAAGAGAAAAAAATAAAAGCGATTATACAAAAAAAAAAAAAAGTTTTAGAAATAGTATAAAGAAATTAAAAAAAGTATTTAAATAGCCATGTGTATTTTCTTCATTCAAAGATTTAAGAATTATTTTGGAAGAAATGAAAACGCCATTGAAATTTTAAATTAGAATAAAAACATATGTTTTCTAGATGGGTAACAAATGTGTCAAACATTTGATATGGTAATGCCTCGGCAAGGTGAAACACGTCATTTAAAAAAATATATAATGAAACTTCTAGATAACAGATGTTTTCATTCTTATGGAATATTTTAATTTAAATAAATAACTACAAAACTCTGTAAAAAATAATTAATATTAATTCCAATAAAATATAATCAAAACTTCTAGAAAACAGATGTTTTCATTCCTTCAATTTAAATTTATTGTGATCTGATGTCAATAAAACTAACATTAACCTGTAGTAATTGAAATAATATTTAAAAAAATTGTATCTGATCTTGTTTCCGGGGATTGGTTGAAAGAGCTTCTTAAATTTCTTCTTCTATATGCATGTACACTCATCTTTTGATAATTTTGAGAAATTTTATATGTTATGGTTTTTGGACATATAATATCCATTACCATCATTATAATATACGGTTTCCATTGAACTATCAAAAATATTATACTGCACAAAAATTGATCACAATTTGTGTTAACTCTATTGTACACAGATTTTATACTCTCTTGTGCACATATTGTATGGTCTCTTGTACACATATTGTATGCTCTCTTGTACACATATTGTATGCTCTCTTGTACACATATTGTATGCTCTCTTGTACACAGATTGTATGCTCTCTTGTACACAGATTGTATACTCTCTTGTACACATACTTTATACTCTCTTGTACACATACTGTATGCTCTCTTGTAACAGTTTGTATACTCTCTTGTACACATATTGTATACTCTCTTGTACCTAAATTGTATGCTCTTTTGTGCACAAATTGTATATCCTTTTATACACGTATTGTATACTCTCTTGTTCACATATTGTTTGATCTCTTATATACATCATTTGTAAACATGTTTACATACCGTCTGTAACTTCCATTGTGTAGCAATTGTACTATTTATTGTTTATATAAAAAATGATATACAACGCCATATGAATGAAAACGTCTGTCTTCTAGGAGATTTATTATATTTTAGATAGAATGACATGTTTCGCCCTTATAAGACTTTGATAATGCCTTAGAAGGGCATATCTTTCCATCTAAAATATAATAAAATTCCTAGAAGACAGACTTTTTCATTCATACCAATTGTACTATATTGATGGATTCATGTATTTAAAAAATTTCCCTGAATTTATGTTATATTTTGAACAACAGTTGTAAACTTGTACATTGATTGTATACTCCCTTGTACGCCAATTAAAACATATTGTAAACAGATTCTTGTCTCCCATGTATACCAAATTTAATATCCTCTTGTACATAGTTTTTTTTAACCCAAACTACACCAATCGTTAGCTGCCCTTGTATAACAAAAATATATATATATTTTAAACCAATTGCAAAATCTTTTGCAGACCAAATTAATTGTGAATTTTTTTTTACTTTGGTTTTAAACTCAATACCAAATATAAAAAAAATACCTTTTACAATCGTAAAATATGTTTTACTCTCCACTTGTACACTCATTTTGGTCGTATATTCCCTTGTACACCAATAAAAAAACTTTTTTTTTGCAATAATTGTAAATTAAATTATACTTTCATTTATACACTCTTTTGTATATCGAATTTATTAACCCTTACCACTCCTATATTTTTTTATATTGTTTGTCAGCCAACTCTAATTTATAATGTCAAAATATTTTTATTGATAGGTAGTTACAAAAAAATCGTTAAAAATTCATTTGTAATGATTTATTCTTCAAATAAAAAACAATTTACAAAAAAACATTATGAACTACTTATAGTTTTGTAAGTACTTTTTAAAACAATCTCAAGGTTGGAGACCTGGTTTTCTGGAACAGGTCTCACAAAACCACACTGTTTCCCGTCTTCCCCTGGAATCTTTCTGTTACTGCACACAGTACAGTCTTTAGAACCTTTGTCCAGTTTCGCAATGAAGTGGGGCTTGTACTCTAATCGCTCTTCTGCGTGACGTATCACGCGAAGTTCCGACCATTTTAGGTTATCTGAATTTGCAAGGATTATTTTATAGTAAAATTAAAACAGTCAAAATTTTATTAAAACGTGAAATTAAATGTTTTTTTAACGAATAATCACAAGAAAGTCAAGTTTTGCGCGCGAAATTACACCGCGCGCGCAAGTCTTATCTTGTCGGCCGCCAGCCGACAACTGAGTTGTAGCGTACATGTAGCGATGTCGGCTGGCATTCGACAAAGGAGTGGTAAGGGTTAAAAAAAATTGTACATTAGTTGCAACCTCTCTTGTACGCCGGTTGTAAGCGTTGTGAACCCCTGGCTTGTTATACTATAGTTAAATCTATATTTCTCTCTCTCTCTCTCTTTAGGTGGGAGAGTAGTGAATGCCTTGTAATATCTGTTTCCGCAACCAAATTGTAGCTCTCCGCACCAAGGTAAAGCTTGTGTGGCCTTCTCGCTTTAACACATCCCCATCTCTTTCTTTTCTGTCGTTTCTCAGGCTGTCTCTTGTAAATAACTTTCCTCATACTTACCATAAGAGTCTTACATTCAAATAGCTGCTATATTTTGTCTAGTTTACAAATGAAATTTTACCACCATTTTGTTAAGCACTACTTTCACCAGAGTACATTTGTCATTAGATTCTAAATTTGAATTAATAGTTATCATTTCATTGTTTTATTAATTATTTATTTTATGCTTTATCAACGCTTATGTAAAAATGCCTTAATATACATTATTTATTTATTTATTTTAAATTCATTACAATAATGAGTATGTAAAAACAAAAATGGTATGATCCCCAGTACATAAAATTGTAAAAATTATGTTAAATATGTATTTAAAAAAAAATTAAAACACTGTTTTTTCCACTTAGAAATTATATTTCTCGTCTTGTTTTGAAGGTTTTATACCTTCATCATCGTAAGAACGATATATACTCAGTTTGAGACCTGTTTTATGCAAATTTTTTCTATGAATTATTAAAACACTTTTTTTACTATTGAGTTTATTTTTATCGACATGTTTCGAAGGTTTTATACCTTCATCATCGAAAGAATGATATGAACTGTTTTATGATTTTTTAAAAGAATGAACACATTTTTTTCCAATTGAGTTTCTTTTATCGACACGTTTCGAAGGTTTTATACCTTCATCGTCAAGAGAAAGATATAAACTGTTTTATGAATTAAAACACATTTTTTCTCCAATTCAGTTTATTTTTATCTACACGTTTCGAAGGTTTTATACCTTCTTCATCAAGAGAACGATAAAAACTGTTTTATGATAATTTTTTCTGAATTAAAACAGGTTTTTTTTCCTATTAAATATATTTTTATCGATATATTTCGAAGGTTTTATATCTTCACCATTGATAGAATGATATTAACTGTGAGTTTATATCGTTCTCCTGAAGACGAAGTTGTAAAACTTTCGAAACATGTCAAGAAAAATAATCTCGAAAATGGAAAAAAACTGAATAAAATTAATAAAAAAAATATCATTATTGAACCACAGTGTAAACTCTTTAATTTTATCAAAAAATAATTACGTATATGTATTTTTTTCTTCGTATTAATTGATGCTACTTCATTTGAATGAATAGACGAGATGTGTCAATAATTATTTATACATTTTTTTTAAATATATTAATTATATTTAGTTTCGACCACTGGATCATGCCTATTTTGCTTTTACATGCTGTAAAAAAAATTGCCCTGTTTATATTTCATATAAGTATAAAATATGTACTTGATTTTTATTATTTAAATATTTTTTTAAATTCTACAATACTTAATTATTAACCCTTATACGAAGGATAGCTTTGTCTACATAATTCTATCAAAATTCAATATAAAATGCACTGTTAGGTCGCATTATCATTAAGCGAAACATTGAAACATTGTTTCGCTTAACGAGTAAGATTCTGGAACGAATTGTTCTCGTTATGAGAGGTTCTACTGTATATGTTTTCTTTATTTTAAAAATACGAGGTGTGGCAATTAAATTACGAGAATTTAGTTGTGGCGTGCGAACTGGCAATACTGCATGACTGGCGCGCATGCATCTGGTTAGATAGGTCTTTCCACTCATTTGCAGTGAAGATTTCATGGTAATCGGGCGTCTGGTTCGTTTTTTATGGGTGTTTTTCGGATAAGAAGTTTTTTTTACTCGGTCGCAGAAATGACTGACTCGGTTTTTAGCAACATGCTGTGATCAGATTTTCGGTCTTAACTGGTGTAAAACTTGCAGAAATCTTACGAAAATTACGGCAGGTGTATGGAGATGAGTGTCTGTAGACCCGTAGACAAAGCCTACAGTCGGTGGAAGAGGGTGGGGAGCGTCCAACGAAAGTAAGGATGTCAAAATTACGGCTGAAGGCAATGCTGAGCATTATTCACTGTGAATACGTTCCTGACGGCCAGACAGTGACCGGAAAGTTCTATGTTGAAGTCTTGGAGTGGCTGCGACTGCGTGTTTGCCGTAAACGACCCGAAATTGCACCATGATAACGCGCCGGCTCATTCCTCCTTGATATTGAGGGAATATTTGGCGAGAAAAAGTATCCTAACCTTACGCATCCAGCCTACAGCCCCAACTTGGCCTCCTGTGACTTCTTCTTCCCTAAAATGTAGAGTCACCTCAAAGGAACCCATCATGGCAGTGTGGAGGCCTTCCAGGAGGCTGCGACCGTCGTCTTGAAGGCCTAACTTTAGAGGACTATCAGGGCTGCTTCCAATCATTGAAGGCCGTTTAAAAAATTTGGTTGCTAACTTTATTTGCCTGTGTTTTATTTACGAATTCTCGTAATTTAATTGCCACACCTCGTATACATATATATATATACATTTTTTCATGACCGGTTTCAATGAATGTGTCTTGTGTTTGCGGAGAGTCAGGGTTGAGTATCGGGTGTGTTGCAGGTCTCCGTCCCCGCTTGCCGTGTGCCCACCGGCGCCCCCGGGGGGCGGCAGGGCTCGCGAGCACGCCCGGGCCCCCGCAAGGGCGTGGCCCCGGGAGCCCGCCTCGCCCCTGCTGCGGAGGGCGCTCAGCCCCGATAGGTACTCCTCACATACCTCGTTCCCACCCCTGGCACACAACCACCTCGTTCCTACCCCTGGCATACCACCACCCAAATGGGATTAACTGCGGGAATATTTTTTGTAAACCATTTTTCATTTGACAAATTATTGATAAACTTAACCTCTCAGTGCATACCGCCCCAACCGTGGGCCATTGAATACTTGGTCAGATAGTTTATGGCCCAGTGCTTGGGGCTCATTTATAATAACTCCTTCTTCTTCACTTTTGGTAGACTCAGGAGTCTGTTATTTCAGGCGGGTTCTCTTGAGACGCTGAACTCCAGCTTTCTCTTCACCGTTACGGGGGCCTTCCTGGTCGGCGTTGTCCGTTTGGCGTTCCATGGAGAGCTATGTGTGGTATCCTATTTGAGCTCATCTTTTCTACGTGTTGATGCCAGTATCGCCGTCTTTGACGTCCCCATCTGACCACATCTTGGACCTCGCAGATTTCTCGGATTGCTGTATTCCTAACTCGATCACGTAGGGTCTTGCCAGCTATAGCGCGGAGCGTTTTCATCTCGGTTGTCCTGAGCATGCTCTTTGTCTTGACAGTGTCTGCCCTCGATTCAATGCCATATGTGAGGATTGGTCGCACACAGGTCTTATAGATGCGTACCTTGCTGTCGGTCCTCATGTCCTTGTTTCTCCATATGACATCTTTCAGGCAGCCTGCAACCGCTGCAGCCTTATCCACCTGTGACCTTACTTCTCTGGGGAGGTCATTAGAGCTGGTTACTTCGCTTCCGAGATATCTGAATTGGTCCACCTGTTTAATTTCCTCCTGGCGTACGGAGACTTCGCATCTCAGTTGATTTTTTGAGAATATCATACACTTCGTTTTTGGAATGAATATGATCATGTTGTATTTTGAGCAGGATTCATCAAATTTTGAGAAGAGGAAGAACGCCTTAAGTTTATCAAAAATTTGTCAAGATAAAAATCATTTCTGTCGCATTCATTCTACTTTCATAATTATTCTACCAGTTGCTTAGAACATTTATTTTATATTTTTGTTTAGCCTTGCGATTGAAGTCAAAAGGTGGTGTCAAAAGTAATAATGCAATTATGTATTCTCCAATCCCATAAAAACATGATGAAGCAGCTCAAGAGGAATTAACGGATAGAACTGCTTATTGTTTATTAATTTTATTATTTTTAGATGAGAATTCAGGTTTGTATCGCATCGCATCCAGCATCCCCCATTAGTGTTGAGTGTTCGATATTGTCTGTCCCTAGTGGTCTCTAGTACTCTGATAACCATGTCTCTTCGAATAGACGTTGAAAACAGCATCGTATTCATGTCAGTATCAGTTTTCTTGTTGTATTTTAAAGCATTCAGTGCAGAAAATAGAAAGTAGTTTTCCAAAAAAAAATATTATATTGCATTGTTACTGATTAAAATGTGTTTTGTTTCAGACTTCATCCCCGCTCGGCCGAGAGCAAATGCGCCCTCATATCTCCCTTGTGCTGCTCTCAGGCTCCGAGCTCCAACCACAACCACTCCAGGGGCAAAGGGGGTTCCGCCCTCTGGCGTCCCCTCGCTTCAGCCGCATCCCCGGCCGTGCCTGCTCCCCCTGATCGCACCCCGGAGCCCTCTGACGTCAATAAACACCATTTCGGAGGATCCGTTCAGCACTCCCTCGGACCTTCGTCGAATTCCAGCTTCGCCGTCGTCATTCCACAGCAGAAATCGTCGCAACGTCAGCAAAACGACAATCAAAATTTGATTTTAGACGATGGGACTCAATCGAGCTTATCGGGTAACGATGTTTTAAGTCAGTTCGGCGTCATGGACAATAACCAGGCTAGGCTGTCGCTGAGCCTGGCCGCCCCCGGCGAGCTCCTGCCGAGGATAGCTGAAGAAAAGGATTCGCCGACGAACGCGGCCGTCACGATTGTCGGAGACGAGAAGTGCGTCGAGCAGAAGATCGCCGAGTCGGATAAGCAAATCCTGAGCTTCAGCACGAAAGGCTTGCCCATTTTGAAAGATCAGAAGAACGAGAAAAAAACTATGCAGTTCACGTGTCTGGATGACACCTTTGATTCACCGCTCAACTGCTCGTTGAACACCACACAGACTTCGGAGACCATCGTGGACCTCTCCAGCGATTTCAACACGACCGATCCCGGATCCGATCTCTCGAGTATTCTGGATCTTTCCAACATGTCCGGAGCGGGTATGAATGATTCTTTCTTGGAGAAAATTATCCAAGAAAATATCAAAGCCAATCGAGAAATAGATGCGAATAGCTCACAAAAGTCTCCGACTTGGGTTAGAAACGAATCCACTGCCGATACAAAAAGGTTCACTAAAGAAATCAAGACTGCAAATGTATCAGAAAAGGCATCAAAGGAAACGGAAAAAGACTCAAATAAAAACGAACAACACTCGTTCCAGAAATTCCCCGATGTCAATAAGAAGCACCCGGAGTTGCCGAGGTCCCCATCCATAGTGGAACAGATCACTTCAAAGCTCGAAAGCTTGAATTTGAAATCGGTCCACGAGAGCGGCCAATTCTGCAGGTCTCCGAAGGGATACAGCGACAGCCAGCAGAAGTTCTTCAAAGGTAAAACGGAAGACTCGACCAAGAAGCAGGTGTCTCCAAAAGATGATAACGCTTCTGGTAAACATGTCAAAGGCGCTGGCTCTCCGGGTAGAAAGGACCTGCCGTTGTCAAAGGCCGAAGCAACGGACGTCGCAAGCAAAACCGTCAAAACCGAACAAATTCCGCAAAAAACTTACGCCGCCGTCATCAAATCGGAACCTAACCTCTTTAAATCACCATTGCCTTCAAGTGAGAGTATAGGAAAGATCGAACAACAATGTCTTGGCAAAGGGGAATCAAAAGTTGATCCGACGAAGCCAAATCAATTTAAAATTGATGAAATCAAAGTGACGAACGTAAATATTCAGGAAAAGAATCTCAAAGATGTCTGCAGGAAGGTCGACGCAAAGGATTCCGTCCGAGGCGATTCCAACGATGGTGGCAGAAGTGTCAAGACGAAACAAGCGAAGGTGGGGAGCGGTGAAGGCAAGTCTAGAGGGATCCACGACGAGACGAAAGCTGTAGATGCGTGCGGTAGGAATACGAAAGCAGCAGAAGAAAAAAAATACAACGCAAACGACGCCATTGTCTCTGGTGAAGCATTGAAACTGAGCGTTTCAAAATCAAATCAGACCGTCCCGATTGCAGCTTCGTTGAAGGAGGTGCCCACGTGTTCGGATCAGTCTGTCTCGTCTAGGTCTGGCTCTAGTAATTTGATCAAATCGGAATCGAAGAGCTCCGGCGATCTGACGGGCTCTCAGAGGGCGGGCGTATCCGCCCCCTCGGACGGCCAACAGGGTAGCGGGGGCGTGCTGACGTACGCCGAGAAGATGGTCAAAAAGAAAAAATGAGGTTTGCTCTTTTTCTGGAAGTAATCGCTGATGTAACGCAAACCGCATTCTGCCCCACGTGATGCTGTATCGAATTTATCCTCCGAAGTCGCGGCCATTTTGAATTACGAATTTGGAATTAAATATACCCTATAAGATAACTTGTTAACCCCCTTTGCACGACTGTCTTCATATGCAGTAAATTAAAAATAGCGTCAAACTGCAGCTCACTATATTTGCTGCTCATACGGATTATCCCAGTTAACTAACCTAACCTCACCTAACCTAACCATCGCGCAGTCTCTTCGTAGGGGTAGGCATTCCTTTTTTTTTAAAGGAACATAGAAGTTCCCGCCACATACCCGAGGCTGTTATAGGGCGTAGCGGCGCCCTTTTGACAGCCTCGCTCGTACACTCCCTGGGCCTGTCCCCGGTCCATCCGGGACTTACATTTAAAGACGGCAACAACAAGGGGGTGCCAGACCACATTTAATCTACCCCATGTTACTTCTTTGCTCCGCTGTACTTTATTGAATATCTCCGAGATTCCTCTACATTCATACATTGTAACATGCACGCACGTCGATATTTCCGACTTTGAACGTAGCCGTCAATACCTTCTTCTGCCAACTCCAAGTTTCGTTTCCATACATACGGGTCTGCACTAGAACAACATTGTCCACAGCCATCTTTGCTTCAGTCGATATATTTCTAAACTAACGAGGGGTAGGCAGAGAGGATGGATCGCCATACTGTTGTCCTGACGTACCTCTAGATTCCTTTACATTCATACATCGTAACATGCACGCTCGTCGATTTTTACCACTTTGAACGTAGCCATCTTTTAATAATTTAATCATTTGGTCATGCCATACTTTCCTTGGTCATCCATTGCTTCTCTTTCCAAACACACACTGATTATATACAAGATTTTTACCATTCTTCTCTCATACATTCGTTTCATATTTTCAAACCATCTCAGGGATCCTTGTCCCAGTTATGATAATACTACCCACAATTTTGTGATTGGGAGGTAACTCGAGGCTGTTATAGGTCGCAGCGACGCCCTTTTGCCAGCCTCGCTCGTTCACTTCCTAGACCCGTCCCCCGTCCATCCGGAACTGATGTTAACAGTTATTTAATTTAACCAAATCAAGCACAATATTTAGGCTACTTTATTTTTGTTCCCTTCTATCCTCGGCACTTACTAATACAAAGACATGATTATATAACAACAATAGAATCATCGGAGCTAAAAAGGTTTATAAGATGGGCTGCAAATGCAGTACGCCGCAGTCTGAAACCAAAAAATTGTGTACTGCATATATAGTCAGAGGCGCAATAGGGGTTAACAATCCAAAGAGAATAAATAGTTCCATAGACAGTAACGTATCTAGAATTATTATTTATTATTTAATTTTATTTGGGTCATATGATGTAAGAATTAAAAAAAAAAATTGTGTATATTTAATTGGGTACCTACCTATGAAATTATAAATATAATACTCGGGGTAGGTACCTGTCTTATGAAGACCCACTGATTTTATCTTAGAAGTGTAGTTTTAAAACTTGCTTTCTTTTAACTGTATGTATATATTTATTTTAAATATTTCTTTTTTAAGGATTAATTGTATCTCAATAGAGACGAAGATATAAATTTTTTTTCTGGAAAAAATATGGTGGTCGAGGCGCTTACAGGACTTATGACCTGTCATTGGTTAGGTTAAGCGATCGCTTTATGTAATACGACATTCCCCATTCCAACCTTCTTTACGACCACCACGTCTGACAAAATTTTGAAAGATGTATATATGCTACTCTGTTGAGAAACACTTCACATTTTTTAGTTCAATCTACACTAGCGCCATCTATTAAGGTTGGGTGTAAGCATTAAGCAGAACATCTTTATTAACAACAACAACAAACCATCACGCCGTTTCCCCGCAGGGGTAGGCAGAGAGAAAGGACCGTCACACTACTCTATCATGGCAAACCTCTCTAGCTTCCTCCACATTCATACAACGAGGCATATACGCACGTCGATTCCTCCAACTTCTAACATGACCAATCTTTAAAATAAAATCTTTATTAATGCAATGTGAAAGGCTGTGCAATTATCATACATTGCTAGATAACGCCTGGAGATAGTCGCTTAACCCAACCAATGGCATTAATGATTAACCCGTAATGGGTAAAATTCAGTATTTGTATACATTAATAAAAATGTATAAAAACTGGTCCAAGTTAAAAGCATAAAAATTGGAAAGTCATCTCCAGGCGTTGTCTAGTAATGTGTGATAATTGAGTTGTTCACATTGCATTAATAAAGAATTTCTGCTTAATGCTTACACCTTTTCTTAATAGATGGCGCTAGTGTAGATTGAACTAAAATATGTGAAGTGTTCCTCAACATAGTAGCATATATACATCTTCCAAAAATAGTTGTCAGACGTGGTGGTCGTAAGAAGGGCGGAATGGGGAATGTTGTATTACATAAAGCGATTGCTTAACCCAACCAATGACAGGTCATAAGTCCTACAAACGCCTCGACCACCATATTCTGTTTCCAGAAAAACAATTTACATCTTCGTCTCTAATGAGATGCAATTAATCCTTAAAAATATAAACCCGCAATGGGTAAAATCCAGTATTTGTATACATTCAAAATGAAATATTTCTTTGATTCGAATATATGTTTTTTTTTTTTTTGATTTATGGGTTCCGTTCCGATTTCAAATTTGAATATTTACGTATCGATGTCGCCGCACAAGCGCGTAAAACAAATGCCAAATTACGCTTCACACACGGACAAGGGAAACTAGCACTTTGGCAAGTACTTATTTAGTTTGAAAATGCGCTGCGTCATAGATTGTTCCAGAAAAAGTATAAGCTTTCGCCTCGACTTGTACAGAATACTATATTTTAATTTTATTTTTAAATTTTCGATTAATGTCGTGTCACCGTTGCTTCATTTCGCACCCTCTCAAAATGTCTTGTTTCATTGTAATATAATATCTAATCTATCCGTGCCACACTGTTTTAAACAAGCTCTCCACCGGCGGTTTAAAACTGTGTAGACACTTGTTTGAAACCAAAATTCGTTTGACCTTCAACAACCTTTGTGGACGGACGCTTAAGTATGCGTGTTGTAAACTGTTGTAAACACGCATTTCACATGTGGGGCTCCACATTCCACCAAGGTCACCCTTGTGGAGAGCTTGTTTCAAACAGTGTGGCACGGCCTTAAAGGTGGAATGGTTAGAAAATAATTCATAATACCGAAAGCACGTTTTGCATCAAATCATTGTAGAAATGACCAGAAATTTGCGTTCAAAGTTCTTTAGCGTATTGCAAGCAGATGGCACTATTAGTGAATCTGACTTCGGGACTTTCAAATCTAATAAAATCTTCTTCTTCACTTTTGGTAGACTCAGGAGTCTGTTATTTCAGGCGGGTTCTCTTGAGACGCTGAACTCCAGCTTTCTCTTCACCGTTACGGGGGTCTTCCTGGTCGGCGTTGTCCGTTTGGCGTTCCATGGAGAGCTATGTGTGGTATCCTATTTGAGCTCATCAAACCTTGATCATCCATATTCAGTTTCCAGTTTGTTTCTTCGTCTCTATTGAGATACAATTTAAAAAAAAATTCAGTTTTTTAACTCAAAAGACATTACAAACAGGAAAATGTTTAAGGCATCTATTGAGTACAGGTAAAATATTATAAAAATACAACAAAGTACCAGGAACGCATTAGATAGAGATGGTTCGACATTTGGAAGACAAGATACTCGTACTTTCTAAAGTCAAGAGTATTTGTCCCCTGAACGTACCTTCACCAATATAAAAGACGTCGATCTCCGAGGAGACCGCGTTCAGCAGACTAATTTCTCTTCCCACCGGTGTCACCAGAGGCCGGTTAGTAAAACAATCTGTCCTGTCGCTGTCGGAGAAATCTATCGGGGACAAAAAGACAAACACCTTCTAGCACGGCCGAGTTCTCGAAATATCCCGTGAATAATTTAAAGAAATGGGTTATGAGATGCCCATCTCTTCGAAGCTGTAAAGAATTGGTTCCGAGCATTCCTAAAAGAAATGCCGTGGAATTGATAAGCATGCGTAAGACTAATAATAACATGGCGTCGAAGCAAGGGCAGACACAGTAAGGACCAAACAAGTTTTGAGGACTTCCGAGATGAAGACACTGAGGACGATAGCAGGCAAGACACTGAGAGATCGCGTGAGGAACACCAGAATAAGAGAGATATGTGAGATTGAGGATATTATAAGATGGAGCAGACAGCGAAAAAGGGACGCTCATGTTCAAAGAATGGACACCACCAGACTCCCCTATATTGCATTGCATAATCAGACTCACGGGACTCGTCCTCGTGGAAGACCTCCTAAAAGATGGAAGGACAGCTGGGAGTCTACCTCACAGGAGGAGCAACACTCTGGAGATCAGTCCACATAGGTCTACAACAAGGAATTAGAAGAAATTGTATTTATTATATTTATAGAGATATTGATGGTTATTAGAAGCAACGTGTAGAACAGTGTTCCGCAAACGGCGTGCCGCAGCCAAATACATAAAGAAAAAAAAAATATAGTCGGAACTCGTAAATTGCGAAATAGTCGACTTTTTCGTATAACAGCTGAAGAGACGTTGGTGACCTTTTTTTATTGTTTTTTTAGGCCATTCAGCTTTGCTGGTTGGAAGTTGCTAGCGACCTCCATTTTCTATTAGCTCATCAGCGATTTCCAACCAGTAGAATTCGTAAAAATCCGACGTTCGATCTTTCGGAAGGCAAAAAAAAAAACCGCCGATTCAATTTCTACAAAAAAAGGTCACCAATGTCTCCCGAGCTGATCGACGCCTAATTCCTGACCGAATTTTAGCTTTTGGTGTGCCGCAGAATGCTAGAAAGAACTTAGGTGTGCCGTAGGTGAGAAAACTTTGCGGAACACTGGTGTAGAAGATACCCATCACAGGGAAGAGAAGGTTAAATATCGTTGATATATAAATTTTGACGAAGTATTTAAGAGTTTTTTTTATTAGAATTGATGTACTTTATTACTTTGACCATCGATTACACGCCTGATTCTGAAGAGTTCCATCTCGAAATCAATTTCCCGATTAGTGCCATCTGCTTGTAAGTGTAATTCCACGTGCGTGCTGTCTCACGTTACGCAATAAATGTGCCGCATTGTATTTTTATTTACCTCGTTGAACGTGTCGTAATATAAAAAAAAAATATTTATTCTCGTATGTTAATGTTGAAAAGAGTTTTTTGGGGATATATTTTTTTGTTCGTTACACCTATGTTATTTATACTACCATTTGTTCCCTTTCCTCTCGTGATCCTCTGCTATCCTGGCCCATCTGCGTTCACTTCGTTCCTGCAAAATGTTAAAAGGCAGGATACAGGCCACTCCGAATTCCCCCACTATTCCATTTTATAACCTTTTAATCTTATTCTGTACAACTGGGTTTTCTGAACATTTTCTGCAATTGTACACTTAGCAAAGCCGTAAATTTTAATGGAACTTTTAGCCTATATTTTTAGGTTCATCATCATCAGCCGTCTATCATCCACTACTGAATGTAGGCCTCTCCCAAAGCACGCCACCGCCCCGTATCCATTTGCCGCTCCCATCCATCCATGTCCAGCAATCCTCTTCAGATCGTCGGTCCAGCGGGCAGGGGGACGTCCAACTCTGCGGAATCTTATACGCGGTCTCCATTCCAAAACTCATCTTCCCCATCGGCCGTCAGTTCTCCGATAGATATGGCCAGCCCATCGCCACTTCAGCTCGCCCATCCTCAGAGCCACCTCGGTCATCTTGGTTTGTTGTCGAATAAATTCGTTTCTTAATCTGTCCCTCAAGGTTATTCCAAGCATGGCTCTTTCCATGGCGCGTTGGGCGACCTTGAATCCTTGAATGAATGAATTTTTTAGGTTGGGTTATTATTTTTAAATAACAAACCATCACGCCCTTTCCCCTAAAGGGTATGTAGAGAGAATGGACCGCCACACTACTCTATCCTGGCACACCTCTCTAGCTTCCTCCACATACAGCGAGTCAAATGTGCACGACAATGGCTTCCGATTTGAAATGAAAACGTCTGTTTTCTATAAATTGATGTTTGATAATAACCTTAGCAAGGCGAAACTTGTCATTTCAAATAAACAAACCGAAGAGGTGGGCGGGGAGAATGGACCGCTACACTACTCAATTCTGACACCTCTGGAGCTTCCACCACATTCATACAGCGAGTCATACATGAAAGTCGAATCTTCCGGCTTCTTCCCCTTTCAATATGAAATAGAAGATCTTTAAATGTGTTGCAGTGTATAAAGCCTTTCCAAAATGTCACAGAACACTTATTTGAATTCAGCGGAAACCCTGGCATTCGGCGGAACAGAGTTTGGGAAATCCTGACATTCAGCGAAACATAGTTAGGGAAATCCTGGCATTCAGCGAAACATAGTGTGGGAAATCCTGGCATTCAGCGAAACATAGTTTGGGAAACCCTGGTGTACAATAATAATAATAATGTAATGCTTATTTTTTCTGTACTATTGTTTTTACGTATCCCCGATTGTCTTCGTCGAAGTGTTTTTAAAAGCTTGTTTTAGTAACGAGCTTTCAAATTATACGGAAAATTGATATGTTATCGTGGTTTGGATCTTCTCTTTATGAAATAAATTGGGAAAAATATTGGTGATGTTGAAAACTTAAAACGACGTGTCAAATAGAAATGTATTTTGCGATGTTCGGCTATTAGAATAGAGTACGCCTGAATCTCTTTCTACGCGATAGGTTCTCTCATAATGGTTTGTAAAAAAAAAAAAAAAGTGAACAACCTCAGACTTCTAAGCAAGCGTTACTCTATCTGTTAAAAAATTTTGAAATCGTGAAGTTAGTCATTGATGTCTTTAGATAAATCACATGAACATCTCGTATGATGGAATTTCATGGCTTAAAAGTGAATTAAAAAAATATTATATACCGATTCGCATAAAAAGAGATTTGCGGTGTACGCATTATTAATATTGTAAAAAAAATTCTGTGATTATTGAATTGTATAATTGAGTTAACTATTACATTTTAGGCAATTATTTATCATAATTTAATATTTGTAACTCTTAGTGTAATTTTTTTTAAAGATTTTTGTTTTATTCCTATGATATTTGGTACTTGACGCATTACGGCAAATGTTTTTTATATTTTTTATTTTAGAATAGAATTTTTCCAACTGCTCACGTGAAAAGTGGAAAAAAAATCATTAAAATACCACATTATGGAATTCCACAGTGTAAAATCTTTCAGTTTATTTAAAAAAGTGTTTAAATTCATAATTATGGATTTCCACAGTGTTATAAATGGAATAAAAACAGTGTTAATACAACTCCAAGGTTAAGTGTAGAAGGCATTCCAACTTTTTGATAAGGAATCCTCTGATGGAGGTATAATTCCTATAACATGTTGAAAAAACAGTGTTTAATTACATGTTTTTTTATGAATTAACGCAGTTATTTTTTTTTTCATTTTTGAGTTTATATCATCGTCAGGAGAATAATATAAATAAAACGTAAAAGTGGAAAAATAAATCATTAAAACTACTACATTATGGAATTCCACAGTGTAAAATCCTTCAGTTCATTTAAAAAAGTGTTTTAATTCATAATTATGGATTTCCACAGTGTTATAAATGTAATAAAAACAGTGTTGTTAATACAATTCCAAAGTTAAGTGCAGGAGGCATTCCAACTTTATGATAAGGAAGCCCCTTCGATGGAGGTATAATGCCTATAACATGTTGAAAAACACTGTTTAATTACATTTTTTCATGAATTAATGCTATTTTTTTTAGTTCAATTCGTCGTCAGGAGAACGATATAAATAAAACGTGAAAAGTGGTTAGTGGTTAAAAAAATCGTTAAAAATCCCACATTATGGAATCCCACAGTGTAAAATCTTACAGTTTATTTAAAAAAGGTGTTTCAATTCATAATTATGGATTTCCACAGTGTTTAACGCTTTTAAAATAACCTGTATTGTGTGTTCATCTCATTCAAAATAAACTCAAATTTGTGTATCTATGAATTTGAATTCTTCAAAACACCGATTCCTTGTGTCGACTTCTATGAACAAAAAAATGTAAGCAGTTTTTCATTTTAAATTACAAAAATTTCTTAGCAATGGAAATCGAACCCACGATATCCGTTTGGCTGTTTATTAAAAAAATAAAAAATAAATAAAAAAAATTTCCGTAATGTGTCAAAGTAAAATGGTGTAGAATTATCACTTTTATTTATTTAAGATTCCGTTTGTATAGATAAAAACGTTTCTTAAAAATTTCACGTATTCTGTAATATATGGATTTAAAAAATATATTTATTCTGTGCAATTGTTGCAATCAAGTAAAATGTTAAAATGAAATAGATTTTAACAATTTTAAAATGTTGCAGAATTATTCTACCTTTGGTCATGCCGATTAGGGAGTAAATGTTATATTCAGACTCTTCCATCCTTATCTTTTGAGATTCTTGTGTATCTATTATACCATTTATACAGCATGTCATGCACATTTATGTAGGACATATAAAATTAGATCGATTTGGCCGTGATGTATTTTCTCCGCTCATTATTAATGCGAGTTTTCTTCATACAGTAGATCTTGGTTATAACGATCACGGAAATGTAGAGATCTTCGATGTAATGAGAAAACAGATACTTCATGAAGCGCCAATTTAATTGATCGCTCCCCAGTACCTATTCCGACACAGATATCTCTCCTAAAAATTCAATAAAACTTCTTGGCATCCATCTAGAGACTGATCTTTCATTGAAAACTCAAATCAACAAAACAGTCAGCAGTAGCTTCTTTCAACTAAGGCAATTAAGATCCATAAAATGAAATATTCCCGTTGACAGTTTTAAAACATTAATCAATTCCTTCGTCGTATCACGACTAGATTACTGCAATGGACTCTAGGCCAACATCTCCAAACAGCAAACTAATAAACTTCAGTCTGCATTCAACGCAGCAGCAAGACTGATAAGAGGTGTGCCGAAGAGTTGTCACATAACACTGCATCTTGATGAGCTCCACTGGCTGAAATGTCTAGAAAGGATACAATACAAATTCTGCTGGACGGTCTTCAAGGCGTTGCATGGTATGGCATCTGCATCAACGCACTCTGCATCAACGAGAACCTGAATGCCAGACAGTCTACATTGCGATCAGCTAAGACTTCTGCGATCGGTAGATTGACTGTGCCAAAACGCTGCCCTAGTACAAACTTTGGCGACCCTTCAGCCTGGAACAATCTTCCAGCAGACCTTGAGCGCATTGAGAATCAGTCAGAGTTTAGATCGAGACTCAAAACGCACCTTTTCAAATTATCCTTTCCTGATAAGAAGGGTTGATCGACTGCGTTGGGTACAGCCCTCATTCTAAATATGTTTATTTTTTAACTGGTTCATAAAACGGAGCATTTTCTACAGCGCCCTTGAGATGAGTAATTTAAAAAAAACGGCGCTCTATAAATTATCCAATTAATTATTATTATGTCTTCATGTGATTTAGAAATACATATTCTCTGATATATGCTTGTAACGAGAAAATTTATGGGTCCCATCTTCCTCGTTCGTTCCAAGTTCGACTTTATATTCATCGTCCTTCCAATCCTTTTTTACCGATCGTAATTACCAAATAACCATCACACCGTCTCGCCGAAGGGGTAGACAGAAACAATAGTTTGTCTCACTCTTATTTCCTGACATAATTCTCTGGCTTCCTCAACAATTATATTGTTAATTTCTGCGACTCCTTTCGTGGCCAACATTAAATATCTGATTGATTCGATCGTGCCACGTTTTCTTCGATCTTTCTCTACATCGTTAACAAACGCTTTGTTTATCTTTCATTATTTTCACGTGTCCATTTACACTGGACAGTCGTCAGCCGATACCGACACGTCACGATAAAAATAGCCTTGAATCTCACCGACTCTGATTTGGCACTTAATAAAAATGATCAATATTTTTCAGGATGTGTTTCCTACAGTATATAATTCTTTTTACAGAAGACCGTTTTTACTACCATTTAAATTCGCCGTGGAGAAGGCGATTATCTCGGGTATTTAAATATAATATGAGCAAAAGCGGCATTAATTAAAAGTAACAAGACACCATCAAAACAAACAAAACGATTATTTGATTATTTGCTCAATGCAAACGCGTGACGTGTCGGTATCGGCTGATTACTGTCCGGTGTAAATAGACCTTTAATGACCCTTTCATTATTTTGTTCATAACACTTTTCACCCTAAGCATTCACATCTTAGTTTGATTAAAATCAGTTTATTTCTCAGAAGATGTTACGAACAAAAAATGGCGTGATGGTTTGACTTAGGAATACAAGATAATCTCTAAAGTCAAGAGTATTGGTCTCTTCTGAACGTACTTTCATCAATATGAATGTCGTCGATCTCTGAAGCAATCGTATTCAACAGTTTCCGAAGCGATTGCTCTCTCCACCGGCATCACCAGAGGCAGGTTGGTTCTGGTATTGTATCATATATTATAAAATGTGTCACTCATTTTGTATGAAAGATCTCGTTTCCACCGCATTTGTTCATAATGGGAATGACTCTCTAATCGGCATTACCATCGGTAAATAAATTATGCAAAACATTATGAAATCTTGCATATAATCATTCATTGTTTTTGTATATAAATGTTTTTTTAATACTTATTATTGTTAGAAAATTTGACTGTATTTTTTAAAATTTCGAATTTCTGACGGGATTGATTATAATATATATTTTTCTGAATGTGTAGGAGTAACGTAAATTAGTGATGTCGTATAGACTGTGTTTGAACGTAGAGGAAGATTAAATGTAATTATAAAGAATAGAAGTACCGTGTTATGAAACTGATGATAGACCATCGCAAGAAGGGTCTTGCGGCCGGGTTTCGTTTAAGTTTTTTGTTATATGCCTTTTTTCTTTGCGCGTATTATGTAGCTTTCGCGACATGAAATGTTAATATGTGATTCTTGAAACGGTGGTCACGTCTGGTCTATTTCAAACCAGCACAACTGAAACCAGTTCAGGTCTTGGAACTCGTATTAAGGTCTGGTAACTTGAGCCGATTTTCATGTATTTTTTATAGGGCGTTTGTATCATATGTAATCAAAATCTTCATAGATGGCACATTGAAACTGACATGTGAAATTAGGCATAGATTTGTAACATATATACAACTTCCAAAAATTTGTCTTACATGGTCATAAAGAAAAAAGTGGAATGGGGAATGACAGGTCATAAGTCCTGTAAACACCTTGATCAACCATATTCAGTTTCCAATTTGCATCTTCGTCTCTATTGAGATACAATTAAATAAAAAATGAATCGTTTTGTAAATTAAGGATGTTTTTATTTACATATTAAAAATACAAAAAAAAAAATTTTTTTGAAAAAATTTAATAGTTAATAGTCCGATAATGGTTATAGTTAATAGTCCAAAATTTAATAGTCCGACGAGAATGACATGTCTTTAGATAAGAATTTACAAGAATTTTTGATTTCAGATAACATCAAAAGCCAAAATCACCCGGGCCACCCACGCGCTCTTTTTTTTCGAGGTGCCAACTTCGATCAATAATAATAAACTATTAATTAAAAAAACACAATTTTTTTGGTATCTTTAATATGTAAATAAAAACATCCAAAATTTCCAAAACGATTCATTTTTATTTTCCTACATAAAAACGCCCTCCAAAAAAGACATGAAAATCGGCTTAAGTTACCAGACTACTACCTTAATGTGATAAAAAAAATATGGTCAATTATGTGGTACGATGAAATCAATATATAATTTTTTATGAGTCTTTGATATCCGTTCGGTGTTTCATGTCGACCTTCGTGGCCGAGCAAGTGCATTGACTGCCACCCCGAAGGTTCCGGGTTCGATTCCCGGCGAGGGCAGTGTGATTGTCACACTGTCTTTGGCCTGGTGTATAATTCACGTAACAATAAAATGGCGATAGATTAGCTACCTATCACATGTCACGAGAATCACTATGATAGCTATAAATACATTTTACATCGATTTGGCTCATGCTGTTATGATGTAAAAAGCGATTCAACAAAATAATAATTTAAAAAATCAAATCAAATCAGTTTTACAAACAGCATAAATGTTTAAGGCATATATTGAGTACAGGTAAAATATTATACACATTCAACATAATACCAGGAACGCATTAGAGATGGTTCGACATTAGGAAGACAAGATGTTTTCTAAAGTCGAGAGTATTTGTCACCGATATGAAAGACGTCGATCTCCGAGGAGACCGCGTTCAGCAGACTAATTGCTCTTCCCACCGGTGTCACCAGAGGTAGATTGGCTCTGGCGGCCGGTAGGTAAAACAATCTGTGCTGTCGGAGATATCTATTGGGGACAAAAAGACCAACATCCTCCAGCACGGCCGAGTTCTCGAAATATCCCCTGATTAATCTAAAGAAATGGGTTATTAGATGCCCATCTCTTCGAAGCTGTAGAGAATTGGTTCCGAGCATTCCCAAAAGAAATGTCGTGGGATATATATAAGGTTCCCACCACCACCCGAGACTGTTATTGGACGCAGCGACGCCCTTTCGTCAGTCTCGCTGCACTATCTAGGCCTGTTCCTTGTCCATTCGGGACTTACGTTAATTTAATTTAGCCTTTTCTTGTCATCAATCAAAAGGGTGACAGACCACATTTAATCTATTCTTTTAACCTTATATATCTCCCTTATATATACTCGTATATGCCGTAGGATAGAGCCACGGATAACTACCATACTCCCTCATGTAGAGATACCTCAGAAATTTTTCTGAACCCTCTCCAGCATAACGGAATATCTCGCCTCGTGAGGACTCCATATCACAGAACCACTTTTGAGTCTGCTCCGAACCAACGCGTTGTATAGGACTCTGAGCACATCGGGATCTCTGAAAACTCTTCCGGTCCGGATGATAAAGCCCAACATCCTCAGTGCAATGTCAGTGACGACCTTTGTGGCAGAGTGGCAAGAGTCACGACTGGCACACCGAAGGTCACAGGTTCGATTCTCGGCGATGGCAATGTGATTGTCACACTGTCTTTGGTCTGGTGTAGAATTCACGTGACAATAAAATGGCGATAGATTAGCTACCTATCACGAGAATCAATATAGTAATTGGGTTCAAATGACATGTTTTTTGTGATAATTTCATGATTTCATAGTACTCGTAAAGTTCAAAGGAATAGTTCACCTTATTTTTTTTTATCACGATATAACCTCCCACTATAAAATGGTATTAAACTCCTTCGATAGACCCACAGGCGTGACGTGATTTTTTATTATTATTTATTTATCTATAATATTTCTTTATGTAAAATAAAATTATAATAACGAAATTATATAAGGTTACATATTTTTTTAACCCTTTCAGACTTGAATAGCTAACTCCCTAGTCTCTCCCTAAAGGGTTAGGCATATATAATGAACTGCCACACCGCTTTGCTGACATACTTCTCTCATTTCCTCAACATCGTGTCATGCACGCACATCGATTTCTCCGACTCCTCGCGTGACCGTCATTTAATATTTGATTTGATCGTGTTACGTTTTCCTCGGCCTTCCTCTATTTCTAGTTCCGTTCACGTCGTTTACATATACATTCTTCGCTATTATGTCTTCATTCATTATTTTAATGTGTCCAAATTATCTATTTCATTTTTGTTCATTACACCATCATACGCACCCCATTCACTTATTTTATTTCCACACCTTCGTCTAAGATATCTCATGTCTACTGCTTATAATTTACTTTCATCCTTTAGCCAGTTCCATGCTTCGCTTCCATACTTAAGTTTCGTCACAAGAACACCATTGTGCACTGCCATTTTTGCTTTTCGGATAGGTTTTTGTTTGCGATTACAACTTTAAGTGCACAATTCACTTTGTTGCCTGCCCCAACCCTTCTTTCAATATCCCTCTTCACTCACCCATCTTTTGTTAACATACTACCCAAATACACAAACTCAACTACTTGCTCCAGATTTTCACCATTCACGCTAATGTTGCACACTGCCATGATTTCTTATTTTTCAAAAATTATTACCTAGGACGCACATCGATTTCTCCGACTCCTTAAGTGGCTGACATTAAGGCATCTATTGAGTACAGGTAAAATATATACACAATATAATACCAGGAACGCATGAGAGATGGTTCGACATCAGGAATACAAGATACTCTTGTGTATTTTCTTTTGCTGTTGTATTGCTATGTGTGTACGGCGGGACATCGAAGGAGAGTAGCGTAGCTTAAATGTGGTCTGGGTCCCCCTTGGTTGCAAATATACATATATTATTATTATTTTTTTACGTAAGTCCCGCATGGACGGGGGACGGGCCTAGGGAGTCCACAAGTGAAGCTGACGAAAGGCGCCGCTGCGCCTATAACAGCTTCGGGTAAGCAGAGGGAGCTCTCTATGGCTCGGCCATATAATAAAATTACAAGATACTCTATAAAGTCGAGAGTATTTGTCTTCTAAACGTACTTTCACCATTATGAAAGACGTCGATCTCCGAGGAGACCGCGTTTTGCAGACTAGTTGCACTTCCCACCAATGTCGCCGATGCAGGTTGGTTCTGGTGGCCGGTAGGTAAAACAATCTATGCTGTCGGAGATATCTATCAGGACAAAAAGACTAACATCCTGCAGTCAGTGGCGGTACTCCCATAAAAGCCCAGAAGCCCGGCTTGCGTAAGAAATTTTGAATCAAAACCCCCAAATCTAAGTAATCATGCCCCCGCATAAACCAACAACCCACCAAATCACCTCTTAACAATGTTCCCATCAGACGTAAGAGGCCAATAGCCACAAGAGCTGAACCTCTGTAAGCCAGAAGAGGTTTTGATTCAAAATTTCTTACGCAAGCCGGGCTTCTGGGCTTCTATGGGAGTACCGCCACTGGCTGGAGGATGTTGGTCTTTTTGTCCCTGATAGATATCTCCGACAGCATAGATTGTTTTACCTACCGGCCACCAGAACCAACCGCCAGCACCGTCGAGTTCTCGAAATTGACAACACATCAGACAACATTTCTCTTCCTACTCTGGCTCTATGTAGCACCTCATTGTTGGTGACCATATCAGTCCATTAGACCCGCAACATTCTGTGATGGAGACACATTTCAAGTGCTTATATACGGTTCATTGTGCTCACTTTGAGGGCCCTGGTTTCATGTGGACCAAATTTAGCACTTGACTATCCTTATTACAATTAATTGATTAACTTATTGAACGCTAAGGCATTAACATTAGGTGGTGGTCTAGGGGATAGAACGCTTGGCTTCTGATCCAGGGGACTTGGGTTCGAGCCTGGACACGACCAGATTGCTTCTTCATAATAATGAGCTATTTTCTGCTCATATTGAAGATTGTAAAATAAATTCTAATATCATTGATTGAAATCTTTGTTATTAGTCTTTAAAATAAAAAAATAAAAAAAAACACTGGAACTCCATAGTAATATACACAGGAAATTGAAAATAACTTTGTTTAATCAACTAATTATTAAAAAAACACGACATGTTTCGGAGGATATTTCCATCTTTAGGTGTAAAAATATAATAATAACTAAACAAAAAAAGACTAATATAAAAACGCATTTAAAAATCGATATAATAATTGAAATTAAAAATTAACATGGGCAATTTGCTATAAGTATAGGTCGACAAGCGTATCATGGCGCAAAACGAGGGCGTGTTATGCAATTTCGGGTTGCCAGATCGAAATGTTTTCCCGAATACACTTATTGAATAAAATACATCTTCTATTAATTCTGGGATATCGGATGAATCCCGGCCAATATTATTTTCGGCTACTTTTCTTTTTACCGAACTCCAAATCAACTCGATTGGGTTCAAGTCGAAGGAAATATCCTCCATAACATGTCGTATTTTTAAATATTTTTTTAATAATTTGTGGATTAAACAAAGTTATTTTCAATTTCCTAAGTAAATTAATTAATTAATTAAAATAACATTATAAAAACACTTTGTAGTTGTGAATGCAATTTTATTAAATTGATTTAAAATTCGATACAATAATTCAAATTAAAAAAATAACCTGATCTTAAAAACATTAGTCATCCGAAAAAAGCCCAAGGAAAAGGTAATATATTTGGAAGCGAAGCAAGGAACTGGCAAAAGAAGGATGCAAGTAGAATAAATGCAGTAGAAATTAGATCTCTTAGACGAATGTGTATACTCTGTGTATGATAGAGTGTCGAATGGAAATATAAGAAGTGAATGCGGTGCGAACGATGGTGTTATGAAGAAAATAATGAGAGGATCATTAAGATGGTTTGGACATGTGGAAAGAATGGTAAAAAAAATTATATGTTAATGATGTAAATGGAACCAGAAATAAAGGAAGACCGAGGAAAACGTGGCACGATCAAATAAATCAAATATTGAATGTCGGCCATGTGAGGAGTCGGAGAAATCGACGCGCGTGCATGACACGATGTTTGAATGTTGAGGAAGCGAGAGAAATATTTCAGGAAAGAAAAGTGTGGGAGTCCATTCTTTATGCCTACCCCTTCGGGGAGACGGCGTGGTGGTTAGTTAGTTAGTTAGATATTAGTTTTCCCTCATATTTCCTCAAGTTAACACTGTAAAGTAGGTAGGGTAGACGGAGACAATGAATATAGAAGGTATCTAAAAGTTCATGGTATATCTCATTCCAACATACGCATCTGGGTTAGGGCGAGCATTACCATAAGACCTGGAGTAGTTTCCAACCACAGATATATCGGAGTTGGGAGTTGGTTTGTATGCACTGTAACTTCCTCCGGCTCCCACCTAAAGTATGTATGTAATATGTATATGGCAACAATAATGGCTGTATGTAACTATATGTAATAATATAATAATATGTATAATATGCTAATATGTATGTATGTATATATGTATGTATGTATATGTATGTATAATATATGTAATAATATGTATGTATGTAGCAATAACCAACTATACAATAATGTAACTATATATATATATATATATATATATATATATATATATATATATATATATGTATTATATGTATAAATATATATATTGATTCACCAATGACAAACCATTAGTGGAGAGGGTGGACGCTTTGAACACGAGGAGCCAATGCCGTCTCGAATCTATGTTATCAAGCCGCAATGTTATGTTTATAACTCTGGGTCCATCGATCTGACAGCTGTCAAATTTTAGACAATTTTGGTAAAAATATCGCGAATTTTTCGAAACAATTAATAAACATAAACATTTTTAACGATATTATTGCATTAGGCATTATTATTATAAATTTTGAGCTTTCTGTGCTACAAATTTTGAAGTTAATATATAATGATTTTGAGGTTTTATCGAATGATTATTTTGAATATTTTGCATAGCAAAGTTGTACACAAACTATATTATACAATTCAATGTGTGTTCAATATATAACTAGTATTTGTAATAAAAATAATATTTTAAATTTCATATTTTATCTACAATATTTCAGAAGATATTAATATTGTTCAAACCCTCCACCCTCTCCCTTACGTCATATTTCTGGAATAGCAGGCAGAGAGAATGGCTCGCCACACTACTCTATCCTGACACACCTAGTTTCGTATTCATAATTCGTCGATTCTACTGACTTTTTCAACTGGCTGATCTTAGAAATTTTAAACTTGTAACAACAACAACAAACCTTCACGCCGTTTCCCCGTAGGCGTAGGCAGAAAGAATGGACCGCCACACTACTCTATCCTGGCACACCTCTCTAGCTTCCTCCACATTCATACAGCGAGTCATACACGCACGTCGATTCTTCCGACCTCTAACATGACCAACCTTAAAATTTTGATTAATTTGGTCATGTCATGTTTTTTGTGGAACTTGGACCTCGAAAGTTAACTCAATGAACAGACTGGAAGCATTTGAAATGTGGCTCCATCGCCGAATGCTCAGAATTCCCTGGACCGACATGGTTACCAATACCGAAGTCCTGAGGCGAGCTAGAGTTGACAGGGAACTGTTATCAACTATCAAGGTTCGAAAGATCTCACATCTGGGTCATATACTGCGTGGGGAAAAGTACCACCTTCTCAAACTGATATTAGAGGGGAAAATTGAGGGATGCAGAGGGCCCGGAAGGAGACAAATGTCCTGGCTGCAAACGTGAGGGAGTGGACCGGCATCCGAAGTGTGGAGGAGCTGTTCCGAGCGGCGCAGGACAGGGACAGGTTCGCCGAGGTGATCGCCAACGTTGGGGGGGACCCGACCGGTCACTTGAAGAAGAAGAAGTTGACTTATGTAATGTACCTTGCGCGGAACGATATACGACAGAATCTCAAATGCTGATATAAGAAAATAATATAGAGCGGAAGAAGGTTTTATAAACAAAATTATGAAAGGATCGCTGAGTCTTATAGATTATTTTTTAATAAGATTCTTTGTAATCTGCTAATAATTGGGGATAAGCGTGTCATTTTACTGGGAGATTTTAATTTGTACTCGGCACAGAGCAGGGATGTCGATGAACAGATTTCTTTTATGTGTTCGGTGCTGGGACTCGTCCAGTGCAATGGCATTCTGAATACCAAACAAAGAATACTTGATTTAATATTTTCGACAGTTCCGGTATCCGTTTCTCGAGGCGAATCTCCCCTCACGAAGGAGGACCTTTACCATCCTGCTTTAAATTTCGACTTGATTATAGAGACTTCAAGAGCACATTCTAGGGTCCCTACTGCGGACACGGTATCATGGAGGGGCTGGAATTTTTCCAATGGTGATTTCAGTTTCCTCTATGATGCACTTTTTCAGGCAAACTGGGATCAACTTCGCTCTATAACAGACGTGAATGAGGCCGTACAAGTTTTTTATGACACTGTGTATTCTTGTTTTGATGATTGCTTCCCTAGGAAACCCCCGGCTACCACTAATAGACGATATCCGAGGTGGTTCACTCGAGATATTATCAGTGACATCAGAATGAAACATAGTTACCACAAAAAGTGGAAGTCTTCTGGTAATTCACATTACTACACTCTCTTTAGTAGTCTTCGAGCTACGGTAAAATGTAAAATGAGATCTTCTTTCAAATCATATATATCCAACATTGGAGCCGATATCTTGAGAAATCCCAATGATTTTTGGAAATATATAGACTCCAAACGCCATGATGGTGGTGTTATTGATACAATGACGTGGCAAGGTCAAGAGGTTCACAATAGAGAAGTTGTGAATGCGTTCGCTGAACATTTTAAATCTGTGTTCAGTACTCCATCAAATGAGGCAGTCCATGCTGATTCGCAGAATACGACTCAGGGCGCTCAAGATATTTCCATAGATTTTTTCAGTGAATGTGAAGTCTTCAAGGCTATTAATCAACTCAAAAACACGAATTCATTAGGTCCAGATTTTGTTCCAACCTTTATATTAAAAGGTTGCAACCACATTTTCAAAAAACCACTGTCCATTATATTTAATCGATCGCTACAAACGGGTGTCTTTCCGGAACTTTGGAAGATTTCTAAAATCTCTCCAGTTTTCAAGAAAGGCACAAAATCATGTGTTGAAAATTATCGACCAGTAGCAATTTTATCTACACCTGCGAAGGTATTTGAGGCGTTAATACATCATTTTATTAACCCAAAGATAGAACCATTCATAATTAATGAACAGCATGGATTCAGATCAGGGCGTTCAACCATTACAAATTTGATGGTATTTACGAACTTTGTCACTAAGTGCCTTGATAAAGGTGCACAAGTCGACTGCTCGTATAGCGATTTTTCAAAAGCGTTTGATAAGGTGGACCACCAACTTTTGCTTCGAAAGCTTCAAAGGATTGGCTTTAGTGACAATCTGCTCAAGCTTTTCTCTAGCTATCTAACATCTCGAAAACAATATGTGTCATATGGACTTTTTCAGTCTTCAGCCTTTCACACCTCATCAGGGGTGCCACAAGGGTCTAATTTAGGACCATTGCTTTTCACGATATTCATAAATGATATTTCTAACGAAATAAAGTTTTCAAATTTTTTATTATTTGCTGATGACATAAAAGTTTTCTCTGAAATAGAGAATCCCTCAGATTGCTTGAAGCTTCAGTGTGACATTCAGAGCATAACCCAATGGAGTAAACGTAACAAATTATTCTTCAACGTCTCCAAGTGCTTTGTTATGTCATACACACGGGCATCGAAAACATTATACTTTCGCTATCTTATGGATGGGGTACAGCTTGAAAGAGCTTCTACATCCAGAGATCTCGGTGTTCTGTTCGATGCTCAATTATCGTTCAATCTTCACATAGTTGCTCTATGTAATAGTTCCATTAAAATGCTTGGATTTGTTTTCAGGAATGCCAAGATATTTTCGAACACACAGGTACTTCGGGTGTTGTATAATTCCCTGGTAAGAAGTCGGCTGGAATATAGTTCCGTTATTTGGTCACCGCCTGGGATCCGATATTCTCTGATGGTGGAGCGAGTGCAGAAAAAATTTCTGCGCTTTCTTTACCTCAGGGAGCGCGGTTATTACCCGTGGCTCTTTCCGACTGAATTCTTGCTAGGTATGCTAAGCTACCAATCATTGGAGAGAAGGAGGAACATTCACTTGGGAGTTCACTTCTTTCAGCTGATTGGCGGCCGTATACAGAACTCGGATGTCCTGAGTGATGTAGGTCTATTTGTCCCTGATAATTACCTTCGTCAAAGACAGCACAGATTGTTTTATTTGCCACGCTGCAGAACCAACCTGCCAATGGTAATGCCTGTGGGTAGGGCAATCTTATTGCTTAATCGGATCGCCTCGGAGGTCGACATATTTCGTGATAGTGTGAGTTGCCTCAGGGATGCAATATCAATGTTATGATTTTTTCTTACTCTTAAGCTTAATTTTTATTTTTTTTAATGCTTCTCTGTTAATAATGTAATTGCAAACGATTTGGAATTGTATGTCTGTAATGTTTGTGATTATTATCAAAATAAATTAAATGAAAAAAATGAAATCAGTTGGTTCGGACACATGGAGCGCATGGATCAAGAAAGAATGGTTAAGAAAGTACACGTTAACGATGTAAATGGAGTCGAGTTAGACCTAGGAAAACATGGCATGACCAAATTAATTAAATTTTAAAGGTTGATCATGTTAGAAGTCGGAAGGATCGACGTACGTGTATGACTCGTTGTATGAATGTGGAGGAAGCTAGAGAGGTGTCAGTATAGAGTGGTGTGGCGGTCCATTCTCTCTGTGCACCCCTGCGGCGAAACGGCAACGTAAAATTGTCAGTACGCGCCCGACACGACACGTCATAAAACTCTTACCCTGCCGGCCTGGTTCTTAAAGTCGTGCACAGCGAACCCTGAAGCACTCCATCCAGGGGTTTCGTAATTGATAACAGCTCCGACTGCGTTTCCGCCACCTATCCATTGTCCGCTTAAATTCGAAGGCTCCTTTGGGATTGGGCTTTTGAATTCCTGAATTAAAAAAAAAAATTAACGATCAAATCCTACAAATTAGCGGTTTGATTATACAGATTATATTTCTTCCTCGCCTCTGCAATCCATTCACATCGTTAACGTATACTGTCTTAACTGCTAATCCTTTCACCAAGATGAAATAAATAAAAATATATATTTTTTTGAATGTATACATAAACTTGTATACGAATACTGGATTTCACCCATTGGGGGTTATCAATTCATGATTTAATTGTATCTCAATAGATACGAATATGCAAATTGGAAACTGAATATTGTTGATCAAGGTGCACACTTTATGTTAAAGTCCAACACCAGAATTCACATGTCAGTTTCAATGCGCCATCTATGAAGATTTTGATTATACGAGTATATGTTAATCTCTAAGATGAATGTCTAAGATTAAAGATATCTAAGATTAAGACTCTAAGATTAAATCTCTAAGATTAAAGTCTGTCTTTTAGGAGTTTTATTATGTTTTAGATGGAATGACATGTGTCGCCCTTCTAAGGCATTATCGAATTTTACGTTTTCATTAATATTAATTATTTAATATGGAATGGTTGCAATATGTTTTGTGTGATTTTGGGTAACAACGTGTGATTTCTCCTTCTCAACCGACGTTTCGGAGATCGTTGCAGTCTCCATCTTCAGGGTAATGTGGTGGTGGTGAGTGTGGTATGAGTTGTGTCTGCTAAGGTACTTCACTGTTGTACCATGTCGATTTTTAATTCTCACGTACACACTGCCGGCTACATGGTACAGCAGTGAAGTAGCTTAACAGACACAACTCATACCACACTTTTTTTACCACATAACTCGTCAATGGGAAAGAGTAACAGACTTCCGAGTCTCACTCCAACAAATCACAGATCCAAGACCAACCTTTTTTTTTTGCTTGAAAATTTTCCCCATTTGAAATCAAATAATGTAATATATTATATGATAAGTAACGTATAACAAAACTTTGATTTTCAAAAAGGCAATATAGAATTATTAGTCTCTGAAATCAAATCAGTTTATTTCATCAACAGACAGTACAAAATTAATTTTTAAGGCATCTATTGAGAACAGGTAAAATAATATAAAGTGTATAAAAACCAGAAACGCATGAGAGATGGTTCAACATTAGGAAGACAGGATACTCTCCAGAATTAAGAGTATTTGCCTTTTGAACGTACTCGTACTTTCATTAACATGAAAGACGTCGATCTCCGAGGAGACCGCGTTCAGCAGACCAACCCACCGGTGTCACCAGAGGCAGGTTGGTTCTGGCGGCCGGTAGGTAAAACAATCTGTGCTGTCGCTGTCGGAGATATCTATAATGCCTAAACTTTGCACAGATAAGCGGAAACGCCAATAATAGATAAAAGTAACGTAGACTCCATAAAATAAAATAAAAAATACCACACTTATACATTAGAGAACTCGACTCGTACGGATTCGATAAAACACAACTCCCCTACAAATACAAATACAAACTCCCCAGGCACTATTTCATGTTTTCAGGACCCTGACGCAGTTCCATCCAGCATTACCGTGGTCATCATAAGTGATGACCACGAAGAGATAAGTCATGATTAATATTATATATAAATGAAATAGTTCATCAGTAGAATGTTTAGCGGGGTTTTTTTGCTTGAATTTTTTTCCCTATTTGAAATCAAATAATGTAATTGTGAATAATCGTATTGGACAATGACAGCATTGAATCTGTCAGTGAATACACCTTAGGCGAGATAACCAGACAGCAGACCTGAATAGAAGAGTCGGACTAAGCTGGGCAGCATTCAAAAATCTTGGTCACATTTTGAAAAATCCGAAAACACCCATCAACTTGAAAAGGAGAGTGTTCAATGCCTGTGTCCTGCCAGTGTTCACTTATGGTATTGAGACAGTCACGATGTCACAAAAAAGTGCCAACAAGCTAAGAGTCACTCAGAGAGCAATGGAGAGAGCCATGTTGGGTATCAGTTTACGGGACAGACTCAAAAATGAGGACATAAGAGTCAGGACAAAGGTTTCCGATGTTATCAAGATGGCCGCAACCCTCAAGTGGCGATGGGTGGCACATGTCGCTCGCGATCCAGATGAAAAGTGGACAAGGCGACTGCTGTGCTGGTGGCCAAGGACGGCAAAGCGTGGAGTTGGGCGCCCACAGTTGCGTTGGCGCGACGATGTCCGGAGAAGTGCGGGAAGTGCCTGGATGCGGATCGCTCAGGATAGAAGAGAATGGAAAATGCGAGAGGAGGCCTACGTCCAGGAGTGGACGGCCAATACAGGCTGGAGAAGAAGAAGAATGTAATAATTCTTAAGTTACGTAAAATAAAATAATCATTTTTCACAAAGGCAATATAGAATATCTCTTTTCTGAAATGACTAATTTTGCAAAATATAAGCGGAAACATCAATAATAAACAAAAGTCACGTAGACTCTATAAAAACAAAACCACACTTATTACCACCACCACATTACCCCGAAGATGAAGACTTCAACGATCTCCGAAACGTCGGTCGAGTAGGAGAAATCACACGTTGTTACCCAAAATCACACAAAACATATTTAATATGGAGTTTTACATCATTGTTCAAGAAACAATAAATAAAAACATATTTTAATAAATTGATGTTAAGGTGTTATGTGTGCTCTGTTCTGTTATATGGGTGTGAGACAAGAACATTAAAAGTAAATACAATGAACCGGTTAGAGGCATTTGAAATGTGGCTTCACCGAAGAATGTTCAGGATCCCATGGACAGACAGAGTGACGAACACAGAAGTCCTGAATCGTGCAGGAGTAAATAGAGAGCTGCTGACATTGATCAAAGTCCGCAACTTTCATATCTGCTACATCTGATTTTGAAGGGAAAAATAGAGGGCCGCAGGGGGGCAGGGAGAAGGCAGATCTCTTGGCTGCGCAATGTGAGGGAATGGACGGGAATCGGAACTGCGGAGAAGCTATTCCGGACAGCGTAGGATAGGAAAGAGTTTACCAGAGTGATCGCCAACGTCGGGGGGCAACCTGACAGGGCATTTTAAGAAGAAGAAGATATTTTAATAGTGGTTAAAACACATACCTCGCTCATTTCGTTCTGTGTTCGAAGATTCCAGATAAATATTTGTAACTGATAAGTCCGTATGGAGGATCGAACGTTATCTGTGATACCTTATTCCCAGCACGGTTTATATAAACGGATAGTTAGGGGTCGGCAACCCTTTTTTACGAAGAGAAAAAATAGTAAAAATATACTTTCGTATGAAGCACTTAATTTGTGGTGTGACACTGGTAAAATTCCACTAAAGTTAAAAACGCCATTTTTTTGGTTTTACGTCGATATTTTTACTATTTTCTTTTTCTTCTTCCTTGTTGTAGACCTATGTAGTATGTTCTCCAGAGTTTTGCTACTCCTGTGAGATAGACTCCCAGCTGTCTTTCCATCTTTTAGGAGGTCTTCCACGAGGACGAGTCCCATGAGGCAGATTATGCAACGCAATATACGAGTAGGGGAGTCTGGTGGTGTCCATTCTTTGAACATGCCCGTACCAGTCCTTTTTTCGCTGTCTGCTCCATCTTATAATATCCTCAACCTCACATATCTCTCTTATTCTGGTGTTCCTCACGCGATCTCTCAGCGTCTTGCCTGCTATCGTCCTCGGTGTCTTCATCTCGGAAGTCCTCAAAACTTGTTTAGTCCTTACCGTGTCTGCCCTTGTTTCGACGCCATATGTTATTATTGGTCTTACGCATGCTTTATAGATTCTCATCTTACTCTTAATGGCCATGTCTTTGTTTTTCCATATTGTGGATTTTAGAGCCCCAGAGATTGCAGCTGCCTTGTTTACTTGGGCTTGTATTTTTTCCCGTAGATCAGCTCCTCCCACCAGGTCTATGCCTAGATAATTGAAGGTCCTGACCTGTTCTAAGGGTTTATATTATCTTCTATATATAGAAAACAAAGTCGTGTCAGTTACACCATTTATAACTCAAGAACGGCTGAACCGATTTTGATGATATTTGATTTGTTGGATTTGTCGTCGTCCCGAAAAGCAGAATAACTATTAAACATCGGGAAAAAATCAACCCGAGTTCATCCCATCCAGCGAATATAATAGTTTAACAGAAAGCAGTGCAATAATGCCACGCGAATGATTTAGATTCACTTCAATAAAGCAAATCTATTGCTGCCATGCGAATTAATATCAATGTAATTTAAAAACTTCTTATTTTGATTTTTGCACATTTATTGAACTTAATTCATTTTGAGTATTCATTTTAACTAATTAAATGTCGACCTTCGTGGCAGAGTGGTAAGAGCTCTGATTTCCATACCGAAGGTCCCGGGTTCGACTCCCGGCGATGGCAGTGTGATTGTCACACTGTCTTTGGTCTGATGTAGAATTCACGTAACAATAAAATGGCGATAGATTGGTTACCTATCATATGTCATAAGAATCAATATAATAGCTAAAATAAATTGTATACGATAATTAGGTTCAAACGACCTATTGTATACAAGGAAAAAACTGATTTTTTTTATTTGTAGGTCATTGACCTCGCAGGCAAAGTACGAAATGCATGACACCACATGAGTGGAGGCAATGGACTTCGACCGCTGTACCAGCATATTGCATGGACAATAGTGATGAATCAGGGCCCGGGTTCATTCACACAGGGTGCCAAAGGTTGTCTAGCAAAGTAGAGACAAAGGAAGCGAAGCATATTAAAGCCGTACAGCCGACCACCCGAGACATGAGTTATCATCGCGACTTCTAACAGACACGAGTCTACGTATCAAATCTACGTCACGAGGAATCTCTGACTCACTCGATTACGTCACGCTGCTTCTAGCCAGTCTTTGCCGCAGCCGACCCCAAAAACGCCCCGTACCGCATCGCCTTCCGCTGCTCCGCCCCTGTTGCTGACAACCCCCGCGCACCGTAAGCTCACCTCCATCACTCGCCGCTGCCCTTTAACACCAATGCCACGTCATCGGGGATAAAAATAAAACGCTGAAACCTCCACTGCTTTTAACTCCCACCTCATCCCCAAAAATTCAATTAATAAGTTAACTAACTAACTAACCATCACGCCATTTCCCCGGAGGGGTAGGCAGAGAGGATGGATCGCCACAATGGCCTGTCCTGGCATACCTCTCGGGCTTCCTCTACATTCATACATCGTACCATGCACGCACGTCGATTATTCCGACTTCGAATGTGGCCGCCTTTTATTAATTGATTAATTTGGTCATGCCATGTTTTCCTCGGTCGTCCTCGGCTTCTCTTCCCACTCACGCTGCTTGTGTACAACTTTTGAACCATTCTACTCTCATCCATTCGTTCCATATGTCCAAACCATCTCAGGGATCCTTTTTTTAATTTTATTCATGATGCAGTCATCTGCCATACATTTCTTTCTTATTTCATCGTTCAGTATTCTATCATACAACGTTTTCCCGCACATTCTTATTAGTGATCTCATTAAGTTAAGTTAACACAACATTTATTGATTCTGAGCTAGTTTATATATAAAATAAATAATAAAATATTTGACGTAATTGTTTTACCCGGTTTTAAAAATTAGACGCACAAAAGAACCTTATTTAGTGGTAACATTAGATTTGCTGTGGGAATGGGTGATTTGGCGAAAGCCATTGTTTTTTAGGCCTCACATTATCATGAATTATCCTCTTTCAGTCTGGGTGGGTTCTTTGTGGTGACAATCTGCATATGTTCACGCACGCTTCTTTGTTAGCGGTGGATAGCTTGTGTGGCATCCAAATACCCATCTTATGCACTTTTCGCAATCCGATGGAAATAAAACTGCACTAAAGATCAGGAAGTTTTTAATAAATTTTTCAATGGTTTGAAGTGGATTGGACGTAAACTGGTTCAAACCTGACCGTTTCAAAATAATGGCGTAATTCCTGGTCCACCTAATATCTATGAGAGATAATGTGATGATAAAGATGTTGATATCTATATATTAGAATCACTATTATCAGACGAGTTTCAAAACAAATTAAAGACGGCGGAATACAAAGTCAACTACTGAACTAGGGGGTTATCTTGCTTTATCATTTTACTTATAAAGTTTGATATTTATCAGTAGCCTGGATCGCGGGCCGTAGTTTGCCGTCCCCTTTCATATGTTAACCCTTACCACTCCATTATTTTTTTGATATTGTTTGTCAGCCAACTCTAATTTAAATAATGTCAAAATATTTTTATTGATAGGTAGTTACAAAAAAAATCGTTAAAAATTCATTTGTAATGATTTATTCTTCAAATAAAAAACAATTTACAGAAAACATTTCTTATAGTTTTGCATAGTATGGTATTTTTTAAAAGGTATAGGGTGCTCAAAGTTTGGTAGGGTCACGGAGATGCATATTTTGCTGGCAAATATGTGTCACTTAAATGCCGTGAAATGCCACAGTTGCATTCCATCAGCAACACTACCAATAGTCCTACTCCTAGCGTCCACGAGTGGTCTCTTAGGCCCCGCGAGCCCCGGGCAATGTGGCCACTGGCAATACCATCCAGCCATAGCAGATAGGAGAGGATGAATGGCGAACTTCTGGCGCCATAAAACCAGAACCACCCAGCTAAGGGAAGGAAATCCCCAACAGAAAAACCCTGGCCCTCCTGGTAGGGGTTGGGCGAGATGCTAATAACTTCTCCCCATAAAAAAGCAATGATTACGAAACCAGACGCAGAGCCTCGGACAAGGACTGGAACTCGGACTAGACCCGGCAAACGAAATATGGACATACGAATTGGCACTTGGAATGTTAGAACGCTGAATAGAAGTGGAGCTCTTAGAGAGCTAACTGCAGAGATGAAGAAGTATAAGGTACAAATAATGGCGGTGCAGGAAACAAGGTGGCTGAACAGTGAGACGTTTGACACCACAACTCACACGGTTCTACACAGCGGTAGCAAGAAGCACCATCAACTCGGGGTTGCGTTTATAGTGGACGAAAATGTGAAAAACAGTATTATTGGTTTCAGGCCTATAAACGAGCGAATATGTGTTCTTCGTATTAAAACCAGATTCTTTAACGTTTCAATGATAAACGTGCATGCAGAGACTGAAGATAAGGATGATGCAATTAAGGACACTTTTTATCATAAATTGGAACATGTTTTTGACTCAATACCCTCGAACGATATAAAAATTGTTATAGGTGATTTCAATGCGAAAATAGGTCGAGACACAGCACACCAACATATTACAGGAAGACACAGCCTACATGTGGATAGTAATAACAATGGGTTCCGAGTCATAGATTTTGCTGGGTCCAGGAATATGGTCATATCATCCACACAGTTACCTAGGAAAGACATATACAAGTGGACGTGGACCTCTCCAAATGGCAGACACCATAACCAAATCGATCACTTATTAATAGAAAAAAGAGGGGCCTCAAATATCATGAACGTGAGAACATACAGAGGTGCAAATTGTGATTCAGACCATTACATGGTAGTAGCAACATATAGGAGTCGCATCTCAAATTACAAAACGACAAGACAACAGGATGTAATGAAATTCAATACTGATGCACTCAAAACACCCGAAGGTCTAGAGAGATACCACAATGCGCTCATAGAACATCTCCCAAACGAATTAGACCAAGCGATATCTCAAGAAACCATGGAAGAAGATTGGGATAAGGTTAAAAATGCAGTTTTAAATGCAGCCGAAACAGGTATAGGCAACAGACCTAGGCGAGCCAAAAATCCGTGGTTTGATGATGAATGCAAGGACAAAATAGAAATCAAAAATAAACTTCGAAAAATATACATAGAGCAAGGTACAATACTCAAGAGACAGGCTTACGAAGAAGCCAGAAGGGAGACCAACAAAATACTGAAAACCAAAAAAAGAGCATACATGAATAATATATTGCTGAAAATGGAACAGGACTTTGTTGAAAACAACACAAGAGAAGCCTATAAAGCAGTCAACGTTTTTAAGAAGGGGTTCAAACCAAATACAAGCTTATGTAGGGACGCTGCGGGAGACATCATAGCGGATTCAGAGAAGATCAAAGACAGATGGAAGCAATACTTCCAACATCTACTTAACCCAAACACAAGTTCCGAAAATGAAATAACCGAGGTACCCACAGAAAATGATTACGAAGTAAATCCTCCCACAATCACAGAAGTGAAATTAGTAATTAGGAAATTAAAAAACAATAAAGCACCGGGAGTGGATAATATACCATCTGAGCTACTGAAATATGGAAATGATCATCTCCATAAGTTGATCCACACAATTATAACAAAAATATGGAACCTAGAACATATCCCTGAAGATTGGCAGATGAGTATAATATGTCCAATCCACAAAAAGGGAGACAAGCTGAAATGCGAGAATCACAGAGGCATCTCACTTTTGAGTACATCATACAAAATCTTTACCACAATACTCAAAAACAGAATGGAACACTTTGCAGAAAACATCATCGGAGAGTACCAGGCTGGGTTCAGGAGGAACAGATCAACAAGTGATCAATTGTTCACAGCAAGGCAGATCCTAGCAAAATGCTGGGAATTTGACGTCGATGTATATCAGCTGTTCATTGACTTCAAACAGGCTTATGATAGTATCAGTAGAGAGAAACTGTATGATGTACTCTTGAACTTCAAAATCCCTACGAAGTTAGTAAGACTGGTAAAAGCAACCATGGATAATACAAAATGTAGAGTCAAGATAGGAGGAGAGCTCACAGATGAATTCATGGTATCACAGGGCCTCAAACAAGGTGATGGTTTAGCCCCAACACTTTTTAACCTGAGTTTGGAATATGCCATAAGGAAAACTTACCACCTTAACACGAATCCCAACACATACTTTCATAGCAGCCAGATCATAGGATATGCAGACGACCTTAACATTGTAGGAAGATCCCTAGCAGCCATACACCAAGTATTTGAGCCTTTAGAGACAGCAGCCAAGGAGGTGGGTTTAGAGATAAACGAAGAAAAGACACAAATAATGAAACAAACCAGGAATGCAACCCATAACTCGAGGCGAACCATCAGATTCAAGGACAGATACGACTTTAAGATGGTGGAGGACTTCACTTACCTAGGCTCGTCTATAACAAAAGAAAACGAAGATCACAAGGAAATCGAAAGAAGAATCACAATTGGTAACAAAACATTCTTCTCTCTACTACCAGCGCTCAAATCAAGAAACGTACACTGGAAAACCAAAATCACCCTGTATAAAACAATCATCCGAACAGTAGTGACCTATGGGTGTGAGGCGTGGACAATGACAGCGAAATCTGCAGAGCGACTGGATACTTTTGAGAGAAGGGTGCTGCGCAGAATTCTGGGGCCTGTGAATGACGGTGAAGGCTGGAGAGTGCGGCATAATGACGAGCTGTACAATATTTACAAAGCTCCCAGTCTCTCCACACAGGTCAGACTGAATAGACTGAGATGGGCCGGTCACGTGCAGAGGATGCCGTCATCGCGAACCCCAAAAAGATTGCTGGAGTGGCACCCAGGTGGTAGAAGACCAATTGGACGACCAAGGCTGCGATGGGAGGATGAAGTTGGGAGAGATGGAACAAGATTGTTAAGAGTGTCAGATTGGAGGGTCGAAGCGGAGGACAGGAGGAGTTGGAGGCGAAGAATACTGGAGGCTAAGGCTCGATATGGGCTGTAGGGCCATCGAAGAAGAAGAAAGAAGATGGTATTTTTTAAAACAATATCCAGGATGGAGACCAGGTTTTCTGGAACAGGTCTCACTAAACCACACTGTTTCCCGTCTTCCCCCTGGAATCTTTCTGTTACTGCACACAGTACAGTCTTTAGAACCTTTGTCCAGTTTCGCAATGAAGTGGGGCTTGTACTCTAATCGCTCCTCTGCATGACGTATCACGCGAAGTTCCCGCCGTTTTAGGTTATGTGAATTTGCAAGGATTATTTTATAGTAAAATAAAAACGAAAAACATTCAAAATCTTATTTAAACGTAAAATTAAATGTTTTTTTAAAGATTAATTACAAGAAAGTCAAGTTTTGCTGCGAAAATACACCTCGCGCGCAAGTCTTATCTTGTCGGCCGCCAGCCTGAGTTGTAGCGTACATATAGCGATGTCGGCTGGCATTCGACAAAGGAGTGGTAAGGGTTAAGCATAACTCACTTCTAAATAGCTTGATAAATTTAGGTACTTCGCACATACAATACGATTCTCCAGGAAAAACTCCGCGAAAGATTAATACAAAGTACTAAGAAATAAAAAATATACCTATATATCTAACAAATACACGTTTCAATGAAGGGATACAAGTCGTCGTTTCTTCGTACATTCATACGTGGTGTCATGCACGTACGTCGTGAAGATGATTTATATTTTTAAGAATAGATTTTTCAAGTTCTGTATTACATTTCTCTCAGAGTGGCTATTTTAAGCATTACAATAAATATAAACGCTTGACCCGGAAATTAAAATAAAATGCTGAATTGAAGTTGCATGAGCTGCATTTCATTAAATGAGAACCTTCTTTTATAACGATAATCTTAACTTGAAACTCCGACAAAGAATGATTACATGTTATAAATGTGGTATGTTCTACAATATAGCTGCGAAACCTGGACTCTAAAAGTGAATGTAATGAACCGTTTGGAGGCGTTCGAGATGTGGATATACCGCAGAATGCTCCGTATACCGTGAACCGATAGGGTCAGTAATGTAGACGTACTACAGAGAGCCAGAGCCAATAGAGAGCTGTTGTCGAGTGTGAAAATTAGAAACGTCTCATATCTCGGTCATGTGCTAAGGAGAGCAAAATACCACCTCCTTCGACTGACATTAATGGGTAAAGTGGAGGGACGTCGGGGAGTTGGTAGAAGGTAGCTGTCCTGGCTGCGGAACATTAAAGAGTGGACAGGAATTACGAGAGTTCATAACCTGTTCAAGTGGCGCAGGACAGAGATGCCTTTGCTGCAGTGATCGTCAACGTTGGGGGGGACCTGACATGGCGCCGAAAGAAGCAGAATTATAAATATAAAATAAACACGAAGGTTGTCTTACTGCATTGTTTTATTAATATATAAGCGAGTAAAATATTATATAAATTGTGTTTGACAGTGTTTAAGGCTCGACACCAGAGAGCGCCAGCGTATATATCGTACCTTATATATAGATAGATCGTGACACCCATGCCAACGGAAAGACAACGTTCACTCCAATCAGTAGAAACAAGTGCAAACAACATAATACTTCCAGTCAGAGCCAATAAAGCAAGTTTCTATGATCGTGATTTCAGCGTTGTGGGTCCGTTGGTGTGGAATAATAATAATAATAATAATAATATGCTAACTTTTCAAGCGCCGTTTTTGTGATGTAATTACCTCAAGGGCGCATTAAGACGTGTTTTAAATCTAAAAATCTAAATGTGACCGCTTAATAGCCTCCATGTTAAACTTCTAAACACTGCTCGGTCAGTCATTTCCTAGTGCGTCCTTGGAGTAATTGATTTTACAAAACGGCGCACTTAAAATACAAGTCATCAGAATAATAATAATAATTATAGGAACTAATGAATGAAAATAAAAAAATATTTATGATATGCAGAGGTAGGGGATCTTTGGGTGTGAGACTTGTTAATTATTGTTACAATATGTTAAGCCATATCGATGAGTATATTCTGGTCCATTAGCTCGGGTATCCTCTACTGGCTTCCTATCCCTGGCAATCCCTCTCCATTCCCAGGGTTTAATTTTTAAAGAGTCTTACTAGAATCTCGCCCTGAATCCTACACCGAAGTTGGAAACAGGGCGTGCAGGGCCTGGTCCCAAATTTCTAGCATGATCCCCATGGATAAAAAGGGCACTGTCCGGGTTAGGTCGCAAAACATCCACGCGCCCGCCGACTCCTGCCTGGAAATAAATACAAATTTATATTGATTATGAAAAAGTGATTCATAACCTATGTAACTAACTAACCAACCATCACGCCGTCTCCCCGAAAGGGTAGGCAGAAAGAATGGACTGTCACACTTTTACTGATGCGGCACTCCATCCTTCTCTTTTCGCCCCGCGGGAGACGCGGTGTGATGGGTTGCGAACCTCATCGCCACCAATAGGCATCTCCCACGCACACTTCGATCGTCCAACACCCACAAAATAAATCTAAAACAAATAATATAAAATACAATGATATAAAATAAAATAACAAAATTAAAATAATTTAACACAAAATATTCTTTTTAGATGGTGCACATATTGACTATTAAATTTATGTTCCACGAATCCATCGTTTTTTAATTTAACACATAATGTTTTTTTTCGATGTTGCGCATGTTGACATGGACGATCCGGACTTTTGTGTTTATTTAATTTATGTTACACGTATCCACCGTTTTTAAAAATTAGCTGTAATTAGGCATTTAACCAGCAAGAACTTAAAAATAATATTGAAGAAATTATTCAAATTGTCATTGGAACAAATGAAAAATTTATTTTTACACCTGTCAAAATTCTCTATAAAAACGATAATTTTAACAACAAAACAGTACAAACGTATTACGTTTCACAATTAACTATTATAAAGTGCGGCAACAGTTAAATTGACCAAAACAATTCACTTATACACGAAATATCTCCAAATTTACAGGAGCACCACATGAACCAAACCAAATTTTCAAAATCAGAAAATTGAATATACTATTTAATAACTAAGAAAGAAGAATTGGACTAAGCTGGGCAGCTTTCGGAAACATGCGTTACATCCTTAAAAACCGGAAAATTCCCTTCAACCTGAAACGAAAAGTCTTTGAAGCCTGCGTTCTGCCAGTTGGTACTTATGGTCTTGAAACTGTTACATTGTCCAAACAAAGTGCCGAGAAACTACGAGTGTATTTATCCTACTTTCATCCGTCATATGCCAACTTCAAGCTACACTTCTATACGTAAGGATCGGCACTAGAGCTTAATAAATAATATTGTTTTAAATGATGACCGTCGTGGCAGATTGGTTAGAGCTCTGACTGGCATACGGAAGGTTCCGGGTTCGATTCCCGGTGATGGCAGTGTGATTGTCACATTGTTTTTGGTCTGATGTAGAATTCACCTGACAATAAAATGGCGATAGATTAGCTACCTATCACATGTCACGAGAATCAATATATCAGCTTAAATAACAAATTGTGTACAGTAATTTGGTTCAAGCGATCTGTTGTATTCGTAAAAAAATTGTGTATGTTTATTAATTATTTCGAAATAGTAAAAGGAACTAGAAATAAAGGAAGACCGAGGAAAACGTGGCACGATCAAATAAATCAAAAAATGAATGTCGGCCATGTGAAGAGTCAGAGAAATCGACGCGCGTGCATGACACGATGTATGAATGTTGAGAAAGCGATGAAAAATATGTCAGGAAAGAAAAGTGTGGCAGTCAGTTTTTTACTTATATAGGATGATAAATTTTAGAGATACAATATTTTACAAAAAATGCTTGGGCAGTGGGCTACGTTTATTGCACGCGGCGCGCGAGCGTTTAAAGGTTAATTCAACATTACGGTCGGGTGATTTTGAGACGGTGTTGATAAAGGTCATTTTGTATAATTAATAGTTCTAATCATGTAGAAGAATCACAATTGGTAACAAAACATTCTTCTCTCTACTACCAGCGCTCAAATCAAGAAACGTACACTGGAAAACCAAAATCAGGCTGTATAAAACATCCGAATCATCCGAACAGTAGTGACCGATAGATGTGAGGCGTGGACAATGACAGCGAAATCCGCAGAGCGACTGGATACTTTTGAGAGAAGGGTGCTGCGCAGAATTCTGGGACCTGTGAATGACGGTGAAGGTTGGAGAGTACGGCATAATGACGTGCTGTGCCATATTTACAAAGCTCCCAGTCTCTCCACACAGGTCAGATTGAAAGACTGAGATGGGCCGGTCACGTGCAGAGGATGCCGTCATCGCGAACCCCAAAAAGATTGCTGGAGTGGCACCCAGGTGGTAGAAGACCAATTGGACGACCAAGGCTGCGATGGCAGGATGAAGTTGGGAGAAATGGAGCAAGATTGTTAAGAGTGTCAGATTGGAGGGTCGAAGCGGAGGACAGGAGGAGTTGGGGGCGAAGAATACTGGAGGCTAAGGCTCGTTATGGGCTGTAGGGCCATCGAAGAAGAAGAAGAAGAATCATGAAAATCTCCATAGACAAGACAAAGAGCATGGTTACATCAAGGCAACCAGTAGGTACGATGCAAGCTTGCATTAGATAATAAAATAATAAAACAAGTGATGCATTTCAAGTACTCGTACTTAGGTGTACTTAGTGACCTCTACGGAGAAGTAAGTGAACTAACAAACAGGGCCTCCGATGTGGCTGGTTGTTTGACGAATGCTATTTGGAAAAATTAAAATATGCTAAAGGAGAGCAAAATTCGAATCTACAAGACATGAGAACGTCCTATAATGAATCAAATCAAATCAAATCAAATCAGTTTATTTCATCAACAGACATTACAAAATTTATTTTTAAGGCATCTATTGAGAACAGGTAAAATAATATATTATATATAGTATACTACCAGAAACGCATAAGAGATGGTTCAACATTAGGAAGACAGGATACTCTCCAGAATTAAGAGTATTTGCCTTCTGAACGTACTTTCACTAACATGAAAGACGTCGATCTCCGAGGAGACCGCGTTCAGCAGACTAATTGCTCTTCCCACCGGTGTCACCAGAGGCAGATTGGTTCTGGCGGCCGGTAGGTAAAACAATCTGTGCTGTCGCTGTCGGAGATATCTATCGGGGACAAAAAGCCGAACACCCTCCAGTACGGCCGAGTTCTCGAAGTATCCCCTAATTAATCTAAAGAAATGGATAATTAGATGTCCATCTCTTCGAAGCTGTAGAGAATTGGTTCCGAGCATTCCCAAAAGAAATGCCGTGGGATAGAGCCAAGGATAGCTACCATACTCCCTCATGTAGAGATACCTCAGAATTTTTTTTTGAACCCTCTCCAGCATAATGGAATATCTCGCCTCGTGAGGACTCCATATCACCGAACCACTTTCGAGTCTGCTCCGAACCAATGCGTTGTATAGGACTCTGAGCACATTGGGATCCCTGAAAACTCTGCCGGTCCGGACGATGAAGCCCAACATCTTCAGTGCAGTACCACAAATCATCTCAACATGCGCACGAAAAGTCAGCCTACTCTCATAGATGATCCCGAGATCTCTCATCGTAGATACATGTGCTAGTTGCTGGTTGTTCATTGTGTATCTATAATACACAGTTCTCAATGCTCTAGTAAAAGATAGCATAACGCATTTAGAGACATTGAATTACATTTGATTATTGTGACTCCAGTTGACAATATTATTGATGTCCGACTGGAGGCGAAGACAGTCTTCAGGATTTTTAATTTCCAGGAATAATTTCAGATCATCGGCAAATAAAAGAAATCGCGAGAAGTTTATCACCTTCGCAATATCATTTATGAAGATGGTGAAGAGGAGTGGCCCTAAGTTTGAACCTTGTGGCACCCCTGAATTTACAAGAAAAGGTTCCGATTTAAAATTCCGTATGAGACGTATTGTTTTCTCCCCTCGAGGTAACTAATGAAAAACATAATCATCTGAGAAGAGAATCCAATTTGAGATAGTTTTGCTATCAGAATGTCGTGGTTCACAGTGTCAAAGGCCTTTGAGAAATCATTATATGAACAGTCAACTTGGTGACCATCATCCAATGAAATATGGAATAGAAACGAGAGCTGACACCATCAGAACAAAAAATCTCCTAAGAACCACAGAAATGAAGACTCTCCAATCCGTTGTGGGAACGACACTCCGAGACAGAATAAGAAATTCTGAAATAAGAAAGATCTGCAATGTGGAAGATGTCGTGCGATGGGGAAGACCGAGAAGACGCTACTGGAGAGATCATATTATGGAACGAGCATGTTCTGAAAGAGTGATAAATGAGGCCGCCAGGGCAAGAGTGGTCTCACCCCAAATTTAGACAACGGAGATAAATGCGATTGAAAATTTGGCGTTTTTTTCCCATTTAAAAAAAAAAACTATATGGGTTAGGGTCTTCTTTGGTGATAAACCTTGTTTGTTTGGTGAATGTCTTTAGAATAGTATTTTGAAATATTGGGAAATATAAAGTTTAAGGATATTTTTTGATGGTTACTTCTAATAGACCACATTTGACTCCATATATTTTGATTTTTTGTCAGAGCAAAATAAGTATTTATGGAGATATCTATGTTTCTACTTGAAAATGGTGGTTAGATTAATTTTTCTTTTATAGTAGGTCATAAATAGGTGTGGGTTAGACCAGTAACTCAATTTAAAAAAAAATGTTGGTTAGACCACTCTTGTCCTAGTGGCCTCAAATATAGCCGCAAATAAAGTACCAACAGGAAATCGACCTGTAGGAAGACCACCTAAAAGATGGCGAGACAGTTGGACATCTGTATCCCAGGAACAGGCTCCGAGAAATAACAGGACACAGTCCTAAATAAAGCAAAAAAGAAGAAGAATAGTTCTTATTATTTTTCTTACCCTGGTCCCGTGTGAGCCGAAATCATGTATGACGTGGGCTTTAGCTCCCCATCTCGGGGCATTGTAGCTAGCTTCGACTCCAACGGCTTGTCCTCCACCCATCGGTCTAACGTCCCACCTCGAGGGATCGTCTGGCATATTTTTCGGTAGGTTTAAAACCTGCGTGGAAAAAAAACGTGTAAAACAAACATTCTTAATGTAAGACTTTATTATAAAACCTAAATCCCCCCTCGCCCTCTTCACTGGGGACACTCCGGGCCATACATTAAGCCCCATCATAAAACAACTACCAAATCGCATTCCAACAATGTTTCCTACAGACGTAAGAGGAATAGTCATTAGAGCTGAACCTCTGTAAGCCAGAAGATCTGGTCATTTGCTCTTCCCTTTCAAAAACCATCACCTTTGACTTTCCGACATTCATCATTTAATCATTTGACTTGCATACCTCATACATTCTCGACACCAAGACTTGTAATTCGTCCGCACTATCCGCAACGAGAACGGCATCATCCGCGTAAAGCAGACTATTTACAGACAAATCACTCATTTTACCACCAGCAGTTATACCTTTAAGTTCTTTCATACACTTGTCCATACACAGATTGAAGAGTTATTTGAAACATTATTATAACCAGTAAATGTTCCTATTATAGATTGAGAAAAATTATACATAAAATTACTTAAAACTATAATTGCAAGAAGTAAAATATACCTACCTTCAAATTAAAGTTTTTAAAAGTGAAATATAAATTAGTAAGATAATACATCTAAAATAATGAATAAATGCTTACAAATTATCTTAATAGATGGCGCTGGTGTACAACAATGTGAAGTTAATAAAAATAATAGCATATACGAGGTATGTTCAAAAAGTATCGCGAATTTTGAATTTCCGCCGGTTACGTATATTCGATTTTTGATTTTTTTGTGGCGTTATGTTGGTACTCATGTCTCTCACTTATGCCGATAAGTTCGGCCAGTTTGAATGTTCAGTTAATTTTTGAGAGCCACTTTGCTTGCACGTGTTTTGGCTCGTCTTCGATTTTTGCACACTCCAAAAAAATGGATCAATGAATCTGTATCAAATTTTGAGTGAAAAACAAAATTAAGTCCCCGGACGCATTCCGAATGTTGACTGTGGCATATGATGAAGCTATCTTGGACCAAAGCAGCGTTTATCGGTGGTACAAAATGTTCTCAGAGGACCGAGAAGATGTGAACGAAAAAGAGCCTGCCGGACGCCCGAGCACGTCAACAACAGACGAAAACATTGATGAAGTGAATAACATAGTATTGGCCAATCGTCGAATCACCGCTAGAGAAGTTGCTGAGGACTTAAACATATCGCTTGGCTCGTGCCATTCGATTTTTACCAATGATTTGGGCATGAGATCGGTCGCCGCGAAATTCGTACCAAAATTGCTCAATTTCGCATCTGCTTGTGCGCGAATTTTTGGCCAAAACAACACACCAATAATGCCGCAGCCACCGTATTCCCCAGATCTGACCCCCTGTGACTTTTTCTTGTTCCCGAAACTGAAGAGGCCCATGAAAGGACGACGCTAGGCTACGATTGAGGAGATAAAGACGGCATCGAAGGAGGAGCTGAACAAGATCACAAAAAATGATTTTTTGGGGTGCTTCGAGGATTGAAAAAAACGTTGGCACAAGTGTATAATATCTGGTTGGGATTACCCAACCAATGACAGGTCATAAGTCCTGTAAACGCCTCGACTACCATATTCTGTTTCCAAATAATTTACATCTTCGTGTCTATTGAGATACAATTAATCCTTAAAAAATTATTAACCCGTAATGGGTAAAAATCCAGTATTTGTTCCCAAGTATTTGTATACAAAAAATAACAAATTCTTTAATAAAAAAAATGGTTCTTTGTACTTACGAGTGGTTTATCGTCTGGACCTGATTGGGGTAAACCTGCGACTAGCCCAATCCAGTAGATGCAAAATAAAATAACACACTTCATGACTCAGTATTGCAAAATAATAAGGAACTCGAATCAACGATGCCAGAATGCTTGTGATCATAGGAGGCTGAGAGTGGCTTTTTATACTCTCAACAAAACTTTGAAACAATAAAAACAATTTTATTAGTTAAATAATAAGAAAAGTGTAATATGCTTTTTAATCGGTCCTGTCCTGCGCCGCTCGGAACAGCTCCTCCACACTTCATTCACACCAGGACATTTAAGGCAGAAACATACTATTAACACGCGACGTGGCGTGTTTACTCCCACCATCGGCAACACGTCGATCTAGCTCGTCTGGATCGGGTGGCGTGTGCGCGCATGGCGTCGCGTCGGGCGTTCATAGTGTGATTCTGTCCATAGAAAACAATACAATTTGATTCGACTCAACACGCATCACGTGGCATCGGGTGGCGTGGCGTGTTAAAAGTATGTTTCTTTTGTCTCCTTCCGCGTCCCTCAATTTTCCCTCAATTTTCCCCTCCAATATCAGCTGGAGAAGGTGGCACTTTTCCCCACGCAGTATATGACCCAGATGTGTTTTAGAGAGATATTTTTAACCATTCATCCCTCATTTATTCGTTCCACATGTCCAAACCATCTTAGTGGCCCTTTCTTAATTTTATTTAAGACGCATCCATCCGATTTACGAGTATATTCCTTTCTAACTTCTTCATTGAGTTTTCTATCATACACATTTAGATTTATTCCACTAATTCTTTCAGTTTCGACCGGTTTTGGCATGACACGATTTATGAATATTGATGAGGCGGGATAAGTTAATCAAGAAGTTGTAGAGGCGGTCTATTAATTCTGTCTTCCCTTTTAGTTTCGTAAGTTTATTTGTTTTTTTAAATAACCAACCAGTTTCGCTGTGACTAGAATTTTGCATTGTTTGTCCGATTTAGCACTAGTAAGTAATTTAAAAAAATGTATGGAAGCGAATCATGCAACTTGCAAAAGAAGGATGAAAGTAGAAAAAATGCAGTAGAAATGACATCTCTTAGACGAATGTGTGTATACTCTGTGTATGATAGTGTCGAACGAAAATATAAGAAGTGAATGCGGTGCGAATGATGGTGCTATGAACAAAATAATGAAAGGACCATTAAGATGGTTTGGACACATGTAAAGAATGAATGAAGAAAGAATGGTAAAAAAAAAATGTTAACGATGTAAACGGAATCAGAAATAGAGGAAGATCGAGGTAAACGTCGCACGATCAAATAAATCAAATATTGAATGTCGGCCATGTGAGGAGTCAGAGAAATCTACGCGCGTGCATGACACGATGTATGAATTTTGAGGAAGCGAGAGAAATATGTTAGGAAAGAGAAGTGTGGCAATTCATTCTTTCTGCCTAACCCTTCGGGGAGACGGCGTGATGGTTAGTTAGTTAGTTAGTTAGTTAGTTATTAATTAAAAAAAAAACATTTATTTATCATGATATAAAAAGGCTGAAACCGAATGTTATCAAAAAGAGAACAATAATATTTTGAATACTAGAGAGTGAGAGATAATACCTCGAGGGGACTGAGAAATACTTCGAATGCGCATGCTCGGTTTTAGTGCGCGTGCTCAGTTTTAATGCGCATGCTCGGTTTTAGTGCGCATGCTCGGTTTTAGTACGCATGCTCGGTTTTAGTGCGCATGCTCGGTTTTAGTACGCATGCTCGGTTTTAGTGCGCATGCTCGGTAACGTTATTTTAAAATTTATCGCTTGAAGTTGAAAGTAAGAAAACAATTTAATTGTCAAATTTTAAACGGGTTTGAAAAATTAGATTCACATTTTAAGTTAAAACTTATTACTGATGTGAGATTTTTAAAAGTAGAATTTGGTTTACATCTGTGAATATTTCAAGGAGTGAAACTAGTTGTAGAATATTATTTAAATAAAAACATTTATTCGTTTTAAAAAAAAAGATTTATATTTTTACTTGTAACAGTCTTGAGTTACCAATTTCGGGAGTGAACAAACGCACATATAAGAATTGAGTCACATGTGCTCGGTGACTGCAAATAATCTTACTCATTATCACTCCACATATTTTATTAAATGTATCTTTTTGCTTTTGCGCCAGGTCTAGAGTAACACAGGAAAACAGCTCTTGCACAGAACCTTCTTCTTCCTCTCCGGCGCTACAACCCTTGGTGGGTCTTGGCCTCCTCCAAGAAACGTCTCCATCCAGTCCTATCTCTGGCCGCCACCTCCCAGTCTTGCTGCTCCAGGACCCGACAATCTGCCACGGCACCATCCAGCCATCGCAGTCTCGGCCTACCGATTCTTCTTCGCCCTGCTGGATTGTCATACAACACTATTTTGGGGGTCTCCAGATCTCCCATGCGGTGCAAGTGCCTTAGCCAGGGCAGTGTGTTCATCTTTATAGGCGTCCTGGTATAGATCGTAGAGCTCTGTGTTGTATCTCCTTCTCCACATCTGACCATCCTTAATGGGTCCGAAGATTCTGCGGAGGATCTTCCTTTGTACAGAACCAATTCCGGTTTATTCACAACTGAATTTAAAACACGATATTTGAGCCTTCTTGCGAACGTTCCTAGCTTCTAGTCCAAGCTTCTATCCAGAAACACTAAGCTGCGTATTTATAACACCACCATCAAGTCAGTGGTGACATATGGTTCTGAGTCATGGACAATGACTCTAAAAGAACCAAAAAGAATCTACTGGTTTGAGAATAGAATACTTAGAATTATCCTGGGACCCAGACCCGGTGTTGCAGCGGGAACTTGGAGGCATAGGACCATCCAAGAGATCCGCACGATGACCCAGCAGCCCCTCATAGCGAGCACCGTGAGAACCGCTCGCCTAGCATGGATTGAGCACGTATGCTGAGCCGAAGAGACCAGAGCATTCAAGACCCTGTACGCGTCTAGACCGACTGGAGTAAGACCTCTAGGAAGGTCTAGACAGCGCCTAATGGACAATGTTCTGGCTGACCTGGCTAGGTTGGGCGAATCGGACTGCTGGGAGCAAAAGGCGCAGGATCGAGGAGCTTGCCAAAAAATTATCAAGGAGGCTAAAACTCTTTAAGAGTTGTATGGCCATAGGAAGTAAGTAAGTAATCGGGGCTATTTCCACCTTGTTGACTGCGGCCCTGAACAGCGATGTGGTGCTTCTTCTGAACCATTATCTTAAATTGTGAAGCCAAGAGATTCTTCTCCGACCTGGTCCTCTTCTTCTTAGTATTTTTATCTGATGGGAGTTGACAAAACGCCACTCCGTTTACTCCCCAAATAATGCACATTGATCGACACTGGATTTCTGCAATGCCAAAACCTTTTTGAATTAAAATTCATATTTTTCCACTTTTGTGCTAATTTTCTCATCATTTTCGAAGGTTTCTACATCATTGTCATCGGTAGAACGATATATCCGTATATACACAATGGTGTTATTGTAACGACCCTTATGTATGGAAACGAATCAATTTGACCCCTTGAAAGATCCCAGGGACCCTTGGGAACCACTGTCTTAGACGAATGTGTGAATTTGTATATGATAGAGGTGCAAATATAAGACGTGAATGCGGTGCGAATGAAAGTGTTATGAAATTAAAGAAAGGGGAATTAACATGGTTCTGACATATTCATCATCAACCGTCTGTCATCCACTGCTGAACGTAAGCCTCTCCCAAAGCACGCCACCGCCCCCTATCCATTGCCGCTTCCATCGATCCATGTCCAGCAATCCTCTTCAGATCGTCGGTCCAGCGGGCAGGGAGACGTCCAAATTGCGGAATCTTGTACGTGATCTTTACTCCAGAACCCGTCTCATGGCCAGCCCATCGCCACTTCAGCCCGCCCATCCTCAGAGCCACCCCAGTCACCTTGGTTTGTTATCGAATAAATTCGTTTCTAAATCTGTCCCTCAAGGTTATTCCAAGCATGGCTCTTTCCATGGCTGACATATGCCCTTTGACATATGGAAAGAAAGAATGAGGAAATAAAGCATATATTAAAGATGTAAACGGACCAAGATATAGAGGAAGACCGAAGAAAATGTGGCACGATCAAATCTATCAAATATCTAATGTCGACTGCAGTCGGAGAAATCAACTTGCGTCTATGATACGTAGTAAGAATGTTGAGGAATCGAAGTGTGTCAGAATAGAACATTGTGGCCGTTCATTCTCTCTGCCTGCCCTTTCGGGGTGGCGCGTGGTATTTAGTTAGTTATAAAATGATACAGTTTTTTTAATGTTTTTATTTGTTTTACGTATCACGCTGTAGTTGTATGGGAATACCCTGTAATTGGACAGATAAATCTGTGTAAACAAAACGAGATTAGGTACATCTATATATTCATGCTTATATATACAATACATTTGGTAGGAAGGAGTCCCCGTTGGGGCTTTATTTTACTGATAATATACTGTTTACATATTGTATATAATATGTATATACTTACAATACATTTGGTAAGAAGGAATCCCCGTTGGGGTTTTATTTTACTGATATGTATATACTTCGCAATTAAAAGATCTCCAAACGAGGGGAGGTTGAAAATTAATCGTCCACGGCAATTATGGTAACATCCAACAATCATGTATTCCTTGGCCTTCCACGACTTCTATTTCGTTTCCACAACAGCAGAACGTCGGAAGTGTTCCGGATACCGATTTTCCGGATGATTACACGTAATCTCGAATATTTTTCATTTGTTCCAATGACAATTTGAATAATTTCTTCAATAATATTTTAAAGTTCTTGCTGATGTTGGATTTTTTAGTGCCTAATTTAATTCTTCTTCTTCTTCTTCCTCAGTCTATTCCCATCCACTCCTGGACAATGGCCTCATCCAGACTGCATCCAGGTTATTCCGACGTGTCTGTTCAGATCATCCTTCCACCGTAGTTGCGGTCGCCCTGCACTTCTCTTCGCCGTCCACGGTCTCCAAGTCAGCAGTCTTCTTGTCCATATTTCATCTGAGCTTCTGGCTACGTGACCCGCCCATTGCCATTTTAGAGTCGCCACCCGGTGGATGATGTCAGTGACCTTTGTTTTTTCTCTCACCGTATCGTTTCGGACTCTGTCTCTTAGGCTTATTCCTAACATGGCTCTTTCCATGGCTCTTTGGGTCACTCGTAGTTTCTCGGCACTTTATTTGGACAATGTAACAGTTTCAAGACCATAAGTACCAACTGGCAGAACGCAGGCTTCATAGACTTTTCGTTTCAGGCTGATCGGAATTTAATTCATCATCATCAGCCGTCTGTCATCCACTGCTGAATATAGGGCTCTCCCAAAGCACGCCACCGCCCCCTATCCATTGCCGTTCCCATACATCCATGTCCAGCAATCCTCTTCAGATCGTCGGTCCAGCGGGCAGGGGGACGTCCAACTCTACGGAATCCTGTACGTGGTCTCCACTCCAGAACCCGTTTTCCCCATCGGCTGTCGGTTTTCGACAGATATGACCAGCCCACCGTCACTTCAGCCCGCCTATCCGTAGAGCCACCTCAGTCACCTTGGTTTGTTGTCGAATAAATTCGTTGAAGACTAGTATTGAGGCATTGTGGCATTTTATAGGTGAGAACATGACGTAATTTGCCAAAGGCCGCCCAACCCAACTGAATTCTTCGGTCGGCTTCTTTCTCGAAATTGTTTCGTCCTAATTGAATGATTTGGCCAAGATATGTGTATTCTTGTACCACTTTGAGAACCGACCCATCGACGATTACTGATTTCGAGATAATATGTTCATTATACTCGTATATGATTTTCGTCTTATCCAAATTCATCCCGAGATCCACTCGTCTGGATGCAGTGTTCAGTTCATTAAGCATGCCTTCGAGTTCCCCACAGATTCCACCAGAATGATAATGTCATCTGCAAAGCGAATGCAATATTGGTTTATGCCGGGGCTTAATTTGTGTGTCCCAGAGTGTTTCTCTGAAGGAGGATTGATTGGGCGCTTGTGGCGGCAAACAACTTTATATAACAGTTTAAAAACATAACTAACTGACTAACTAACCGTCACGCCGTCTTCCCGAAGGAGTGGGTTGAAGCAATGGACCGCCATACTGTTCTTTCCTGACATATTCGCTCGGTTTCCGACTCCTCACGCGGCCGACATTTAATATCACATCGTGCCACGTTCAAATTGATCTCCTCTTTTACTGGTTCAGTTTGCGTCATTCACATATACTCCATTATCATACATGAACAACAAGTCCTGGATTTTTGAAAAAGATAAATTAAGATTGTCTGCAACATTAGCGTGAATGGTAAAAATCTGGAACAAGTAGATGAGTTTGTATATTTAATAAGCTTCTTCTTCTTCTTCTTCCTTATTGTAGACCTATGTGGTCTGTTCTCCAAAGAGTTGCTCCTCCTATGAGGTAGATTCCCAGCTGCCCTTCCATCTTTTAGGAGGTCTTCCACGAGGACGAGTCCCATGAGGTTGATTATGCAATGCAATATAGGGGAGTCTGGTGGAGTCCATTCTTTGAACATGACTGTACCAGTCCCGTACCAGACTGTACCAGACTGTACCAGTCCAGTTTTCGCTGTCTGCTCCATCTTAAAATATCCTCAACCTCACATATCTCTCGTATTCTGGTGTTCCTCACGCGATCCCTCAGTGTCTCAGAAGTCCTCAAAACTTATTTGGTCCTTACTGTGTCTGCCCTTGCTTCGACGCCATATGTTATTATTGGTCTTACGCATGCTTTATAGATTCTCATCTTACTCTTAATGGCCATATCTTAGTTTTTCCATATTGTGGATTTTAGGAGATTGCAGCTGCCTTGTTTACTTGGGCTTGTATTTCTTCCCGCAGATCAGCTCCCCTCACCAGGTCTATGCCTAGATACTTGAAGGTCCTGACTTGTTCTATGGGTTGATTTTCTATAACCGGGTTACATGTTTTGGGTGTTTTGGAAAAGGTCATACATTTTTTCGATGGAGATCGTCATGTTGTATTTCTTACAGGCGTGATGTAGTCTGTCTAGCATTATTTGTGTGTCATTGTTGTTTTCAGCTATGATTATAGCATCGTCTGCATAACATACCACATTGACAATTTGTTCTCCCATCCTATAACCCAGTTGTAACGATTGGGTCTCCTCTATAAGTTTGTGCATGTTTACAAAATATGGTATGAGATATGCAATTCAAACGATTTAATGATGAATGTCGGAAAGTCAAAGGTGTGACAAGTGGATGGACAATCGACACTAGTCCATTGTATGAAAGAACTTAAAGGTATAAATGCTGGTGCTAAGATGAGTGATCTGTCTGTAAATTGTCTGCTTTACGCAGAACGATGCCGTTCTCGTTGCGGATAGTGCGGACGAATTACAAGTCTTGGTGTCGAGAATGTATGAGGTATGCAAGTCAAACGATTTAATGATGAATGTCGGAAAATCAAAGGTGCTAGTTTTTGATAGGGAAGAGCAAATGACAGTTTGTAATATAAGTGTGAACGAAGAGAACTTGGACAGGTGAGGGGATTTGTGTATTTAGGTAGCATGTTCACAGCGGATGGTCGAACGGACAGTGATGTTGAAAGAAGAGTTGGTGCGGGTAACAAAGTGAATGGAGCTTTAAAAATAGTTATTATAAACAAGAATTTATCAATGAAAGTGAAAATGGCCGTTCACAATGGAGCTCTGGTCCCAACCCATATGTATGGAAGCGAAGCATGGAACTGGCAGAAGAAAGATGAGAGCAGAATAAATGCGGTAGTGATGAGGTCCCTAAGACGTATGTGTGATAGAACGATGTACGACAGTATCTCAAAAGCTGATATTAGAAAGGAATGTAGAGCGAAATAAGGTATTATGAACAAAATTATAAAAAGGATCGCTGCGTTGGTTCGGACATATGGAGCGCATGGGTGAAAGAAGAATGGTTAAAAAAGTATACGTTAACGATGTTAACGGAGAACGGAGTCGAGGTACATCGAGGAAAACATGGTACGACCAAATTAATCAAATTTGAAAGGTTGGTCATGCATTTGACACTCGATCATTAGTCTTAGATATCTCATTTCTACTGCATTTATTCTACTTTCATCCTTCCTTTGTCAGTTCCATGATTCACTTCCATACATGAGGGTCGGCACAAGAACACCATTATGCACTGCCATCTTAGCTTTTTTGGATAGGCTTTTGTTTGTGTTGATAACTTTAAGTGCACCATTTACTCTGTTCCTTGCCCCTACCCTTCTTTCAATATCCTTCTCCACTCTCCCATCCTTTGTAAACATACTTCCTGAATAAACAAATTCATCCACTTGTTCCAGATTTTCACCGTTTACACTAATGTTGCAGACTGTCATGTTTCCTTATTTTTCGAAAATCATTACCTTGGACATATTCACATTCATCATTAAATCGCATCTCTTGCATACCTCATACTCGGACATAATAGACACCAGGGTTTGTAGTTCATGCTCGTTGTCTGCAAGTATCACAGCGTCGTCCGCATACAACAAACAGTTTACTGACGCACCGTTCATTTTCGCACCTGCTTCCAACCCTTTCAGCTCTTTCATCTCATTTCAGTTTCATCCATTTTTAAGTATGAAATAATAAAACTCACTTCATAATGGCTTTCAAAATCTCCTTTAATATTGCCTTTTCTTTGTATGTTTATCTTCCTTCTTCTTTTAGACCATTTGTTCCTATAGTCAGGCTGGCCTCTCTTGGGTGGCTGATTCTCAGCTATCCCTTCATCTCTTTGGGGGTCTTCCGGGGGGATGGCAGCCAACAGGAATCTGATGCGCCACAACGTGTGGGATTCTGGAGGGATCCATCCAATGCACGTGCACATTCCAATATCTTTTTATTTAGTTTATTAAAAAAATAACAATTATGTTATATGGATACATTTTTAGATCTTATATTTTAAATTGATTTGTAGTGAGACTCCTTGTGTCTTATGGTAGTTCATTGTAAAGTTTCAGTCCATTGTTCAATATCCTTGATTGTCCTGTCTACTGAATATGGTTGATAATTCCGGAGAACAGTTGGGCTTAACTATTAATGTCAGTAAAACTAAGTGGATGACATTCGGACGACTGGATCATACTGATTCGGTGATGCAACTGAACGGTTACAATGTTGAAAAGGTGGAAAAGTTCAGAAACCTCGGCAGCATGCTTACAGACACCCTTGACCCAGATGTAGAGTTGAAATGTCGGATTGAAGCAGCAAGAACAGTATTTAACAAAATAAGTCACTCTTTTGCAATGACAATGTCAACTTAAAACTAGACACGCTGACTAAAGACAGCGCAGGATAGGGAAGAGTTTACCAGAGTGATCGCCAACGTCGGGGGGACCTGACAGGGCAATTTAAGAAGAAAAACTCCGGTCTTAGTTCGTGTATTCGGTAAGTGATATCTGTCGCAGTTCCTGGTCCAGTGTCTGCGTACGTCTGAATTTTTTGGTTCATTTGTAGGTGCTGTCTGTTGTCTCTTCCATGGTCACTCTGTGTACAATTTTTAAGGTCTCGAATTTTGTCAGGTCTGGTATGTCTATTTGTTTTGTCTGTATACTTGTATGGTTGTGGTAAGTTAGTTAATGTTATAAGCTTATTTTGTTGTCTTTGGAGTCTAGAGATGTCCTTTTGGTTTCCTGTCCCCCAGAAGGGAATCATATATGTCAGTCGGCTTTTTACATTCTTCGTCGTCTGCCCCATCTTACTATGTAAACTAACTAACTAACTAACCATCACGCCGTCTCCCTGAACGGGTAGGCAGAAAGAATGGACTGCCACAATTTTCTTTCCTGACATTTCTCTCGCTTCCTCAACATTCATACATCGTCTCACGCACGTGCGTCGATTTCTCTGACTCCTCACATGGCTGACATTCAATATTTGATTTATTTGATCGTGCCACGCTTTCCTCTGTCTTCCTCTATTTCTGGTTCCATTTACATCGTTAACATATACTATGTATGCTTATCAATAAACTCAAATGTTTATTTTTTTTATCTTATCTGCAAATTTTAAAGCAAAACTATTTTTATCTTGAATGATACTTTACTTGTTTGGCTTCTTAATTTTTATAAATTTTTCTATTAATGACAGTTTTCTTTTAAATAAATAAAACAGAACTCATGTGGGTGTCCTCTCCTCGGCGACAACATCTTCTAGATTCTGACCCTTTGAAAATAGGAGGGATAGAAATATCTCCTTCAAAGAGTTTAAAGTTTCTAGGTGTTCATTTAGATGGCAATCTGTCTTACAATACGCACATATCAGGGCTTGTTAAGTCTGGTTTCTTCCAACTGAGACAGCTAAAGCACATACGGAGATGTTTACCTGTTGGTGAAGCTAGGACCCTCGGAAATTCTTTTGTAGTGTCACGGTTAGATTATTGCAACGGAATGTACGCTGGATTGCCAAATAATCAATTAAGCAGAATTCAAAGCGTATTTAATGCTGCTGCCCGATTGATTATGGGGCAACACTGTCATATCACGCCGCTCCTGAAGGACCTTCATTGGCTTAAAATCCGAGAGCGAGTAAAATATAAATTGTGTTTGACAGTGTTTAAGGCTCGACACCAGAGAGCGCCAGCGTATATATCGGACCTCTGCAAGTGACAAGTGCAAACAACATAGCGATTCCAGTCAGAGCCAATAAAGCATGTTTCTATGATCGTGCTTTCAGCGTTGCGGGTCCGTTGGCGTGGAATAACCTCCATGTTAGTATTAAGTATGAGGATAGTGACGTTAAATTTAAGAAACATCTGAAGACTGCACTCTTCGGTCAGTCATTTCCTAGTGCGCCCTTGGAGTAATTGATTTTACAAAAAGGCGCACTTAAAATACAAATCATAATAATAATAATAATAATTGTTAAAAATATTTATTAAATGTAAGGGTCTTTGCACCAAGGAGGGGTTGTTTGAATTTATATAGAATATGAAAATTTTTCATTTATATAGAATATTTTAAACTTTTGATTTTCATAGTATTTTTTTTAATTACTAAAATTCGTGTTTTCATACATAACTTCATGTTTAAAAATATCTAAAAATTTTAACTCTTTTGATTGGTTAGCGGTGTATGACGTCACAATATACGTCATTTCAACTAACTAACTAAATAACCATCACGCCGTCTCCCCGAAAGGGTAGGCAGAAAGAATGGACTGCCACCCTTTTCTTTCCTGACATATTTCTCTCGCTTCCTCAACATGCATACATCGTGTCATGCACGCGCGTGACACGATGTATGAATGTTGAGGAAGAGAATTTAGACAGGTTTAAAAAAAAAATTTCATTTGTTCCAATGACAATTTGAATGAATTCTTCAATAATATAATATATTATTTTAAGTAAAGTTTTTGATGGTGTTGGATTCTTTTAAGTGCCTAATTACAGTTAATTAAAAAAAACGGTGGGTACGTGGAATGTAAATTAAATAAACACAAATGTCCGGATCGTCCAGCTGACGACAAGTGCGCCATCTAAAAGAAAATTAGGAGTTAAATTATTTTAATTTTATTTTATATAATTTGTTTTAGATTTATTTTGTGGACGTTGGACGATCGAAGTGTGCGCGGGAGATGCCTATTGTTGGCGATGAGGTTCGCAACCCGTAACACCGCGTCTCTTGGGGGCGAAAAGAGAAGGACGGAGTGCCGCATCGGTTAAATTGTGGCAGTCCATTCGTTCTGCCTTCCCTTTTGGGGAGACGGCGTGATGGTTAGTTAGTTTTAATAATTTTACGTGTTCGCACGCGTATTAGCGCTTGTTGACAGATAATGAATTTTGACATTTCGCGTTCAGGCAAAAATTCGGTGCGCTTTCGTTCCGCGTGCTTTGTGGGTGATCCATAAGACACGATATATTATATGTACAGGGTTTCGCATCCGCTTCGCTTTCAGTATCCTACAGACGTAAAGCTGTTATTTGTTGTCGATTGAAAATCTCCGACACTCCGACGAGGAAGTCGGGGTTCATTGGTAAACACTGTTATCTTGCATTTTACGGTCAGTTACTTAACCACTGAGCAGTGACATCTGTTTAAAAATAATCAAATCTATCTAACATTTGTTTTATAAGAACGATGTTTAATGTTTTGCAGTTAACACAGATGGCAGTAATTACGAATCGTAATTTGGCTTGAATCTTTGAAGAATTCTTGTATGTATAGTGTTATATTTATAAACACAATTTTTATTATTATAAATAATTGATTTAGTTCATACATTTAGATGTCTTCTTCTGAATTATTTTTAAAAATGATCACTATACATTATTTATTGTTCGTTATACAATGATACAAAACTTCGTGACATGTATTTTATAACTAACTAACTAACTAACAATCACGCCGTCTCCCTGAAGCGATAGACAGAAATAATGGACTGCCACACTTTAACCGATGCTGCACTCCATCCTTCTGTTTTAGCCCCCGCGGGAGACGCGGTGTGATGGGTTGCGAACTTCATCGCCACCAATAGGCATCTCCCGCGCACTCTTCAATCGTCCAACGCCAATAAAATAAATCTAAAACAAATAATATAAAATAAAATAACAAAATAAAAATAATATAACACATAATGTTCTTTTAGATTGTGCACACGTTGTCAGTTGGACGATCCGGACTTGTCATCTTCTTCTTCTTGCTCTTAGTTTAGGTCGTATGACCTGTTTGTGACGGTGGGCTGTCCTGGGATGATGATATCCAGCCATCTCTTCATCTCTTTGGCGGCCTTTCTGGTAATCTCTTGCTGCTTGGGTTTTCATATTTAACAATTCTTGTATTCTCCATGCGGTCCACGCGGTCTCTCCAAAAGCGCCTTCTGCTTCTTCCCCATCTCACTATGCCCTCAATACCACAGACAGACCTTATCGTTTCATTTCTGATCCGATCTCTGAGGGTTTTGCCTGCGATTGAGCGTAGGGTTCGCATTTCTGCTACTAAGAAGGTTCTTAGTTCTATTGGTATCGGCTCTGACCTCTATTCCATACATCATGACTTTACTTTCGGTTAGCATGTATTTGTTCCTACATATGGTGTCGCGCAAGCAGCCAGCCACGGCTGTCGCTTTGTTGGTTTGTGCTCGCACCTCGTCATATAGGTCACTGTAGCTACCGATCTCTATGCCCAGGTAAGTGAATTGCATGACTTGCTCAATAGGTGTGTTATCGATGATCAGTTTACATCCGGACTTTTGTGTTTATTTAATTTATATTCCTTGTTCTTCGATTTTTTCTTTTCGGGATTTCCAGCCCGAAGGCTATTGGTCCCCCACATGTTGGAAATGTCTGTCTTGGAATAATAAATTTCTAATTTTTTTTTTTTTTTTTTAAATTTTTAATTGTATCTCAATAGAGACGAAGACGTAAACTGGAAACTGAACATGGATGATCAAGGTGTTTACAGGACTTATGACCTGTCATTGGTTGGGTTAAGCGCACGCTTTATGTAATTACAACATTCCCCATTCCACCTTTGTTATTGTGATCATGCATGACAAATTTTTGGAAGATGTATATATACTTCAAAATCCATATTTATCTTCACGTGTCAGTTTCAGTCAGCCATCTATGTAGATTTGGTTGCACTAGTGAATTTTTTCAAGAATTAACCTATACAACCGACCCACTAACGCCATCTATGGAGAATGATTTTCGGCATTTAGCAAACTACCTTATTAACACAATGTGAAGGCTGTTGACCAACATATTGTTAGAAGCCGCTAGGAGTATTATTCCATTCTATATGCCAAAGAATTTTGACCAGAATATTTGAAGACCAAATATTTGTGAATGTATACTTATACCTGTATACAAATCCTGGATTTACACCAAAGGGTGGTTAATTCAAATTTTAATTGTATCTCAATAGAGACGAAGACGTAAACTGGAAACTGAACATGGATGATCAAGGTGTTTACAGGACTTATGACCTGTCATTGGTTGGGTTAAGCGCACGCTTTATGTAATTACAACATTCTTCTAAATTGGATGGTGAGGGGAAGGTTACTTGGAGGATGTAGTGGGTTGTGTCCGACATTTGGACTTGACTACTCGGGTAGGAAGTAAGTGTGAAGGGCTTGGGGATGGCCATGGACAGGGGCTGAGGTCATGGGTGGAGACCAAGGGACGGTGACAGGGAGTGACCTTGGGTGGGGGCTGATCGATCCTGGATACAGAACCGAGTGGGACAAGAGTGGCTTTGGGTGGGGACCGACATTTATTAATTAAAAAAAAAAAAAATAATAATATATATATATATATATATATATATATATATATATATATATATATATATATATATATATATATATATATATATATATATATATATATATATATATATATATATATATATATATATATATATATATATATATATATATATATATATATATATATATATATATATATATATATATATATATATATATATATATATATATATATATATATATATATATATATATATATATTTATATACATAATACACAAATGAGACATAACAAACGAAAAACATTTAAGCGACTCAGTTGGACATAAAACGGTGTTACAAAGATAAGATGAAACATCATGAAACAAACAAATCATACATATCAGAAGGAACCCAAATATGTCGTCAGTCAGGCAGTACTCTTTCCAGAATTTGTAATTAAAATTTTAATAACATTTATTTTTGTATTTATTAAAATTGAATCTGATAATCTGGTGAAGGATATTGAAAGAAGGGTTGGGCCAGGCAACAAAGTGAATGGTGCACTTAAAGTTGTCATCGCAAACAAAAACCTATTCAAAAAACTAAAATGGCAGTGCACTATGGTGTTCTTCTACCGACCCTTATGTATGGAAGCGAATCATGGAACTGGCAAAAGAAGGATGAAAGTAGAATAAATGCAGTAGAAATGAGATCTCTTAGACGAATGTGTCGATATTCTGTGTATGATAGAATGTCGAATGAAAATAAAAGAAGTGAATGCTGTGCGAACGATGGTGTTATGAACAAAATAATGAAAGGACCATTATCATGGTTTGGACAAATGGAAAGAATGAATGAAGAAAGAATGGTAAAAAAATATATATGTTAACGATGTAAATGGAACCAGGAATAGAGGAAGACCGAGGAAAACGTGGCACGATCAAATAAATAAAATATTGAATGTCGGCTATGTGAGGAGTCAGATAAATCGACGCGCGTGCATGACACGATGTATGAATGTTGAGGAATCGAGAGAAATATGTCAGGAAAGAAAAGTGTGGCGGGCCGTTATTTCTGCCTACCCCTTCGGGGAGACGGCGTGATGGTTAGATAGTTAGTTAGTCAGTTAGAATCTGATAGAATTTCTATTAAAAAAAACATGTTTATTTTTTACATTTTTGAATATAATTTATTTTTTGTTTTTTCTATTTATAATTTTTTTTTAATAAAAACAGAGTCTAGTTTTTTTGGTAAACGCACTGTCGCCCACACTATTTGCAAACAATCTCTCTGACATACTAGCATACTCTGCTTTAAACTTTTTTTAAGGATACTTGCCTTTTTAAGATTGCTACGTTTATCTAAAAAAATGTCATTTTTCTAAACCATAGGTTCTCAAAATGGGTCCATACAACAACAAACCATCACACCGTTTCCCCGAAGAGGTAAGCAGAAATAATGGACCTTCACATTACTAAGGTAATGACCGTGGGTAGAGATGAGCGCCAAATAAATATAGAGATGGCTGGAACCGCGACCATGAACGTTTGTTTACTTTTGAAGACTTTTGTTTACCTGGGGAGCAGCATTACATGGGATGGTCGATCAAAGAAAGACGTCGATAGTCGTATCCGCCAGGTTAAACTGGCCTTCAACAAAAAATCTAAAATATTCGAGCCCAACAACATAGACCTAAAGCTCCGAAAACAACTTATAAAAACATCAGTGTGGAGTGTTTTACTGTACGGCTGCAAGACTTGGTGCCTGGGCGAAAGAGAACACAAATGGCTGGAGGCATTTGAGATGTGGACCTACCGACGAATTGCCCATGTTTCATGGAGGGACCACATTACAAATGAGGAGGTTCTCAGCAGAGTTGAAGAGAATAGGCACATTTTGAACACCATAGCGGAGAGGCGCGCGAGATTGGTCACGTGTTGCGACACGAATGTTTCCTGCATGATGTGTTGGAGGGAATGGTCGAGGGATCGATTGGCAGAGGACGACCTCGCCAGGAGTACCTAGACCAGATCTGCCGAGATATGGGCTGCACCTCTTATGCGGTGTTGAAGAGAGTTGCCGAGGACCGAGAGGAGCGGGAGAGGAGATGCGTCGCCTTGCTGCAGACCAATCATTAGATTGAGACCGGAGAAGAAGACATTACTTGATCCGACAGCAGCCAGTGAAGAACTAGTGTTGAGGAAGCCAACTCCCACACCGGGATGTAGAACCAAGAAGAAGATATATCAAAGGGAGCCTTTTCGATTTTTATCGGAGAAAGGAGTCGTGGTTCAAATAATTTAGGAATCTGCGTTCTAAGATCATTTTCGCACACCCCACTAGCATGAATAGAGGCAGGTTGGTTTCGCATATTAGTGGGTAAAACGATCTTTATACACTTATTGCGGTGCAGGAAACTGGCAAAACAAGGATAAAAGTAGAATAAATAATGTAGAAATGAGATCTCTTATACGTACAATCTACCCATCCCAGAAGATCGCAATGTAGACTGCCTCGCATTCAGGTAATGCAGAGTTTAGATATGTAAGCGGGTGCCATTCCATGCAGCGCCTTAAATACAGTCCAGCAGAGCTTATATTGTATTCTTTCCGGACATTTCAGCCAATGGAGCTCCTTAAGGTGTTGCGTTATGTGACAATACTTCGGCACACATTAATCAGTCTAGCTGACGTTGAATGCAGACTGTAGTTTATTGATATTTGTGAAATGTATACTTATCTCTGTATACGAATCCTGGATTTTCACCTGTGGGTGGTTAATTTAAATTTTTAATTGTATCTCAATAGAGACGAAGAAACAAACTGGAAACTGAATATGGATGATCAAGGTGTTTACAGGACTTATGACCTGTCATTGGTTGGGTTAAGCGCACGCTTTATGTAATTACAACATTCCCCATTCCACCATTGTTATTATGATCATGCATGATATATTTTTGGAAGTTGTATATATACTCCAAATCCATACCTATCTTCACGTGTCAGTTCCAGTTAGCCATCTATGTAGATTTGATTGTACTAATTAATTTTTTAGATTAATCTATACAATCACTAACGCCATCTATGAAGAATGATTGTTTAGCATTTAGCAAACTATTTTATTAACACAATGCGAAGAGGCTACCGCCTCCTTTTATTGATTTGCTGTTTTGGAATGTTGGCGTAGATTCCATTGCAGTAATAGTGTTGTATGGCAATCCGGTAGGACGAAGAAGCGTCGGCAGGAGCAGCAAGACTGGGAGGTGGCGACCAGGGATTGGACGGGATGGAAAAGTTTCTTGGAGGAGGCTAAGACCCATCAAGGGTTGTAACGCCGGAGAAGAAGAAGAAGACATATTATCACCATGTTTTCCCGCGCTTCCTGCACCCGCGTCGGGCTGCATTCAAATTTCGAATCCCGCGTTCCTTGCGCAGTTCCCGCGGTTAAATTTAAACGTTTCCCCGCGATTTTATAATTCGAATGTTATTTTAATATTGCCGCACAGTTCGAATTAATCCGCCGGACAGCGGGGTCATTTGCAAGTGCTCCAGCGCTCACTTCACTCCGGTGAGTGAAATTTGAAATTTGGAACTTGAGATTTAAATTTAAAATATTCCATTAGCAATTGTCATTTCGTTGTTCTGATTTTGAAAACGCGATTCGAAACACAACTGAAACACATCGAACGCAATTTAAAATTTACAACAATTACAAACAGGAACAATACTATTTTTTTAAACATATACGTATTGTTTAAAGCACTATACAAAATATACGTTATTTTATATTTCAAAGAAAAAAATATATTTCGTAATTTTTTTAAAATATGTTTTATTTTTTGAGTTAATTTTTTTTTTAATTAAAAGAATGTTAATCATAAAATTGTTATGTGGTCAATTAGTGCATTTTGATTTAAAGCTGTGAAAATATCGTGAAAAATTAAATATGAAATGAAATCAATACTGAAATATGATTCCGTTGTCTATGATATTTTTAACAATGCCTTTATGACTTGAAAAAGATTTCGAATGTGTTCTAGAACCAATACTTTTGAATTTAAAATTAGATTTAAGTAATACAGTGTTACTTAAAAATATGTAAGAGTGATTTTGTAACTTTTAATGTATTTAAAAAATCTAGATCGAATTAGATCGATTTGGGGTTCTAGTAACGACCGTTATATGTGAAAGTGAAGCTTGGAATTGGCAGAAGAAGAGTAAAAGCAGGATAAGTGCCGTAGAAATGAGATCACTAAGATTGAGAAAAGAAAAAGAAAAGGAAAACATGGCATGACCAAATTAATCAATTACTGAAAGGCGGTCTTGTTCGAAGTCAGAACAATCGACGAGCGTGCGTGTCACGGAATGTGAATGTAGAAGATTTGCGAGATGTGTGTCAGGATAGAACAGTGTGACGAGCTTCGTGGCAGAGTGGCAAGAGCTATGATTGCAACCCAAAGGTCCCCGAAAATGTCACACTCTCTTTGGTAACTAGTCTCCTCGAAGGGGTAGGCAGAAAGAATGAACTGCCACACTTTTCTTTCCTGACATATTTATCTCGCTTCCTCAACATTCATACATCGCGTCATGCACTGACGTCGATTTCTCCGACTCCTCACGTGGACGACAATCTGTATTTGATTTATTTGATCGTGCCACGTTTTTCTCGGTCTTCCTTAATTCTAGTTCCGTTTACATAGTTAACATATACCATTCTTTCTTCCATCATTATTTCCATGTGTCTATACCATCTTAATTATCTTTTCATTATTTTCTTCATTAAACTTTCATTTCCACTGCATTCAGTTCTAATATTTGCATTCGACACTCTATAATACACTTATTTTCCTGCACATTCTTCTCAGAGATCTCAATTTTACTACATTTATTCTATTTTAATCAAACCCAGATGTCATCAAGGAAGAGTACGAGAATAAAGATAATACTTCTTTTAATTTTGTTCCGATTCTAATGTAATTTTGAATTTTGTTCTGATTATTGTTGTATGACAGAAGTACATAAAACAAAAGGAGAACAATTTGGTATTGCTAATTGTGAAAATTTTTCGTGTGTGAAAAAAATATTTCTTCTCTTCTTCTTCTTTTTGTCCTGTCACACCTCCGTGGTGCAAAGGGCCTCAAGGAACCTTCTCCACCCGACTCCATTGCATGCCTGATGCCTATCATCATCCCAAGTGACTGCTGCTTTTACCTTGTCCTGCAGGTCTCTTTACCAGGTGGCTCTAGATCTGCTTCGCTTCCTCTTTCTCCCCATAGGGGACTAGTCTAGTGCGCCCTGAGCGATGCAGGCTGGGTTCCGTCTCAGAGTGTGACCGATCCACTGCCATTTGCGTCTAGCGACTTGGTCTCTTATTGGCTTTTCGTCTGCCATGGTCCAGAGAATGGCATTTGACACTGTTTGGGGCCAATAGATCTTGAATATTGAGCGAAGACACCTATTTATAAACACCTGGAGTTTTCCAATAACGTCCGCGGTAGATTTCCAAGTCTCTCTTAACTACTGCTAAATACTTGGAGCAAAAAGCATTTACTCAAAGTTAAAACTTATTCCTGATAAGGATTGTACAGTGAATCAAGTTTTTAAAGGGTAGAAAATCTTTACTTTCTTAAATATTACACACATCATTTTGGAACTAGTATCATATACTTTTGTAGAAAAAAAATGGTATAAAATTTTGGTACAAAAAAAGTTACAAATTATTTTTAGTTAGCAGGTACAAAAAAAGTTCTTACGTTTTTTGTACCTCAAAGAAAACGGTTATTAATTACCCTTGGCTGTACCCAACTGATTTCTTGCTGGTTATGCTGGACTACCAATCATTGGAAATTAGACCAACTATCCATTTGGGTGTTCATTTTTTCAACTGATTCGTGGTCGAATACATAACTCGGATATTTTGAATGACTTGACTTTGTTTGTCCCCGACAATTATCTGCGACAAAGGCAACATAGATTATTTCAACTCCGTAGAACCAATTTACCTGAGGTTATGCCCGTGGGTAGGGCAATAATCCTTCTAAACCGCATCTCTTCGGATGTGGACTTCTTCCACGATAGTGAGGCTACCCTCAGAAAACATCTATCTCTTATATAATGTATAAAAATGATATTTGCTTCTCTTGTTATTCTAATTGTTTCTTGTTATTTCATTGCTCATATGTTTTAATTATCTCGTGTTTTTTTTGTGTTTATGTCTACTGTTTATATTGTAATTTTTAAATTTCACAATTGTACATTCTGTTTAAAATCGTTTTATTTGTTTTTGTATTCTATAGTCATAAACGCTTTGGTTATATACTGTAATGTTTATGATTTAAAAAAATAAAAGAATAGAAATAAATAATAATAGAATAAATCACAAATACTATTTTCGAATTGATTAACAAGTCATAAATTATTTTAAAAATGCGCTACTGATCTTGACAGGTGGAGGAGGGAACCTGTCAACTGTCAAATGGACCGAGTGGCATCCGCTTTTAATAGTTATGTCAACGCCTCGTTTACTCTGAGATTCGCATCAGAAAAAAAAACGTTTTTTTGCTTTTCAATTATGTGTCTTTCTTTCACAATCGCTTCAAGGCCTTTTAAAAATCTGAACTGTCTAACCAACTCTCTTAAACATACTTCCTCGATGAAATACATGCTTCAAGATGTGTGTCATAATTAAAAAATGTTTTTTTGTGAGAACAAGGATGAGTTTGTATTTTAGGAAGTGTGTCAACAAAGTGAATTGTGCAATTAAAATTTTCAGCGGAAACCAATTTATATCTAAAAAGATATGATGGCAAATATTTTTTGTGAATGTATACTTGTACACGAATCCTGGATTTCACCCATGGTGGGTGATTAATTCATGAAATTTAATTGTATCTCAATAGAGACAAAGATGCAAACTGGAAACTGAATATGGATGATCAAGGTGTTTACAGGACTTATGACCTGTCATTGGTTGGGTTAAGCGCACGCTTTATGTAATTACAATATTCCCCATTCCAAATTTGTTGATGACCATGCATGACAAATTTTTGGAAGTTGTATATATGCTCCAAATCTATACTAATCTTCACATGTCAGTTTCAATTGGCCATCTATGTAGATTTGATTACAAATTCTAATCTTTTTAAGATCAACCTATATAATCCACCCACTAACGCCATCTATGGAGATTAATTTTTAGTGGTGTGGTTTAGTAGTTAGTGGGTGGTGGCAAAAATTTGCATGGTCATAAACATGCATGGTCATCATGCATGGTCATAAACAAATGTGGAATGGGGAATGTTGTAATTACATAATGCGTGCGCTTAACCCAACCAATGACAGGTCATAAGTCCTGTAAACACCTTGATCATCCATATTCAGTTTCCAGTTTGCATCTTCGTCTTTATTGAGATACAATTAAATTTCAGATATGATGGCAGTAAACAATGATATTCTTGTACCAACAATTTTATTTATTTATTTATTTTTTAAATATATTTTTAAGACATGGAAAAATGGAGAAAGACATGGAAAGAAGGGTTGGTGATGGGAATAAAATAAATGGCGCACTCAAAGTCATTATTGCAAATAGAAATATATCCACAGAAGCAAAGATGGCAGTACGCAATGGAGTTCTAGTGCCAACCCTCATGTATGGAAGTGAAGCTTGGAGCTGGCAAAAGAAGGATGAAAGCAGGATAAACGCGATAGAAATGAGATCACTAAGAAGAATGTGCGGGAAAACGTTGTATGATGGAATACCGAACGATGAAATAAGAAAGAAATGTAAGGCAGCCTGACTGCATCATGGATAAAATTAAAAAAGGATGCCTGAGATGGTTTGGACATATGGAACGAATGGATGAGAGTAGAATGGTTAAAAAGTTGTACACAAGTAGCGTGAGTGCAAAAAGAAGCCGAGGACGACCGAGGAATACATGGCATGACCAAATTAATCGATTACTAAAAGGCGGCCACATTCGAAGTCGGAATAAATGATGTGCGTGCATGGTACGATGTATGAATGTAGAGGAAACCCGAGAGGTATGCCAGGACAGAGCATTGTGGCGATCCATCCTCTCTGCCTACCCCTCCGGAGAAATGGCGTGATGGTTAGTTAGTTAGTTAGTTAGTTTTTTTCCACTAGTTATATTATGGAACTGGCAAAAGAAGGATGAAAGTAGAATAAATGCAGTAGAAATGAGATCTCTTAGACGAATGCGTGTATACTCTGTGTATGATAGAGTGTCGAATGAAAATATAAAAAGTGAATGCGGTGCGAATGGTGGTGTTATGAACAAAATAATGAAAGGATCATTAAGATGGTTAAACATATGGATAGAATGAACGAAGAAAGAATGGTAAAAAAAAGTATATCTTAACGATGTAAATGGAACCAGAAATAGAGGAAGACCGAGGAAATCGTGGCACGATCAAATAACGACCTTCGTGGCAGAGTGGTAAGAGCTCTGATTCCCATTCCGAAGGTTCTGGGTTCGATTCCCAGCGATGGCAGTGTGATTGTCACACTGTCTTTGGTCTGGCGTAGTATTCTCGTGACAATAAAATGGCGATAGATTGGCTACCTGTCACATGTCACGAGAATCAATATATCAGCTGAAACAAATTGTATACTGTAATTGGGTTCAAGCGACCTGTTGTATACGTAAAAAAAAAAAAAAAAAAAAAAAAATGAATGTCGGCCATGTGAGGAGTCAGAGAAATCGACGCGCGTGCATGACACGATGTATGAATGTTGAGCAAGTAAGAGAAATATGTCAGGAAAGAAAAGTGTGGCAGTCCATTCTTTCCGCCTACCCCTTCGGGGAGACGGCGTGGCATGGTTAGTTAGTTAGTGATAAATACTTTGGCTTGTGTCTGGTCTGAAATTCGCACTGCTTACATTATTGTATGAATTATTCTTCAGTATAAGCGAGCTTCACCAGCGAAATCTATTTCAGAACGATACTTCATATTTCATTTTTCTCTTCTTTAGACTACATTGTTTTGCCACCTGTTTGATAGCTTTATTGTTTGCAAATGTATTTTTGAAAATAATATCCCAATATACGTTTTTAAGCCTAGACTGCAATTGAGGACCGTTTTAACAAAGCGAAATATCTACAAAATGCAAATTTTTCTGGAGAAGGTGTTAAAAGTTTCATGTTAAAAATAAAACTATTAGGGTTTTAAATAAAACCAAAATTACATTTTATAGATATGTAAAATCCTTACACATATACTAAAAATCAACAATGTAGAATCAGTTGAATTATTTATAAAAAAATTCTAAATTTACGAATTTTCACAAAAAAGAAATATCTACATATTTTTGTGATAGGAATGTCCATCCATCATTATGTTCCGGATGGTTATCTTCGACAGCGTCAGCACAGACTGTTTTATCTCCCAGCATGCAGAACCAACCTGCCTCTGGTGATGCCGGTGGGGAGAGCAATCAAACTGCTGAACATGATCGCTTCGGAGATCGATGTCTTTCGTATTCGTGAAAGTACGTTCAGAAGACAAATACTCTTGACTTTGGAGAGTATCTTGTCTTCCTAATGTTGAACCATCTCTCATGCGTTCCTGGTATTATATATTTTTTATGTTTTACCTATTCTCAATAGATGGCTTAAACTATAATTGTTGTTTGTAATATCTTTTGAAAAAATAAACCGATTTGATTTGATTTGAAAATTGATTTATGTTGGGAATTTAATAATACATTTGCGTGAAATCATTTCGAACTGATTTTTTGTAAAAAAAATTATATGTCTACTGACATATCTAAGTAACTAACTAACTAACTAACCATCACGCCGTCTCCCCGAAGGGGTAGGCAGAAAGAATGGACTGCCACACCTTTCTTTCCTGACATATTTCTCTCGCTTCCTCAACATTCATACATCGTGTCATGCACGCGCGTCGATTTCTCTGATTCCTCACATGGCCGACATTCAATATTTGATTTATTTGATCGTGCCACGTTTTCCTCGGTCTTCCTCTATTTCTGGTTCCATTTACATCATTAACATATAATTTTTTTACCATTCTTTCTTCATTCATTCTTTCCATATGTCCAAACCATCTTAATGATCCTTTCATTATTTTGTTCATGACACCATCATTCGCACCGCATTCACTTCTTATATTTTCATTCGACACTCTATCATACACAGAATATCCACACATTCGTCTAAGAGATCTCATTTCTACTGCATTTATTCTACTTTCATCCTTCTTTTGCCAGTTCCATGCTTCGCTTCCATACATAAGGGTCGGTAGAAGAACACCATTGTGCACTGCCATTCTAGCTTTTTTGGATAGGTTTTTGTTTGCGATGACAACTTTAAGTGCACCATTCACTTTGTTGCCTGCCCCAACCCTTCTTTCAATATCCCTCTCCACTCGCCCATCTCTTGTAAACATACTACCTAAATACACGAACTCAACTACTTGCTCCAAATTTTCACCATTCACGCTAATGTTGCAGACTGTCGTGGTTTCTTCCTTTTCAAAAATCATTACCTTGGACTTATTAACATTCATCATCAGATCATTTCGCATGCATACCTCATACATACAATTCACCAGGACTTGTAGTTCACGCTCGTTGTCAGCAAGTAGGACAGCGTCATCCGCATACAAGAGACAGCTTACTGACACTCCGCTCATTTTGGCACCTACATCCAACCCTTTCAGCTCTCTCATACAATTGTCCATATACAGATTAAATAACCACGGGGACATTACGCAACCTTGTTTGACACCTTTATTGATATCAAACCAGGCTGTAAGATCTCCATTTACTCTGACACTAGCAGTGCTTTCCGTGTATAGCGACTTAATGGCCGTGATCAGTTTTGTACTTATTCCATATTCAGACAATATTTTCCACAACTTTTCTCTATTAACGTAATCATATGCTTTTTGTAAGTCGACAAATGCACAGAAAAGTTTGCGATTTTTGGCCAGAAACTTCTCTGTCAATGTACGAAGTCCAAAAATTTGATCCATACATCCTCTGCCATTCATAAAGGCACCTTGCACATCCCAAACTTTGTCACTCGTCAATTTTCTTACTCTTTCTATTAAAATTCTGCCATAGACTTTACCAACGACACTCAAAAGACTAATAGCTCTGTGGTTTCCACATTTCATACGCGATCCTTTTCCTTTGTACAGGGGCATAATTACTGCTCTCCTCCAGTCTAGCGGCGTATATCCCTCCTCCAAGCACTGGTTAAATAACTTACATAACCATGTAGAAACCACTTCGCCACCGCTTTTAATAAAGTCTATGGCAATACAATCAAACCCAACAGCTTTTCCACTTTTCATTGCACTCACGGATCTTTTCATCTCATTCGTACTTATTTTTTCAATATTATCATTCATAGGTCCCGCACTATCTAAGTACCTTTGTAAATATACACATTTAAGTTTCTTCTTATATATTTTTTACACCGTCTATATATTTTTTAGCCCTGCGTCAGGTTTAAAAAATATTTTTATAGTTATAGATGAATTTGTAAAAAAATCAATTTCAGGAAAGCAGTGGGTTTATATAAAATAGAAGAAATCGGCAAGGGGTCTACGGGACAAAAAAGTTTGGGAACCTCTGATCTAAACTATCCAGGGACTCAAACACATACGCATACAAAATTTCATCAAAATTGGTCCAGCCGTTTAGGAGGAGTTGAACTACATACGCCCGCATAGAAGAATTATATGTATAAAGTTACGACTCTTTCCAAACATTTGGTGTCAGCAGGGTTAAAAATAAATTGGCAGAAAGTTTAACATGATAATTATTCATAGTGAGTGTTCACAAAATCAATTTATCTCCTGTAAATCTTTGTTATGACAGTTCCACTCCCCACCAATCAATTTCATAGCGGAAAAAAACATGTATATGATTTGTTAAATTAGTCTTCTTAAAATAATTATTCACGCTGATCATTGCACTTCAAAAATTATCGCCTTTCATTTATTGATCGATTTGGTCATCTTCTTCTTGGTTGTTGTAGACCTATGTGGTCTGTTCTCCAGAGTGTTGCTCCTCCTCTTAGGTAGACTCCCAGCTGTCCTTCCATCTTTTAGGAGGTCTTCCACGAGGGCCAGTCCCATGAGGCTGATTATGCAATGCATTATAGGGGATTCTGGTGGTGTCCATTGTTTGAACATGACTGTACCAGTCCCTTTTTCGCTGTCTGCTCCATCTTATAATATCCTCAACCTCACATATCTCTCTTATTCTGGTGTTCCTTACGCACTCAGTGTCTTGCTTGCTATCGTCCTCAGTGTTTTCATCTCTGAAGTCTTTAAAACTTGTTTGGTCCTTTTACGACGACGATAAAACGAAAATATATAGTAGACTGTCACAACGAAGGCTCCAGGTTCGATTTCCCGCGATGACAGTGTGATTATAACACCTTATTATTGATTGATTATTAATTATTGATTGTAACACCTGATAATGTCAACATAGGTTGACGAAACAGTTGTCACAAAAAATAAAAAATACAATTTTGATACATAAAACATGTTCGATATACTCGTATTCCCGTTAGATCTCCCCTCTCCTCAATCCCAATTATACCCCTTCCACTCGATATTTTCCCATTACATCTCCCCTCTCCTCATTTCTAATTATACCCCTTCTACTTTTATACATAACTGGATCTCTATTTAGTATATAAGTGACCGCTCTGTTTTATTTGATTGTTAAAATTGTATACATTGATAAAGGTTACTTGTAACCGAAACATGTCTGAATTCAGTGAAAATAAAAAGTGGTGTAATACAAAACGCTAACCAACTAACTAACCATCACGCCGTCTCCCCGAAGGGGTAGGCAAAAAGAATGGACTGCCACACTTTTCTTTCCTGACATATTTCTCTCGCTTCGTCAACATTCATACATCGTGTCATGCATGCGCGTCGATTTCTCTGATTACTCACATGGCCGACATTCAATATTTGATTATTTTATCGTGCCACGTTTTGCTCGGTCTTCCTCTATTTCTGTTTCCATTTACATCATTAACATATATTTTTTTACCATTCTTTCTTCATTCATTATTTTAATATATCCAAACCATCTTAATGATCCTTTCATTATTTTGTTCATGACACCATCAATGTAAATACAAAGTATAATTATATTTATTCAAATTAAAATAAACGACTTTTTAAGTACTATTTTTATCGAGAAATCGACATTCGTGCATGACACGATGTATGCATGTTGAGGAAACGAAAGAAGTATGTCCATTATTTCTACTTCTTTGGCGAGAAGGCGTTATGGTTAGTTTGTTAAAAAAATGTTTGATTAATTTGGTTCAATTTATAAAAAATAGCAAAAAGCATTGTGTTTTTATTTCATCTTGATTCATATGGACCCAATCATTCACACTCTATTTCCATTTTCTCATCTTTACCTCAGTTTCGCGCTGGATATTTATTATTACACGTGAGTCATAAACAAGGAAATACAAAACATTGAAATTCCACAGTTTCCCTCCAAAATGATTGTTATGATTTTGCAAGGAAAATTTATTTCGAAATCTCAACACCGATATTAGAATAGCGCTGTGCATAAAGTATTTTCAAAGCAAATACTTGTTTTTTTGTGAATGTATACTTATACTTGTATACGAATACTGGATTTCACCCACCGTGGGTTAATTCATGATTTAATTGTATCTCAATAGAGACGAAGATGCAAATTGGAAACTGAATATGGTTGATCAAGGTGTTTACAGGACTTATGACCTGTCATTGGTTGGGTTAAGCGCACGCTTTATGTAATTACAACATTCCCCATTCCACCTTTGTTTATGACCATGTATGACAAATTTTTGGAAGTTGTATATATGTTAAAGTCCTATATCAGATTTCACATGTCAGTTTCAATGTGCCATCTATGAAGATTTTGATTACATATGTTAATCTTTTTAAGATTACTCTATATATAATCTACATTCTAATGCCATCTATGGAGATTTATGTTTATTAAGCATTAAGCAGAACTTCTTTTTAACACAATGTGAAATGCTTCCGTCATTAGCGCATTGTTAGAAGCCGCCTGGAGATGTCACTCCTATCTATATGCCAAAGAATTTGACCAGATATGATTACAATATTTTTTGTGAATGTATACTTATACTTGGATACGAATACTGGATTTCACCCAACAAAAACAAATACTTGGCTTAAACTTCTTAAGACACTGGCAACATTAGTTGTAATCGTTACGCTATTTCTCCAGCGTGGTATGCAGAGAAGATAACGGCCACATTTTTTTAATTCAACAACGAATAAGGCATCTACGTTATGTTTTTCAATTTCTAACATGCCACTTTGAATTGTTGAAACAATGTTAAGATATACTTAGAAAATTGAAAATAACTTTGTTTAACCGTCGCGTTGCCATGTGGTCAATTGAGTTTCCACTGCCAATTTAAAGTTGATTTTCTTAAAACCTATGAACCTTAATATTATAAAAAAAATTGTAAACCTCCATTGAAGTGTTCTCAATATTTCGTAATAAAAAAAAAGCAAAAAATTACTTCTTTCATCCCAAAAAAAAAAAATTTTCTAAGACTGCCCTCACCTTCATTCGTGTTAAGGTAGAATTTGTTTTGCTAATATTTACAACTTTATCAAAAGTGACAAATACTTACTCGCTGTTTTGAACGTATTATAAATTATATCTTTGGCCTTTTCAATAGGTACGTAATAATACCGAGTGTGGATGGAAACGCAGCACGCAACTTTATAATATCAGAACTGTGAAAATATTAACACTTTACCAAAAGGGACAAATATTAATACGTACTCGTTGTCTTGAACGTACTACACATTTTGCCTAGGTGCCTTTATCATACGTAAAATCTCGTAAAGTCTCGCCCCGCCGGCCGCGGGCCGCGAGACAAGTTTATACTTGATGCCAGTTGCTCGTATGCTGTGACGCATTCCATATCAGAAATCGCATGGTTCCAGAAAAAAATTAATAATGATATGTTTTTCAAATAATCCATGTATGTTATAGATATCGATCTATTCCTAATGAAATTCCCTACAAGATGACATAAATTAAATTTTGATTCATCGAGTCATATGCTTGATATTTAGATAAAGTTAGCGGTAAACTGAATTTACCTCATGGGAGCGAGCGTTTAGTTTTGAACACGGTACGTTAAGGGTTAATCCACTAATTATTAAAAATATATTTAAAAAACACGACATGTTTTGGAGGATACCTCCATCTTCAGGTGTAAAAATATAATAAAAACTAAACAAAGAAAGACCAATATAAAAACGCATTTAAAATTCGATACGATAATTCAAATTAAAAATTAACGTGGGCTATTTGTTATATATAAGTACTAATAATTTTTTTACCAGTAAGAACTAATAAAGAATATTAAATGTATGTTAAAATTACACGATGATAATATAAAAAAATAAAATATATTATTAGTTATTATTATTAAAGAAAAATTATTAGTACTTATAACAAATAGCCCAGGTTAATTTTTAAATTTGAATTATTGTATCGAATTTTAAATACGTTTTTATATTAGTCTTTCGTTGTTTAGTTTTTATTATATATTTACAGACTCTTCTGTGCGTTTGTCGATTTGCAAAAAGCATATGATGATATAAACTGTGGGAAATATTGTCGGAATATGGAATAAGCACAAAACTGATCACGGCACTGCTAGTGTCAGAGTAAATGGGGATCTTACAGCCTGGTTTGATATCAAAGTTGTCAAACAGGGGTGTGTAATGTCTCCATGGTTGTTTAATCTTTATATGGACAAGTGTATGAAAGAGCTGAAAGGGTTAGAAGCAGGTGCAAAAATAAACGGTGTGTCCGTAAGCTGTTTGTTGTATGCGGACGACGTTGTGCTACTTGCAGACAACGAGCATGAACCGCAAGCCCTGGTGTCTAGTATGTATGAGGTATGCAAACGATACGATTTGATGATGAATGTGAATAAGTCTAAGGTAATGATTTTCGAAAAAGAAGGAAGCATGACAGTCTGCAACATTAGTGTAAACGGTGAAAATCTGGAACAAGTGGATGAATTTGTTTATTTAGGAAGTATGTTTAAAAAGGATGGGAGGGTGGAGAAGGATATTGAAAGAAGAGTTGGGGCAGGCAACAGAATAAATGGTGCACTTAAAGTTGTCATCGCAAACAAAAGCCTATCCAAAAAAGCTAAGATGGCAGTGCACAATGGTGTTCTTGTGCCGACCCTTATGTATGGAAGTGAAGCATGGAACTGGCAAAAGAAGGATGAAAGTAGAATAAATGCAGTAGAAATGAGATCTCTAAGACGAATGTGTAGAAATCTGTATATGATAGAGTGACAAATGCAAGTATAAGAAGTGAATGTGGTGCGAATGAAAGTGTTATGAACAAAATAAGGAAAGGGTCATTAAGATGGTTTGGACACATGGAAAGAATGAGTGAAGACAGAATGGTATAGAAAGTATATGTAAACGGCGTGAACGGAGCTAGAAACAGAGGAAGGCCGAGGAAAACGTGGCACGATCAAATCAATCAAATATTGAATGTCGGTTACGTGAGGAGTCGGAAAAATCGACGTGCTTGCATGACAAGATGTATGAATGTAGAGGAAGCGAGAGACGTATGTCAGGACAGAACAGTGTGGCGTTCCATTCTTTCTGCCTACCCCTCCGGGGAGACGGCGTGATGGTAAGTCAGTTAGTTAGTTTTTAGAAAATGGAGGTATCCTCCGAAACATGTCGTGTTTTTTAATATTTTTTAATAATTAGTGGATTAAGTTATTTTTCAATTTCCTAAGTATATTACTATTGAATTCCACAGTGTTAATGCCTTAGCGTTCGATAAGTTAATGTTAAGATTTAACTGTTTAAATAAAAAACTCTGTTAAAAATATCCCAATTGATTAAATTTTGTCGTTACAGCTGTTTTGCCAACCGAAGTTAGCATCGTCACATTTTGCAATCATCTGATCTGTGATATTTGTAGTATTTATAAAAAAAAAATATTTGTTGAAATCTCAATGTTTTTCCGCCAAAACTACGGATTATCTAATGTTAATTTTGATTGGTTCGGATATATGAAGAGCATGGATGGAGAAATAATGGTTAAGAAATTATACGTTTACGATGTTAATTGAGTACGGAGTCAAGGTAAACCAAAGAAAACATGGCGTGACCAAATTAATCAATTATTAAAGGTTTATAATTTTCGAAATCAGAAGAATCGATTTGCGTGTATGACTCGTTGTATAAATGTCGACGAAGCTAAAAAGGTGTGTCAGGATAGAGTAGTGTGGCGGTCCATCCTCTTTGACTACCCCTTGAGAGAAACCGCGTGATGGTTTGTTTGATCACTAAACTACCATAATGCTCTATTCTGACATCGTTTATACATCGTAAACAGGCTCCTTGGGTCCTCTCGCCCTAACCGCGAGACACTGAAATACCGAGTCAGATAGCGTATGGCAGTTATTTATTTTTAATTTAAAATCTTCTACTTTCAAAATTTCTGAGGTATCTCTACATGAGGGAGTATGGTAAATCCGTAGCTCTATCCCACGGCATTTCTAATGGGAATGCTCGGAACCAATTCTCCACAGCTTCGAAGAGTTGGACATCTAATAACCCATTTCTTTAGATTAATCAGGGGATACTTCGAGAACTCGGCTGTACTGGAAGATGTTGGTCTTTTTGTCCACGATAGTTATCATAGACACAGATTGTTTTACCTACCGGCCGCCAGAACCAATCTGCCTCTGGTGACACCGGTGGGAAGAGCAATTAATCTGCTGAATGCGGTCTCCTCGGAGATCGACGTCTTTCATATTAGTGAAAGTACGTTTAGGGGACAAATACTCTTGACTTTAGAAAGTATCTTGTCTTCCTAATGTCGAACCATCACTAATGCGTTTCTGGTATTATGGTATGTTTTATGTATGTAATATTTGACCTGTACTCAATAGATGCCTTAAACATTTATGCTGTTTGAAATGTCTTTTGAGTAAAGTGATGGCTCCGCTAAGTCTCGCGATCCAGGGTCATCTGGCTGTCCAGTCCTAGCGCATTCAAGTCGTTCCTAAGTGTGGTCATCCATGTTGCTTCCATCTTCCAATTGCAAGACCTTGTGGACGATGTATTCATCGTCCCTCCTGTTCACATGGCCCTACCATCACAGACGACAATCCCAAACTTATTCCACTATTTTAATTCACATTTAAACTATAAATAAGAAATGCTGCTCCAAAACAATACCATCTCAATGAGTTAAGTAAAAAAAAAAGTCGAATTTGAAAATGGAATCACGTAATAAAATAACAGTAAGCTCTGTCAGATTTTACGATTGCCCGTTTTAAAAATAGCCCATACTGAGTTTTCTGTTGCATTCGAAATTCAAAACAAACAAAAAGTTTAACGACATTGGCTCTATGTACATAAATAAGAAAAACAGATTATAGCAAGTACCTTGAAATAAAGTTAAATAGGTCGTACTAATATAATCGAATAATATAAAACTAAGAATACTCCTTATCAAGACCTATGTATGGAGTATCTTGATGTACGGCTGCGAGACATTGTGCCTATCCGAAAGAGATAAACGGAGACTAGAGGCTTTTGAGATGTGGTCCTATAGAAGACTATTAGGAATTTCCTGGAGAGACCACATCACAAATGAGGAGGTTCTACAAAGAATCGAAGGAGGAAAGCACCTGCTCATGACCTTGTCCGAAAGGCGTGCAAGATGGATCGGCCATGTAATACGACAAGAAGGCCTCTTGCATGCCATAATGGAGGGTATGACCGAGGGGACAAACCAAACAAAAAGAGAGTACCTGGAGGACCTGTTGGTGGACGTGCGCTGCTCATCATATGCAGATTTCAAAAGAGCCACACAAGACAGGGAAGAATGGAGGAGAAAAATAGAGGAAATTGCTGCAAACCGATCCCAGGATTGAAACCAGAGAGAAAAAGGTCGTACAATGGAGTTCTGGTTCCAAACTTTATGTATTAAAGCGAAGCAAAGTTTACGTTTGAATCGGGTGGTTGTCTAGAGGAATGTTCTTCAACCACTTTACACCTACGGAACGAAGTCGAAAAAAATGACGAGCATTCATATGACGATAAAATCGTGTAGAGGAACTTGAGAGGTATGTCAGGAAAAACAGTGTGGCGGTCCATTCTTTCTGCTTACTACTCAGGGGAGATGGCGTGGTGGTTAGTTAGTTAGTTAGAAACTGTGGTGTATCATATTTATTTTGAGGTTATAAAAAAATCGCTAAGATGGTTTGGGCAAATGGAACGAATGGATGAGGGAAGAATGGTTAAAAAGATATATGAAAGTAGTGTGAATGGAAAAAGAAGTCGAGGACCTTTGACCAAATTAATCAATCACTGAAAGGCGGCCATTTTCGAAGTAGGAACAATCGACGAGCGTGCATGTTACTATGTGTGATGTAGAAGAGGCGCGAGAGTTATGTCAGGATAGAACACTGTGGCGATCCATCCTCTCTGCCTACCCCTCCGGGGAAACGGCGTGATGGTTAGTTAGTTAAAATTTTCGGCTCCAAAAATATATACGATGATTAAAATATCAAAACAGAGACCAGGTTCAATGCTCGAATGTTCCGGAATAAAATATTTTGGAGGGAAATACTAATGCCACTTGTTTCGCGGCTAAATTCATGTCATAATAATCTGGGGACTGCATCCGCTTACAGAAATAATGGATGCGTTGGCTTCTGCCGTCCAGGGCTTGTGCATAATAATTACAAAAATCTAATTTATTTATGATGTTATATGTGAGAGCCATGGAAAGAGCCATGTTAGGAATAAGCCTAAGAGACAGAATCAAAATCGATACGGTGAGAGAAAAAACAAAGGTCACTGACATCATCTACCGGGTGGTGACTCTAAAATGGCAATGGGCTGAAGAGAATACTGCTGACTTGGAGACTGTGGACGGCAAAGAGAAGTGCAGGGCGACCGCAACTACGGTGGAAGGATGATCTGAATATACACGTCGGAATAACCTGGATGCAGTCTGCACAGGACAGAGTGACATTGAAGCGAATGGAAGAAGCCTTTGTCCAGGAGTGGACGGGAATAGGCTGAGAAAGAAGAATCAAATCAGTTTATTTTCTCAAAAGATATTACAAACAACAATTATAGTTTAAGGTGTCTTTTGAGAACAGGTAAAACATTAAAAATATATAATACCAGGAACGCATGAGAGATGGTTCGACATTAGGAATACAAGATACTCTCCGAACGAATATGAAAGACGTCGATCTCCGAAGCGATCATGTTCAGCAGTTTGATTGCTCTCCCCACAGGCATCACCAGAGGCAGGTTGGTTCTGCATGCTGGGAGATAAAACAGTCTTTGCTGACGCTGTCGAAGACAACCATCTGGAAAATAAAGATGGATAGCCTCCAAGATAACGGAGTTCTCAAAGAATCCCCTGATAATTCTGAAGAAATGGGTAAGTGCCAGGTCCCCAGCATGCCCTAGAGGAATGCAATGGGATAAAGCCACGGATAGCTACCAAACTCTCTCATGTAGAGATATCTCAGAAATCTTTTCTGAACCCTCTCTAACATGAGCGAGTATCTCGCCTCGCGGGGACTCCATATAAGAAGAAGAAGATGTGATATCAATTGAAGCGCTTCACAAAATATTTGATCAGAAAGTTCTTCGCCGAATTTGTGGTCCTGTGGAGAGCAGAGGAGACTGGCCCGTGAGACGATATGAAGAGTTGTATGATATTTATAAAGTCCCTAGTATCCCAACACATAAAACTCGTCCGATTAAGATGGGCTGGACATGTTCAAAGAATGCCAAATACATTTGGCATCATAATGTAAATATACAGAAACCCAGATATCGTCAAGAAAGAATACGAGAGTATTTTGAATACAAGATAGCGATGGTGTTCTTCTACCGACCCTTATGTATGGAAGCGAAGCATAGGACTAGCTAAAGAACGATGAAAGTAGAATAAATGCAGTAGAAATGAGATCTCTAAGACGAATGTGTGGATACTCTGTGTATAATAGAGTGTCAAATGAAAATATAAGAAGTGAATGATGGTGTTAAGAACAAAACAATGAAAGGATCATTAAGATGGTTTGGACATATGGAACGAATGAATGATGAAAGAATGGTAAAAAAAATATATGTTGACGATTTAAATGGAATCAGAAATAGAGGAAGACCGAGAAAAACGTGGCACGATCAAATAAATCAAATATTGAATGTCGGCCATGTGAGGAGTCAGAGAAATCGAGGCGCGTGCATGACACGATGTATGAATGTTGAGGAAGCGGGAGAAATATGTCTGAAAGAAAAGTGTGGCAGTCCGTTCTTTCTGCCTACTCCTTCGGAGAGAAGGCGTGATGGTTTGTTAGTTAGTTTAAGATAGCGATAGAGGAATACTTTGATTCTCTTCGAAAGTAATTTGAAATGCACAAACACGACGCGCATGCCCAGAACGTTTTAGGATTATTTTGAATCTTGTTCTGATTAGTATTGTATGACAGTAGTTTAACAAAAGGAGAACAATTGTGAATTTTTTAACATGTGTGAACATGTGGCCGTTCACAATGGAGTTCTGGTCCCAACCCTTATGTAAATGCGGTAGAGATGAGGTCCCTAAGACGTATGTGTGGTAGAACGATGTACGACAGAATCTCAAATGCGGATATTAGAAAGGAATGTAGAGCGAAAGAAGGTATTATGAACAAAATTATGAAAGGATCGCTGCGTTGGTTCGGACATATGGAGCGCATGGGTGAAGAAAGAATGGTTAAACAAGTATACGTTAACGATGTAAATGGAATACGGAGTCGGTAGGTAATAATATCCGAGGTAGACCGATGAAAACATGGCATGACTAAATTAATCAAATTTTAAAGGTTAGTCATGTCAGAAGCCGGAAGAATCGACGTGCGTGTATGACTTGCTGTATAAATGTGGAGGAAGCTAGAGAGGTATGTCAGGATAGAGTAGGGTGGCGGTCCATTCTCTCTGCCTACCCCTGCGGGGAAACGGTCTGATGGTTTGTTTTGTTGTTGTAAAAAAAAAAGATTTATTTTTATAATATTTTTTTTTTCACACACATGATAGAGTAGTGTGGCGGTCCATTCTCTCTGCCTACCCCTGCGGGGAAACGGCGTGATGGTTTGTTTTGTTGTTGTTGTTGTAATTAGTAATCGAATATTCACATAAAATATCCATTAAATCATAATTCATTATTTAATAAATTAATGGTGTTCTTGTGCCGACCCTTATGTATGGAAGTGAAGCATGGAACTGGCAAAAGAAGGATGAAAGTAGAATAAATCCAGTAGAAATGAGATCTCTAAGACGAATGTGTGGCAAATCTGTATATGATAGAGTGACAAATGCAAGTATAAGAAGTGAATGTGGTGCGAATGAAAGTGTTATGAACAAAATAAGGAAAGGGTCATAAAGATGGTTTGGACACATGGAAAGAATAAGTGAAGACAGAATGGTAAAGAAGGTATATGTAAACGGCGTGAACGGAGCAAGAAATAGAGGAAGGCCGAGGAAAACGTGGCACGATCAAATCAATCAAATATTGAATGTCGGAGAAATCGACGTGCGTGCATGACAAGATGTATGAATGTAAAGGAAGCAAGAGAAGTATGTCAGGACAGAACAGTGTGACGTTCCATTCTTTCTGCGTGATGGTTAGTTAGTTAGTTAGTTAAATACTAATAAATTGAAAATGTACGTTTTAAAATAGTGAATAGTTTTAAAACACACATTTAATATTTATATTTTGAATTAAGAACGCACCGATATTTCCGAATGGATTTAAACGTCTGTTGCATTTAAAATAAGAACAATAGCAAATGTTTCGGGATCAGGCGACATCTATTGTCGCACGTTACGCTAGAGTAAAAAACAATTTGTGAACGTCACGGATATGCTGGGTCCATTTGCTCGAACTCGCTCGAAAACTATTTCTCAGCTTCTCAAAATACATAGTAGTTAAAATGTAACGGGTTCGTTCTATTGCTAGAATAACCCACAAATAATTTCATATGCTGCACAATTCTAATCTAAGTGTGTTCTTGTGCCGATCCTTATGTATGGAAGTGAAACATTTCTGAGGTATCTCTACATGAGGGATAGTAGCTATCCGTGGCTCTATCCCACGGCATTTCTTTTGGGAATGCTCGGAACCAATTCTCTACAGCTTCGAAGAGATGGACATCTAATTAACCATTTCTTTAGATTAATTAGAGGATACTTCGTGTTCGGCTTTTTGTCCCCGATAGATTTCTCCGACAGCGACAGCACAGATTGTTTTACCTACCGGCCGCCAAGACCAATCTGCCTCTGGTGACACCGGTGGGAAGAGCAATTAGTCTGATGAACGCGGTCTCCTCTCGTCGACGTCTTTCATGTTAGTAAAAGTACGTTCAGAAGGCAAATACTCTTAATTCGGGAGAGTATCCTGTATTCCTAATGTTAAACCATCTCTCATGCGTTTCTGGTAGTATACTCGTACTATACACTATATATTATTTTACCTGTTCTTAATAGATTCCTCAAAAATATTTTTTGTAAAGTCTGTTGATGAAAAAATAAAAAACATGGAACTGGGAAAAGAAGTATGAAAGAATCAAATCAAATCAGTTTATTTACTCAAAAGACATTACAAACAGCATAAACGTTTAAGGCATCTATTGAGTACAGGTAAGATATTATACAAATACAACATAATACCAGGAACGCATTAAAGATGGTTCGACATTAGGAAGACAAGATACTTTCCAAAGTCAAGAGTATTTGTCCCCTGAACGTACTTTCATAACACGAAAGACGTCGGTCTCCGAGGAGACCGCGTTCAGCAGACTAATTACTCTTCCCACCCTTGTCACCAGAGGCAGATTGGTTCTGGCGGCCGGTAGGTAAAACAATATGTACTGTCGCTGTCGGAGATATCTATCGGGGACAAAAAGACCAACATCCTCCAGTACGGCCAAGTTCTCGAATAATGGAGTAGAAATACTATCGCTACGACGAATGTGTCTAAATATATGAGTGTAAAATGCAAATAAACGAAGTGAATGCGGTGCGAATGAAAGTGTTATTAGTGTAATAATAAAATTAAGATGTTAACGACACATGAAAAGAATGATTGAAGAAAGAATCGTATATGTTAACGATGTAAATGGAGCTAGAATTCGTAAGACCAAGAATAACGTGGCACGATCAAATAAATCAAATACAGAGTGTCGGCCACGTGAGAAGTCGGAGAAATCGACGTGCGTGCATGACGCGATATTAAGGAAGCGAGAGAAGAAATTTGTGGCAGTCCATTCTTTCTGCCTACCCCTTCGTGTTTTAGTAAGTTAGACTGGGATATACGACACCAGGAAGAACATAGGCTGCACGTTGAAGAGATGAGAATGTTGAGTAGGAATAGAAGATGGATAGCTCCAAAGATTCAGAAACGAGTATATTCAAGGAAGCTTCAAAGTGTTTTTTGTGGCAGTATTAGTGATGTGGGGTCGTTTTCGATGATACGGGCTTTCGATGATACGTTTCAGGTCGACCACATCATCCAAAAATCCCTACAACTAAACTCAGAAAAGATAGGAGATGGGAACTTGACTGTTAACCGTCAAAATAAAAACCGGAAAATACCGATCAACCTGAAACGAAAAGTCTATGAAGCCTGCGTTCTGCCAGTTGGTACTTATGGTCTTGAAACTGTTACATTGTCCAAAAAAAGTACCGAGAAACTACGAGTGACCCAAAGAGCCATGGAAAGAGCCATGTTAGGAATAAGCCTAAGAGACAGAGTCAGAAACGATACGGTGAGAGAAAAAACAAAGGTCACTGACACCATCCACCGGGTGGCGACTCTAAAATGGTAATGGGCGGGTCACGTAGCCAGAAGCTCAGATGAAAAATGGGCAAGAAGACTGCTGAATTGGAGACCGTGGACGGCGAAGAGAAGTGCAGGGCGACCGCAACTACGGTGGAAGGATGATCTAAACAGACACGTCGGAATAACCTGGATGCAGTCTGCACAGGACAGAATGACATGGAAGCAAATGGAGGAGGCCTCCGACGGGAATAGGCTGAGGAAGAAGAAGAAGAAGAACCGTCAAAATGTCATGATATTATTATTGCAATCATCAGCGGGATGGGTCAAGACTTAGAAGGCTCGAGAAGTTCAATTAAGATCGACCATAAATAAATTAGAAATGGCTAGAAAGAAGAAGATTTTAATTGACTACAGATGCATTAACAATACCTAGACGACATCTATTGATTACTCCGTGAAGTTGGATATTGGCCAAGTGCTCAGGCATAACTGAACGCCAAACCGCAAAGCAAATGGTTCACGATTAAATTATTATCGGGATAATGGTCTTGTAGACACATTAGTTGTTGAAGTGATGTGGGTTTAATTCCAGAAACTTCGTCAGTATTGTATAAAAATTCAACATCTGAAGCTGTGCCGTTTGACAGGACTATTGCTCAACTAACAGGGATAACCATAGCAGTGGCGGTACTTCCATACAAGCCGAAAAGCCGGGCTTGCCTTAAAAAATCTATTATAAAACTATATTTGTAGCGCGTTTTAACCCTTAACGTACGGTGTTCAAAACAAAACGCTCGCTCCCATGTGGTCAATTCAGTTTACCGCTAACTTTATCTATAAATATCAAGCATATGACTCGATGAATCAAAATTTAATTTATGTCATCTTGTAGGGAATTTCATTAGGAATAGATCGATATCTATAACATACATGGATTATTTGAAAAACATATCATTATTAATTTTTTTCTGGAACCATGCGATTTCTGATATAGAATGACGAGACAGCATATGAACAACTGACAGCAAGTATGAACTTGTCTCGCCCCGCCGCGCCGCGGCGCTATAATTTTACGTATGATAAAGGCACCTAGGCAAAATGTATATTACGTTCAAGACAACGAGTACGTATTAATATTTGTCCCTTTTGGTAAAGTGTTAATATTTTCACAGTTCTGATATTATTAAGTTGCGTGCTGCGTTTCCGTCCACAATCGGTATTATTACGTATGAGAAAAGGCCAAACATATAATTTATAATGCGTTCAAAACAGCGAGTAAGTATTTGTCACTTTTGATAAAGTTGTAAATATTAGCAAAACAAATTCTACCGTAACACGAATGAAGGTGAGGGCAGTCTTAAAAATTTTTTTTTTTTGGGATGAAGGAAGTAATTTTTTTGCTTTTTTTTATTACGAAATATTGAGAACACTTCAATGGAGGATTACAATTTTTTTTTATAATATTAGGGTCCATAGGTTTTAAGAAAATCAACTTTAAATTGGCAGTGGAAACTCAATTGACCACATGGCAACGCGACGGTTAAAGCGATTTAATTCGTTGCGTTGGAAATGACTCCGCTGATATACGCAGAAATGACCTAAGTGTATGTTTTGTTCCACTCATACATGCCGTATTTTATTTTCTTCATACGTACCGTAGGTGATATGTCCACCTGTTTTGTTTCATGTTTTCTATGGGCTTCATATTGGGCTTGCAAAATGTAAAAGGGTCTCTGTCGCACTTATGCAATTTTAGCTTGTAATCATTTAGCTAGGTGCATATATACCAGCAGATATCTACAGATATCGGCCGTTCACAATGGAGTTCTGGTCTCAACCCTAATGTATGGAAGCGAAGCATGGAACTGGCAGAAGAAGGATGAGAGTAGAATAAATGCGGTAGAGATGAGTTCCCTAAGACGTATGTGTGGTAGAACGATATATGACAGAATCTCAAATGCTGATATAAGAAAGGAATGTAGAGCGGAAGAAGGTATTATGAACAAAATTATGAAAGGAACGCATGAATGGAGAAAGAATGGTTAAGAATGTATACGTTAATGATGTAAATGGGGTACGAAGTCGAGGCAGACCGAGGAAAACATGGCATGACCAAATTAATCAAATTTTAAAGGTTGGTCATGTTAGAAGTCGGAGGAATCGACGTGTGTGTATGACTCGTTGTATGAATGTGGAGGAAGCTAGAGAGGTTTGCCAGGATAGAGTAGTGTGGCGGTCCATTCTCTCTGCCTACCCCTGCGGCGAAACGGCGTAATGGTTTGTTGTTGTTGTTGTTGATATCTACAATTTTTTGTATGGATTTGAAGCCGGGCTTTATCACTCTGAAGTATCTTACTCCTCGATATGTCACGAACTTCATTTCTATTATCAGAATGTTATCTGTCATTCACGTTATGTAACTTCTTTACAAATATTTCTTTATAATTCCTATGTTAAGACGCAGAATTTTTTTGTATAGATTTAAAATGCGCCTTAAATGGGATTTAAAATCTATCAATTCACGACATTAATTTAGAAATATAAAACTCTTTTAATTCGGAAAAATACATTATCGTGACCCTCTGCTAATATTATAACACAAAAAAGTCGGACGGGCTAGCCTTACTGGTTGACCCTAGGCACGCCACTGAACCATAGGTAGATTTATTTTACACAGTGGCAGTTGGAATTATATGTTGTCGCTGTTACGGATAATTTTCAGATCAAGCAATGTCACGTCTTGTTTTTTTTAATGTATACAAATACTGGATTTTATTAATTTCTTCACTTCACTAGTTTCAATCCAATGGATTGGTTTACAGCAAAGAGTAACATTTCTTCTTGGGATGCCACTCGGACCTTTAATGTGGTAGTTTCCCATTGCTTTCCACCTTTACCCATTTTTGCTTTACCCATTACGGGTGTATTAATCATTAAGAATTAATTGTATCACAATAGAGACGAAGATATAAATTATTTGGAAACAGAATATGGTGGTCGAGGCGTTTGACAGGACTTATGACCTGTCATTGATTGGGTTAAGCGATCGCTTTATGTAATACAACATTCCCCATTCCGCCCTTCGAACACTACTTCTGACAATTATTTGAAAGTTGTATACATGCTACCATGTTGAGAAACATTTAAAATATTTTAGTTCAATCTACACTAGCGCCATCTATTGAGACTAGAGGTAAGCCATATTCTGTTTCCAAATAATTTACAGCATCGCTGGCATCGACAGACTGGTCGTTGACCAGTCTGTCGATGCCAGCGAGCCTGGCGAAACCGGTCGCCGTCGAAATAAAGACAAAAGTGGTATTTGTTAAAAAACATCGTTTTAATGAAAGGATCATTAAGATGGTTTGGACATATGGAAAGAATGAATGAAGAAAGAATGGTAAAAAAATTATATGTTAATGATGTAAATGGTACCAGAAATAGAGGAAGACCAAGGAAAACGTGGCACGATCAAATAAATCAAATATTGAATGTCGGCTATGTGAGGAGTCAGAGAAATCGACGCGCGTGCATGACACGATGTATGAATGTTGAGGAAGCGAGAGAAATATGTCAGGAAAGAAAGGTGTGGCAGTCCATTCTTTCTGCCTACCCCTTCGGGGAGACGGCGTGATGGTTAGTTAGTTAGTTAGTTAACATCGTTTTATTTAATTATTATTTTAAATGAACTTCCATCAAGAGATTTCAGTAAAATCATTTGATTATCTTAAAAACGATGTATGAATGTTGAGGAATCTAAAGAAGTATTTCAGGAAAGAAAATTGTGGCAGTCTATTCTTTCTGCCTACCCCTTCGGAGAGACGGCGTGATGGTTCGTCAGTTAGTTAGTAATAATTATAATAATAACGCAGAAAAGCTATGCAAATTTGTTTTGTATTATGATGATTTCACTGTTACAATATGTGCCCAGAGCAAAATTTGTGATCAATTTGTTACTTTTGACGTCCACTATTTATACTCTCTAATAACTTTGATACTCGAAATCTGTGTGGACCGCAACACGTGTCGGGTTGTTTATTTCTTTAGATATTAGTCACCTGGTTGGGAATACTGACCCACTTTGTAGGAAATAACCGTTTTATTAATCTCTTAAATATTATCCTCTGTTTTAAAATTAACATTTTAACAATTCTTCTTCTTTTTCTTCTTTCTCAGCCTATTACCATCCACTCCTGGACAAAGGCCTTCTCCATTCGCTTCCATGTCACTCTGTCCTGTGCAGACTGCATTCAGGTTATTCCGACGTGTCTGTTCAGATCATCCTTCCACCGTAGTTGCGGTCGCTCTGCACTTCTCTTTGCCGTTTACGGTCTCCAAGTCAGCAGTCTTCTTGTCCACTTTTCATCTGAGCTTCTGGCTACGTGACCTGCCGTGACCTTGTGATGATGTCAGTGACCTTTGTTTTTTAATTTCTCTATTCATACATCGTAACATGCACGTTCGTCGATTTTTACGACATCGAATGTGGTGGCCTTTCAGTATTTGATTAATTTGGTCATGCCATGCTGTCCTCGGTCGTCCTCGGCTTCTTTTATCCACTCACGCTGCTTGTGTACAACTTTTTAACCATTCTTCTCTCATCCATTCGTTCCATATGTCCAAACCATCTCAAGGATCCTTTTTTAATTTTATCTATGATGCAGTCATCTGCCTTACATTTCTCTCTTATTTCATCGTTCGGTATTCTATCATACAACATTTTCCCGCACATAATTCTTAGTGATCTCATTTCTACGGCGTTTATCCTGCTTTCATCCTTCTTTTGCCAGCTCCAAGCTTCACTTACATACATGAGGGTTGGCACTAGAACTCCATTGTGTACTGCCATTTTTGCTTCTGTGGATATATTTTTATTTGCAGTAATGACTTTGAGTGTGCCATTAGAAATAATCAATTACTTAAAGGCGGCCACATTCGAAGTCGAAATAATCGACGTGCGTGCATGGTACGATGTATGAATGTGGAGGAGGCCCGAGAGGTATGCCAGGATAGAACATTGTGGCGATCCATCCTCTCTGCCTACCTCTCCGGGGAAATGGCGTGATGGTTAGTTATTTTTGTATTTTGTGTAGTGGTGTTGTAAACGAATAAACGGAAACATCTGAAATCTAATGAAGATTTTGATTAAGAGAAAGATCTGAAGGAGATTTTATCCGTCTAATTTAACCCGGAAATCATAAATCAAATGAGTCATAAATTACCCACTCTAGTATAAATTTAATAGTGTGATTACATTGGGACAGCATGTTATTTGGATGTTACGGGTTCAAAAATATGGAAGATGAACATAATTCTTCTTCTTTTAGACCTATGGTCTGTTCCTGTAGTCAGCCTAGCCTCTCTTATAAAATAATAAAGGGTGTTTTTTTTAGAGGTTTGTTTTTTAAACTGGCAACATCGTTTCTACAGACTGTCAATTTAACAGTTGACAGTTGATTTGTAGTCAGTACGTTTTGCCATTTTACCCAGTTGCACAATAAAGGTGTCGAAAATTGAACTTCACGATTGTGCTTCATTCGAGCTAGCTGTGGCGTTTGTATGTCTAAAATCAAATATGCCATTAAAACAATAATGGCGTAAAATTACCTATTAAATAAAGCGAATATTATAGACATTTACATAATTTTAATGTATTTTTTTTATTTTTGAATTTGTATACCTGTAAAAAAACACCCTTCATGTATAATAATTAGGCAAATTTTTAAAATCTGGAACAAGTGGATAAATTTGTTTATTTAGGAAGTATGTTTACAAAAGATGGGAGAGTGGAGAAGGATATTACTAGAAGGTATGGGGCAGGTAACATAGTAAATGGTGCACTTAATGTTGTCATCGCAAAACAAAAGCCTATCCAAAAAAGCTAAGATGGCAATGCATAATGGTGTTCTTGTGCCGACCCTTATGTATGGAAGTGAAGCATGGAACTGGCAAAAGAAGGATGAAAGTAGAATAAATGCATTAGGAATGAGATCTCTGAGACGAATGTGTAGGTAATCTGTATATGATAGATTGTCAAATGAGAGTATAAGAAGTGAATGCGAAGTGCAAATGAATGTGTTAAGTGAACAAAATAATGAAAAGGTCGTAAAGATCGTTTGGACACATGAAAAGAATGAGTGAAGAGAGAATGGTGAAGAAGGTATATGTAAACGACGTGGACGGAGCTAGAAATAGAGGAAGGCCGAGGAAAACGTGATACGATTAACTCAATCAAATATTGAATATCGGTCACGTGAGGAGTCGGAGAAATCGACGTGCGTGTATGACAAGATGTATGAATGTATGAATCGGGTGGTGGTCTAGGGGATAGAACGCTTGACTCCTAATCTAGGGAACTTGGGTTCGAGCCTGGCACGACCAGATTCCTTCTTCATAATAATGAGCTATTTTCTACTCACATTGAAGATTGCAAAATTAATTCTAATATCATTGATTTAAATCTTTGATGTTAGTCTTTTAAAAAAAAAAATGTAGTGGAAGCGAGAGAAAAATGTCAGGACAGAACAGTGTGGTGGTCCATTCTTTCTGCCTACCCCTCCGAGGAGACGGCGTGAGGGTTAGTTAGTTCTTCTTTCTTCTTCTTCTTCGATGGCCCTACAGCCCATATCGAGCCTTAGCCTCCAGTATTCTTCGCCTCCAGCTCCTCCTATCCTCCGCTTCGACCCTCCAATCTGACACTCTTAACAATCTTGTTCCATCTCTCCCAACTTCATCCTCCCATCGCAGCCTTGGTCGTCCAATTGGTCTTCTACCACCTGGGTGCCACTCCAGCAATCTTTTTGGGGTTCGCGATGACGGCATCCTCTGCACGTGACCGGCCCATCTCAGTCTATTCAGTCTGACCTGTGTGGAGAGACTGGGAGCTTTGTAAATATTGTACAGCTCGTCATTATGCCGAGGGTTAGTTAGTTAATTAGGTTAATTTGGATAGCGCCGTTTTCGTAAACAGCTCACCTCAAGGGCGCTTTGACAATGTCTTTAGTCATGAGAGCTGCATGTGACACCAGCAATCAGATTACCGTTGTTTACATTTTATGCGATATTTTGAAAAGGTGGGTTTTGAGGCGAGATTTAAAATCTGTCGGATTGTCAATGCAATAATCTGCCTATACCTGTGTACAATTTTTAAGGTCTCATATTTGGTCAGGTCTGATATGTCCATTTGTTTTCTTTGTATGTAAACTTGTATGGTTGGGGTAAGGTAGTCAATGTTATATGCTATTTATTTTATTTTATTTTGTTGTCCTTGGAGTCTGGAGATGTCCTTTTGTTTTCCTGTCCCCCAGAAGGGAATTTGATTTGAATATAATACCAGTAACTCATGAGAGATTAATTCATTATCAGGTATTCTAGCTTACGTTGTTTTTCGCACATTTACGACATTCATCATATTTTCATCCTTCTTCTCCCAACTCCAAGCTTCACTTCCTAAATGAGGCACGTAAGATTTTTAACGATGTTTCTATCTTAGAGTATCTTGATCTTACGAAATACTGTTGACCGACTTGTGTTTTCTCAATCATTTGGACCACAAATATCCCGTTTTATAATTGAATCAAAAGAAACGTCTCCCAGATGTTTTTCTTTCTTTTTTTTTTGTTTTTTTTTTTGTGAATATCAACAGTAATATAAATTCAAAAATAAATGCATAAAAAACTATTTATTGTACGGTTATGTGAAGGGGTTAAATTAATATCTTATGTCAATCGGTGTTAACTTTTTAAACTCGGTTATTTTCTTTTCCTTAACACTTTGCGAACCGATAAAACTTATAAACATAATTATTAAATGCTGATAAAAGAAAGGAATGTAGAGCGGAAGAAAGTATTATGAACAAAATTATGAAGGGATCGTTAAGATGGTGTGGTCACATGGAAAGAATGAGTGAAGACAGAATTGTGAAAAAGGTATATGTAAAGAAGGTATATAGAAGGAATAAAATGAGGAATCTGATTATTAATTATATTTTCATCCAATTTCACCGACTAGAGGATTTCAAAATTTTCAAAACTAACTAACTAACTAACCATCACGCCATTTCCCCGGAGGGGTAGGCAGAGAGGATGGATCGCCACAATGTCCTGTCCTGGCATACCTCTCGTGCTTCCTCTACATTCATACATCGTACCATGCACGCGCGTCGATTATTCCGACTTCGAATGTGGCCGCCTTTTAGTGATTGATTGATTTGGTCATGCCATGTTTTCCTCGGTCGTCCTCGGCTTCCAATTACTAAAATTTTCAAGTTTGTTTAATTTATTGTTATTGTTAACTGTGTGTAGAAATTTTGAATCGAATTCGAATCGAAACTATGGTCAAATTCAATTCAATGGTTAGCCATCTCAGAAAAAACAGAATATTTTGGTGAAAGCTTGTTTATGTTCATTGATACGTGTTTTAAAATTTCGTCCTGTTTTGCCTATGGAAAAAGCATCACAATATTTACATTTAATTTTATTTATGCCACATTTTTGCCAAATAAATAAATACACGGATATTCGCGATATTTAATTTTTGTAATTAATTTAGTCTTAATTTAGTCAAAAGTCCGGATCGTCCATGTCAACATGTGCAACATCGAAAAAAAAACATGTGTTATTACATTATGTGCTTAATTAAAAAAACGGTGGATTCGTGGAACATACATTTAATAGTCAATATGTGCATCATCTAAAAAGAACATTTTGTGTTGAATTATTTTTATTTTGTTATTTTATTTTATATCATTGTATTTTATATTATTTGTTTTAGATTTATTTTGTGGGTGTTGGACGATCGAAGTGTGCGCGGGAGATGCCGATGAGGTTCGCAACCCATCACATCGCGTCTCCCGCGGGGCGAAAAGAGAAGGATGGAGAGCCGCATCAGTAAAAGTGTGACAGTCCATTCTTTCTGCCTACCCTTTCGGGGAGACGGCGTGATGGTTAGTTAGTAATTAATTTACAAACCCGGACCTGAAAGAGTTGACACCTGCTCTGCTATAACTCTAATTGAAAATAGATACTCGCACACAATAGCACAGATAGCAACACTTTCCCTGACTGATTCTTTCGCCATCATCTGCCAAGTTTCCGGAAGCTTTGAATTTATATATTTCTACTATTGCCCGCCATAACTCGTTGCATTCCTGTGTTAAAGCTAGTTAGATAATTGGGGGGATGACACAATATGCCGGGTAATTTCTGTAATTAAACCAACCGAAAAAACCATAAATCTACGAGAACAAATTCTTATTTAAAAATACGCATCATTATCCAATTAAAATAATGGTTATTTAAATTTATGTTAAAATTACCAAAAACAACAGAAAATTTAATGCTTTTATAATTTATTGAAAGCTAAGGAACACTGTGGAATTCCACAGTAATACTCTTTGTCTTTTTTATATACTTTGTATATACAACACTTACATTAAAAAATTAATTGTATCTCGATAGAGACGAAGATGAAAATTATTTGGAAACAGAATATGGTGGTCGAGGCGTTTACTTGACTTTTATGACCTGTCATTGGTTGGGTTAAGCGATCACTTTATGTAATATAACATTCCCCATTCCGCCTTTCTACGAAAACCACGTCTGACAGTTATTTGAAAGTTGAGAACATTTCACATGTTTTAGTTCGATCTACATTAGCGCCATCTATTGAGACTAGATATATTCTGTTTCCAAATAATTTACATCTTCGTCTCTATTGAGATACAATTAATTCATAATGATTAATACACCCGTAATGGGTAAAATCCAGAATTTGTCTACCTGTACATTAAAAAAAACCAAAATGTTGTTAAAAAAATTAAAATTACATAGACATGTTTCGGATAACTAGTCCTTCTTCGGTGATACATATTATAAAGATACAACTACTAACTAAACATCACGCCATTTCCCCGGAGGGTTAGGCAGAGAGGATAGATCGCCACAATGCTCTGTCCTGGCATACCTCTCGGGCTTCCTCTACATTCATACATCGTACCATGCACGCACGTCGATTATTCCGACTTCGAAGGTGGCCGCATTTTAGTCATTGATTAATTTGGTTATGCCATGTTTTCCTCGGTCGTCCTCGGCTTCTTTTTCCACTCACGCTGCTTGTGTACAACTTTTTAACCATTCTACTCTCATTCATTCGTTCCATATGTCCAAAATATCTCAGGGATCCTTTTTTAATTTTATCCATGATGCAGTCATCTGCCTTACATTTCTTTCTTATTTCATCGTTCGGTATTCTATCATACAACGTTTTCCCGCACATTATTCTTAGTGATCTCATTTCTACGGCGTTTATCCCGCTTTCATCCTTCTTTTGCTAGCTCCTAACTTCACTTCCATACTTAACCTTTCCCTTACGGTGCTAAAATAAAAACGTGCGTTCCGGTGTAGGGTAGTCAGTACGCGTTAAAAAATTTGCGATTTTAAATCGGAAAAATAGGAACATTCATAGCTAATTCCCTTTTATAATTATAATTGAAGTCAAAAATTATAATAATTAAGATTTAATTGCTAAAAACATTAAATACCATCTGGCAACGCTCACAGAACGAGCATAGATCCGCTCTGGTTGCAAGCCCGCAAGCGACTGCCGGGGGCGAGAGTGAGAACATTGAGCTAGAAATTATGCAAGAGTGAGATGCGAGTATAGTGTCGCGTACTCAGCGCTACGAATTTTGTTTCCGATGTTCACAAAATACCTCCGATGTACCCGATGAATTATGATTATTATTAATATTATTGTTCTGATTTTGAAAATTTGGTTTGGTTCATGTGGTGCGGTTCTCCTGTAAATTTGGCGATATTTCGTGTATAAGTGAATTGTTTTGGTCAATTTAACTGTTGCCGCACTTTATAATAGATAATTGTGACACGTAATACTTTGTACTGTTTTGCTGTTAAAATTATGTAAGTTTTATCGTTTTTATAAAGAATTTTGACAAGTGTAAAAATAAATTTTTCATTTGTTCCAATGACAATTTGAATAATTTCTTCAATATTATTTTTAAGTTCTTGATGGTTAAGTGCCTAATCATAGCTAATTTAAAAAACGGTGGAAACGTGTAACATAAATTAAATAAACACAAAAGTCCGGATCGTCCATGTCAACATGTGCAACATCGAAAAAAACATTGTGTTATTACATTATGTGCTAAATTTAAAAAACGGTGTATCGTGGAACGTAAATTAAATAGACAATATGTGCACCATTTAAAAAGAACATTTTGTGTTAAATTATTATTATTTTGTTATTTTATTTTATATCATTGTATTTTATATTATTTGTTTTAGATTTATTTTGTAGGTGTTGGACGATCGAATGATGCCTATTGGTGGCGAAGAGGTTCGCAACCCATCACACCGCGTCTCCCGCGGGGCGAAAAGAGAAGGATGGAGTGCCGCATCAGTAAAAGTGTGACAGTCCATTCTTTCTGCCTACCCTTTCGGGGAGACGGCGTGATGGTTAGTTAGTTAGTTAGTTGATTTTTTTAATCAATGCGTAAATATATTATGGAGTAATACCTTAAACCTTAACCTTGTATTTATTAAATGTATAGAGATATTTATTAAATGTATAGAGATATATGTTTTATCTCCCAGCATGCAGAACCAACCTGCCTCTGGTGATGCCGGTGGGGAGAGCAATCAAACTGCTGAACATGATCGCTTCGGAGATCGATGTCTTTCATATTCGTGAAAGTACATTCAGAAGACAAATACTCTTGACTTTGGAGAGTATTTTGTATTCCTAATGTCGAACCATCTCTCATGCGTTCCTGGTATTATATATTCCTTATGTTTTACCTGTTCTCAATAGATGCCTTAAACTATAAAAAGTGTTTGTAATGTCTTTTGAGAAAATAAACTGATTTGATTTGATTTGATTTGATTTGATTTGATTTGATTTGATTTGATTTGATTTGATATTGATGGTTATTAGAAGCAACGTGTAGAAGATACCCATTACAGGGAAGGGAGGGTTAAAGAAAAAGGACCCGACAGGGCACTTAAAGATGAAAAAAACATCCTATTTATCTCGTATATTTTTGATACACGAAAAGTCTGTTTTTTCTAGAAACTAAAACAATAATACAGAAATTACGTACAAATAATAGTTTCATACATTTTACTTATGAATCAGCCCCTTATTTTAAAAGTTTTGGCACACAGTTTTGATTGAAAACACTTCATTTATTTTAGAAATTAAACTTGAGAAAGCTCTCTCATAAACTATTTCGAATTGATAAAATAAACATAATATTCAATTTAAAAGTTTCACTGAATTTCTTACGTAATTTAGCTACGAAATTATATATATTCTTCGTCGTCTTCTTAAATGTAGAGGAATCTCGAGAGATATGTCAGGACAGAGTATTATGTCGGTCCATCCTTTCAGCCTACCCCTCCGGGAAAACGGCGTGACGGCTTGTTGATGAGTAATATCTCCCGATATATAATATCATTGAAATTTGTAAAAAAAATAACTCAATAGTGGAACAAACAGTGTTTTAATTAATAATAGACGAACGTGTGATAAACCTGTAGGTATATGAAAGAGTGTTATATTCAAATATAATATTAAATACCTCTACGGTGTTCTTCTTCCGACCCTTATGTATAGGAGCGAAGCATGGAACTGGCAAAAGAAGGATAAAAGTAGAATAAATGCAGTAGAAATGAGATCTCTTAGACGAATACACATTCGTCTAAGAGATACTCTTTGTATGATGGAGTGTCGAATGAAAATATAAGAAGTGAACGCGGTGCGAATTATGGTGCTATGAACAAAATAATGAAAGGATCATTAAGATGGTTCGGACATACGGAAAGAATGAATAAAGAAAGAATGGTAAAAAAATATATGTTAACGAAGTAAATGGAACCAGAAATAGAGGAAGACCGAGTAAAAAGTGGCACGATCAAATATTGAATGTCGACCTTGTGAGGAGTCAGAGAAATCGACGCGCATGCACGACACGATGTATGAATGTTGAGGAAGCGCGAGAAGTATGTCAGGAAAGAAAAGTGTGGGATGGTTAGTTAGTTAGTTGATTTATTTCATTTTTTTTTATGTACGCAACAGGTCGTTTGGACCCAGTTACTGTATACAATTTTTTATTTTTAAGCTATTATATTGATTCTCGTGACATGTGATAGGTAGCCAATCTATCGCCATTTTATTGTCGCGTGAATTCTACACCAGACCAAAGACAGTGTGACAATCACACTGCCATCGCCGGGAATCGAACCCAGGACCTTCGGTATGGAAGTCAGAGCTCGTAACCACTCTGCCATGAAGGTCGTCGCCACGGAAGTTAGTTAAATAGTTTCACTAAGGGGTTAAGATACTTATAGCGTTTTATATAATATTATTAAGAAGAAATATTATGTTGTGAGTTAATAATAATCTTCATTGATTGGTTTGAAATAACCTCTTAATCTGTTGTATTTTTGCACCATGAAAAATCATTTTGTTTATTCAAGAAACTGAAAAAATAAAACAGAAATCTCCAACAAATAATTCTTTCATATATTTGCTTATAAATCACCCGATTATTTTAGAAATTTTGGCACACAGTTTTGATTGAAAACACCACAATATATTTTTGATATTTTAACTTACATTCTGAGAAAGCGCTCTCATAAACTATTTCGAATTAATAAAATAAACACAATAATGAATTTAACAGCTTTGCTGATATTTTTACCGAAGCCAAAAATATCTCTAACAAGACGAAGATGAAACTGGTTCAAACCCTTGTTTTCTACATATTCCTTTATGGTTGCAAGTCTTGGACTATGCGAACATCGGAGAGGTCTAAAATTGATGCTTTCGAGATATGGTGATGGCGACGAATGCTGAGTATACCCTGGACAGCAAGAATAACAAACCAGTCAATCATTGACCAGCTGGGTATCAAGGCAAGACTCTCGCGGATGTGCTCTCAGAGAGTGTTAAGATATTTTGGACACATAGCTCGGAGAGATCAGGACAACCTTGAAAAGCTCATCATCAAAGGCAAAGTGGAGAGAAGGCGACCACAGGGACGACCACCGAGCTGCTGGTCCGATCAAATCAGGGATGTGACTGGTCTCTCATTAGCTGCAGCCTGGAGACTGACGGGTGACAGGAGCGCATGGCGTGCCATGGTCAATGGTTTACAGGATGGACACGACCCTCAATCACGAGGAATACGACATTGAAGAAAAAGATATTGGTGTTCTTATACAAGTATTTGCCTCATATCTGGAAATAAAACTTTGCATGCGTATAATAAACTTCTGGAGTCTATGATACTCTGCAGGTGTGTCAAACTGTTGATATACAAAACCATCACAAGACCAGTAGTCTCATTCGATTATAAAGCATGGACACCAATGCAAGATTCGGAGGGAAATGTTTGGACCCACGCTGAAGGATATGAATTACAGAGTCAAAAAAAACCTTGAGCTTTAAGCTTTACTACTTTAAGTACAGATTAACCAGGCAACAGTGGTGAGAATCTATAAGTCTCAATGCCTACGTAGGCTGACCATGTAGAAAGAATGCCAGAGAACAGAGCACTGAAAATTATGTCCAGATGGGTGTCGCGCGAAAAGAGACCAAGAGGCAGGCCAAGAAAAAGATGGGTGGACTGCGTGGAAGAGGACTGGGAGAAAATAGGAAGATCTGCAGAATGGAGAGAGATTGCCAGTAGAGGACTGTTGTGGAGGAGGCCAAGTCACACATCGGGAAGTAACGCCGAGAAGAAAAAGGTCTTGGTCTTCTTGTACCGGCCCTTATGGTAGTGAAGCAAGGAACTGGGGGGGGGCAGTAGCGGGTTCAGATGGAAATAGGGGGCGTTGAGAGGGTCAAGGTGGTGGGCCGTGTGGTATGTATTATATTTTATTAACCCATTCCTTAGCCTGCGAGTAGTTCTGACCTCGATAAATAAAAAATAAAAACTGAAATTTATCTTATCTCGTAAATGGTTCGATTTAGCTTGGTGACTTACATGACATAATTCATCGGTAATAACTTCCTCTACAACCTCATATAAGGAATAGGTTCGAAAGCCCAAACCCCTGTATCTTCTTCATATCTAGCGTTACAATCCTTGGTGGGTCTTAGCCTCCTCCAAGAATCGTCTTCATCTCGTCTTGTCTCTGGCCGCCACCTCCCAGTCTTGCTGCTCCAGGATCCGACAGTCTGCCACGGCACCATCCAACCATCGCAGTCTCGGCCTTGCGAAGTTTCTTCGCCCTAATTAATTGTCAAACAACACTCTTTTGGGGAGCTCCAGATCCCCCATGCGGCGCAAGTGCCCTAGCCAGCGCAGTCTGTTAATCTTTATAAACTTGACCACGCTGACGTCCTGGTATAGATCGTAGAGCTCTGTGTTGTATCTCCTTCTCCACATCGGACCATCCTTAATGGATCCGAGGATTCTGTGATGGATTTTCCTTTCAACGCGGTTCATCTTTACCTCATCACGTTTAGTGAGTGTCCAAGTCTCTGAGATATCAGATGCAATTTGAAAATTCCTTTGTAAGACGAAACATCTCACTTTTTAGAATATACATAGGTATAAAGATTTAAGACGTTTTTTGTAATATCACTGTCTATAAGAAATTCTTCATATTTATAGATATTCGTATCTTACTTCTACTACAAATGTTTCGGAGATGATTGCAGTTTCATCTTCATGATAATATATCGAAAATTATCATTTATCATCCTAGAGTTGGACACTCCAATAATCTCGTAATCACCAAGACAAGGACCCACCAACGATTCAAATAAAATTGAGATATATCATATTTGTTAATTATGACCTCTTGACCCAGATGTAGAGATAAAATGCAGAATTGAGATATTAATAAAATGAAATCACTCTTCTGCAATGATAACGTAAACTTGAAACTCCGCCAGAGAATGATCAAATGCTATGTGTGGTCTGTTTAATTGTACGGGTGTGAAACTTGGACCTTGAAAGTTAACTCAATGAACAGACTGGAAGCATTTGAAATGTGGCTCCATCGTCGAATGCTCAGAGTTCCCTGGACAGACATGGTTACCAATGCCGAATTCCTGAGGCGAGCTAGAGTTGACAGGGAAATTGTTATCAACTATCAAGGTTCGAAAGATCTCACATCTGGGTCATATAATGCGTGGGGAAAAGTATCACCTTCTCCAACTGATATTGGAGGGGAAAATCGAGGGACGCCGAGGGCCCGGAGGAGGCAAATGTCCTGGCTGCGAAACGTGAGGGAGTGGACCGGCATCCGAAGTGTGGAGGAGCTGTTCCGAACGGCGCAGGACAGGAACAGGTTCGCCGAGGTGATCGCCAACGTTGAGGGGACCCGACAGGGCACTTGAAGAAGAAGAATTATGACATAAAATAAACACTTTGAATTTTTTTCAAGATCACATCTTCTGACCTTGATAACAAATATATCGTGTCAAAGTTAACATACGAAATTAAAATATAGCCAGATAAATTTCTATAAAAGTCAGCTATCATTTGAACCAGCAATAAAAACGTGGTAAATTATAAAACTCTAAATATACGCTTGCAGTTTCGTAAAATCAAATTAAGTTATTATTCTCTGACTATAAAGACCATTAGCTTAATGGTTATGATATATTTATGATATACTGGAAACCCATGCCAAGTTTTTTTAAATTTCTACTTAAAAACCAAACTAAAGAATGTGTACCGGCTTTTACATAGAGATTATTTTTATTAAAGAATGGTAAAAAAAAATTATATGTTAACGATGCAAATGGAACTAGAAATTTATGAAGACCGAGGAAAACGTGCCACGATAAAATAAATCAAATATTATATGTCGGCCATGTGAGGAGTCAGTGAAATCGACGCGCGTGCATGACACAATGTATGAATGTTGAGGAAGCGGGAGGAATATGTCAGGAAAGAAAAGTGTGGCAGTCCACTCTTTCTGCCTACCCCTTCGGGGAGACGGCGTGATGGTTAGTTAGTTAGTTAGTTATTGTAGTTTATTTTTCTTCTTCGATTATTATTATTATTTTGATGATTTATATTTTAAGTGCTCCGTTTTGTAGAATCAATTGCGTGTGGTTGTCACACTGTCTTTGGTCTGGTGTAGAATTCACGTGACAATTAAATGGCGATAGATTGACATGTCATGAGAATCAATAATTACAAAAATAAATTATATACAGTATTTGGGTTCTAACGACCTGCTGTATACAAAGTAAAAAAATTAACTGACTTACTAACTATCAAGCCCTTTCTCCGGAGAGGTAGGCAGAGAGGATGTACCGCCATACTACTTTGACATACCTCCAGAGTTTCCTCTGCATCCATACATCGTAACACGCATGCTCATCGATTTATTCGATTTTGGCCGCGTCTTAGTATTTGATTAATTTTGTTACCAGGACCAACCCTTCCTTCGATGCCTTTCTCCATTTTACCATCTCTTGTAAACATGCTTCTAATTTTTTTTTCTGTTTTATGGGAATGACACGTTTCGTCTTTCTAATGAATTATAAAATGTATTTGAGGGATTTATATTCGTATTAACGATTTTTTTTTCATTTCGATTGTTTTTTCTCGAGAAATATTAAAGACATTATATAATAACTTCATAATCGATAAATATATATAAATGATAATAAATATATAATTATACAAAAAAAGTTTATATTATTCACCCGATAATGAAGATATAAAATCGTTAAAACATGTCGAAAAAATGAATTTTAAAGTGGAAAAACGTATTTTAAATTTGATCTTAAATAAAAATTTCGTCACTTATTCATTATTATTCAAACCCTCATATATGGAAGTGAAGCTTGGAGCTGGCAAAAGAAGGATGAAAGCAGGATAAACGCCGTAGAAATTAGATCACCAAGAATAATGTGCGGGAAAACGTTGTATGATAGAATAGCGAACGATGAAATAAGAAAGAAATGTAAGGCAGATGACTGCATCACGGATAAAATTAAAAAAGGATCCCTGAGATGGTTTGGACATATGGAACGAATGGATGAGAGCAGAATGGTTAAAAGGTTGTACACAAGCAGCGTGAGTGGAAAAAGAAGCCGAGGACGACCGAGGAAAACATGGCATGACCAAATTAATCAATTACTAAAAGGCGGTCACATTCGAAGTGTCGGAATAATCGACGTGCGTGCATGGTACGATGTATGAATGTAGAGGAAGCCCGAGAGGTATGCCAGGACAGAGCATTGTGGCGATCCATCCTCTCTGCCTACCCCTCCGGGGAAATGGCGTGATGTTTAGTTAGTTAGTTTTTTCATAAATTAAAATAATTTAAATGAAAAATGAATGCGGTAAAGAGCTGCATGAGAACCGAAATTATTTCTTTGCACTATTAATAAAAACAAAACAACGTATTCAATTCTTTATAGGATCGTAAACCCAAATATCTTCGAGTAAAAATATATTTCTGTAGTAAAGACGCAAACCAAACATTGAGTGGAAAACTGCTGCAGCGTCCTGACAGCGACTGACTGACTGAAAATTATTTTAATAGATGGCGCTACACTCACACATGTAAAACATAATTTTTGTTAATAGATTATACGTACCTCGAATAACGTGGTAACTAACAATAACTGTTCTGAAGATAATTCATGAATTATATTATTTTATTTTGTATTGATATATTATAGCTTCACATAATATATTTATGAAATTATCAAAATTCCATTTAAAACAAAAATAACTAACTAACTAACCATCACGCCGTCTCCCCGAAGGAGTACGCAGAAAGAATGGACTGCCACACCTTTCTTTCCTGACATATTTCTCTCGCTTCCTCAACATTCATACATCGTGTCATGCGCGTCGATTTCTCCGATTCCTCACATGGCCGACATTTAATATTTGATTTATTTGATCGTGCCACGTTTTCCTCGGTCTTCCTCTATTTCTGGTTCCATTGACATCATTAACATATAATTTTTTACCATTCTTTCTTCATTCATTCTTTCCATATGTCCAAACCATCTTAATGATCCTTTCATTATTTTGTTCATGACACCATCATTCGCACCGCATTCACTTCTTATATTTTCATTCGACACTCTATCATACACAGAGTATCCACACATTCGTATAAGAGATCTCATTTCTACTGAATTTATTAAAAAAAAAAAAAAAAAACCTAGTCTGCGAAAGCAATGGCGAAAGCAAACGGCGTGAACGGAGCTAGAAAAAGAGGAAGGCCGAGGAAAACGTGGCACGATCAAATCAATCAAATATTGAATGTCGGTCACGTGAGGAGTCGGAAAAATCGACGTGCGTGCATGACAAGATGTATGAATGTAGAGGAAGCGAGAGACGTATGTCAGGACAGAACAGTGTGGCGTTCCATTCTTTCTGCCTACTCCTCCGGGGAGACGGCGTGATGGTAAGTTAGATTTAGTTAGTTAGTTAGTCTGCGAAAACAGTTTCATCGTTATTCTTCAATTTATAAGCAATGAAAAACAAAAGAAATATATTAATTAATCTATTTAAAAATTCATTTTTAAAATTTAATTTTAACTTATCCAGTAGCGAATTTTTTTGAACTCTTTAACTGATACACTTTTTAAAAATGACACTTTTAAAAACTGACGCTTTTCATCTCTTTGATAGTGCAGTTTATGTCAGCAATACTTTTTGACAGTGACACTTATGTCAGTGACACTTTTTATCAGTGACACTTTATAAGTGACACCTTTTAACGGTGATACATTTTAAAAAACACTTTTTAAAAGCAACACTTTTTATCTCTTCGACTGTGCACTTTATGTAAGTGACACTTTCTAACAGTGACACTTTAAAAGCGACACCTTTTAACAGTGACACATTTTCAAATTGACACTTTTTAAATGTGACACTATTTTATTATCTAAAATAATATTTTTTGACATTAAAAACGACACCTTCAGTAACACAATTTTTAAATTGACACATCATAAATCAGACCCTTTTTTTTAATCTCATTTTTATTTACTTTTTGGTCTAAAATATAAAAAGTGTCAGTTTTCATCTTTTCGACCGCGCACTTTGTCAGTGACACTATAAAAACGACACCTTTTAACCGTGACACTATTTAAAATTGAAACGTTTTAAAAGTGACACTTTTAAAAAAGGACCCTTTTTAAAAGTGATACTTTTTTTAATTTTGACCGTGTATTTTACGTCTGTGATATTTTTTAACAGTGACACATTAAAAGCGACACGTTTTAAGGGTGAAAAATTTGAAAATTGACACTTTCTAAATGTGACACTTTGGAAAATGTGACAATATTTAAAAATGACACTTTTTAAAAGCGTCATTTTTGAATACTGAAACTTTTTAAAAGTGACACTTTTTAATTGTATTTTTTACCGTGCACTTAATGTCAGTAACAATTTTTAACACTGACACTTTAAAAGCGGCACATTTTTACCGATACACTTTTTGTAATTGAGACTTTTTAAAACTGACGCTTTTTATCTTTTTGACCATGCACTTTATGTCTGTGACACCTTTTAACAGTGATACTTTAAAAGGGGCACGATTTTACGGTGACACAAAATGAAATGACACTTTTTAAAATTGTTACTTTTTAAAATTGCCACTCTTTAAAGTAACATTTTTTTATATGACACTATTTAAAGTTGACACATTTTATATTTATGACCGCGCGCATTGTGCCAGTAACATTTTTCAACAGTTACATTTTAAAAGCTTTACCTTTTAACCAATATACTTTTTAAAACCAACGTTTTTTAAATCTTTTTGACTGGCGAGCACTTTTTGTCAGTAAAAATTTGTAACAGTGACACTTTAAAAGCGACGCATATAGACTAGATAGACTTGAGACTTTTTAAAACTGACGCTTTTTATCTTTTTGATCGTGTATTTTATGACAGTGACATTTAATAACAGCGACACCTTTTAACCGTGACACATTTCAAAATGGACACTTTTTAAAAGCGACACCTTTTAATTATATTTTTGACCGTGCACTTTATGTCAGTAACACTTTTTAGCAGTAACACATTATAAGCGACACGTTTAACCTTAACACCTTTTTAAAATAGACACTTTTTAAACTGTGACATTTTTTAAAATTGACACTTTTTAAGAGTGACACTTTTAAAAATTAATACTATTTAAAAGTGTCATTTTTTAGTATTGCACAATTTAAAAGTGACACATTTTATATTTTTGATCGTGCACTTTATTTAAGTAACAAATTTACAGTGACATATTAAAAGCGGCACCTTTTAACCGTCGCGTTGCCATGTGGTCAATTGAGTTTCCACTGCCAATTTAAAGTTGATTTTCTTAAAACCTATGGACCCTAATATTATAAAAAAAATTGTAATCCTCCATTGAAGTGTTCTCAATATTTCGTAATAAAAAAAAAGCAAAAAATTACTTCCTTTGTCCCAAAAAAAAAAATTTTTAAGACTGCCCTCACCTTCATTCATGTTAAGGTAGAATTTGTTTTGCTAATATTTACAACTTTATCAAAAGTGACAAATACTTACTCGCTGTTTTGAACGTATTATAAATTGTATGTTTGGCCTTTTCTCATAGGTACGTAATAATACCGACTGTGGACGGAAACGCAGCACGCAACTTAATAATATCAGAACTGTGAAAATAGTAACACTTTACCAAAAGGGACAAATATTAATACGTACTCGTTGTCTTGAACGTACTATACATTTTGCCTAGGTGCCTTTATCATACGTAAAATTATAGCGCCACGGCGCGGCGGGGCGAGACAAGTTCATACTTGGTGTCAGTTGCTCATATGCTGTCTCGCATTCCATATCAGAAATCGCATGGTTCCAGAAAAAAAATAATAATGATATGTTTTTCAAATAATCCATGTACGTTATAGATATCGATCTATTCCTAATGAAATTCCCTACAAGATGACATAAATGAAATTTTGATTCATCGAGTCATATGTTTGATATTTAGATAAAGTTAGCGGTAAACTGAATTGACCACATGGGAGCGAGCGTTTTGTTTTGAACACGGTACGTTAAGGGTTAACCGATACGTGACACTTAAAGTGACATTTTTTAATATGACACTTTTTAAAAGTGACCAATTTTATATTCTTGACCGTGCGCATTATGCCAGTAACAAATTCTAACAGTGACTCTTTAAAAGCCACAGCTTTTTAGTCATCCACTTTTTAAAATTGAGACTTTATAAAACTGACACATTTTTTTTCTTTTTGATAAATGCACTTTATGTCATTGACACATTAAAAGTGACACTTTTTAACAGTGAGACATTTCAAAATGGACATTTTTTTTAAATGACACTTTTCGAAATTGACACTTTACAAGTGAGATTTTTTAATATTGAAATATTTTAAAAATTTAATTTTTAATTTTTTAGACCGTGCACACTATGTCAATAACAATTATTTATAGTGACGCTTTAAAGGCGACACCTTTTAACCGATCCACTTTTTAAAACCGAGGCATTTTAATCTTTTTGACAGTGCACTTTATATCAGTGACACTTTTGAACAGTGACGCATTTAAATCGACACCTTTTAACCGTTATCAATTTCAAAATTGACACTTATAAAAGAGACACTTTATAAAATTCTCACTACTTAAAGTGGTCTTTTTTAATATGACACTTTTTAATGGTAACAAATTTTATATTGTTACCGTGCACAATATCCTAGTAACAATTTTTTTATTGATTAACACAACAGTGACATTTTAAAAGCGACAACTTTTTACAGATACACTTTTTAAAATTGAGTCTTTTTAAAACTGATGCTTTTTAATTTTTTGACCAAACACATTATGTCAGTGAAACTTTTTAACAGAGACACATTAAAAGCGACATTTTTTTACATGACTCATTTCTAAAAGTACACTTTTTAAAATGTGACACTTTTTTTAATTGTCCCTTTTGAAAAGTGACATTTTTAAAAATCGTATGTTTTTAAAAGTGACGCTTTTTATATTTTAGACCGTGCACTTTATGTCAGTCACCATTTTTTACAGTGCACCTTAAAAGCAACACCTTTTTACAAATATAATTTTTAATATTGACTCTTTTCAAAATTGAAGCTTTTTATTTTTTTGACCTAGCACTTTTTAGTCAAAGACACTTTTAAACAGTTATCATTAAAAGCGACACCTTTTAACCGTGACGCATTTCAACAGTGACCCTTTTTAAAAGTGACACTTTTTAAAATTTACACTTTTAAAAAGCAAGTTGTTAAATTATTGACAGTTTTAAAATTGTAATTTTTATTATTGACACATTGTAAGTGAAACATTAAATATTTTTGAATTGACACTCTTTAAAAGTGACACTATTTTATTATTATATCTAAAATAATCTTTCTTTGACTTTAAAAGCGAAACCTTTTAACAGTGAAAAATTTTTAAATTGACACTTTATAAAACAGACCCTTCTTTTATCTAATTTATTTTTATTTTTTGGTCTAAAATATAAAAAGTGTCAGTTTTCATCTTTTCGACCGTGCACTTTTTTTTATATTTACACTTGAAAAAATGTACACTATTTAAAATTAACACTTTTAAAAACGGACCCTTTTTAAAAGTGACACTTTTTTAAATTTTGACCGTGTATTTTATGTCTGTAATACTTTGTAACATTGACACTTTAAAAGCGACACATTTTTACCGATTTGAGTCTTTTTAAAACTGACGTTTTTTTTTCTTTTTGACCATTTTATTTATGTCATTACACTTTTTAACGGTGCCACAATAAAAGCGACACCTTTTAACCGTGACACATGTCAAAAGTGACCTTTTTTAATTTGACACTCTTTAAAAGTGACGCTTTTTTATTTTAGACCGTGCACTTCAAGTACGTGCACGTCAGTAAAACTATTTAATAATGATACTTAAAAAACGACACCTTTTAACTGTGACACATTTTAAAATTGACACTTTTTAAAAGTAAACTTTTTATCTCTTTGACCGTGCACTTTATGTCAGTGACACTTTAAAAGCGAAAGTTAATAAACCGTGACACTTTTTAAAATTGACACTTTTTAAAAGTGACACTTGTTAAAATTGACACTTTTTAACGTGATACTTTTTCAAATTGACACTTTTTAAAAGTGAAACTATTTAAAGTTGACACTTTATATAAGGGAATCATTTAATCTTTTTGACTATGCACTTTATGTCTGTGACATCTTTTTAACAGTGACACTTAAAAAGCGACACGTTTAATGGTGACACATTTTAAAATTGATACTTTTTATCTCTTTCAGTGACACTTTCTAACAGTTACCCTTTAAAAGGGACACCTTTTAACCGTGACACATTTTTAAAAATTGACACTTTTTAAAAGTACAATATTCAAAATTAAGACTTATTAAAAGAGAAACTTTTTAAAATTGACACTTTTTAATATAACGTATTTTAATATTGACACTTTTTAAAAGTGACACATTTTATTTATTTGACCGTGCACATTATGTCAGTACCAAATTTTAACAGTCACTTTTAAAAGCGACACCTTTTAACCGTGACACATTTTAAAATTGATACTTTGTAAAAGGGATACTTTTTAACTTTTTGACTTTACACTTTATATCAGTGACACTTTTTAACAGTGACTCATAAAAAGCGACTCCTTTTAACCGTGACACATTTAAATTGATACTTTAAAATGTGAAAATTTTTAATATTGACACTTTTTATATTTAAGACCGTGCACTTTTTAACAGTGACACTTTAATAGCGACACCTTTAATCGTGACACATTTCAAATTATTATATTTGTCCGTGCTCTTGATGTCAGTAACAAATTTTAATAGTGACACTTTAAAAGCGACCCCCTTTAACCGTGACACATTTTAAAATTGTCACTTTTAAATGTGAATCTTTTTAACATTTTGACTTTGCACTTTATGTCAGGGACACTTTTAAACAGTGACTCATTAAAAGCGACTCCTTTTAACTGTGACAAATTTCAAAATTGACAATTTTAAATGTCCCACTTTTTAAAATTTCGCACTTTTTAATGTGATATTTTTTAATATGGCACTTTTTAAAGGTGACACATTTTATATTGTTGACCGTGCACAATATGCCAGTCACAATTTTTAACAGTGACACATTAAAAGCGACATCTTTTTAAGGAAACACTTTTTGAAAAATGAGACTCTTTAAAGCGAATCTTTTTATCTCTTTGACCATGCACTTAAAGATAGTGACACTTTTTAACAGTGACACATTAAAAGAGACACGTTTTAACCCTGAATGTTTTTAAAATTGACACTTTTTAAAATTGACACTTTTTAAACGTGACACTTTTCAAAATTGACACTTTTTTAAATGACACTTTTTAATATCGACACATTTTCTATTTTAAGCCGTGTACTTTATGTCAGTGACTTTTATTTTCATTTTAAAATTATCGAACTTTATTTACATTGTTTTTTTAAACATAAAAGGTTGACAAACTACACGGGAGTGATGACGTCACAGGATATTTAAATTGTGAATTACTCTGTTGTTATTCTAGTTACATTGTTAAAAACTTCGAACATTTGTGACCAATTGTTCACAGATACCACAGTATCGTTTGATTTTCAGGGAAAAAATGAGTAATAAAAAAATTGTAGGCGCAACGTACCGGTACTTTCATACCACCGGACAGATTAATACAATGAACATGTCTATAATAAACTACTTACTTACTTCATATGGCTGCACAACTCTTGAAGAGTTTTTGTCTCCTCAATGATGTTATTCCAAGCTTTTCGATTCTGCTCCTTTTGGTCCCTGCAGTCCATTTCGCCCAATGATAGTGTGAGGTGATAAGGTGACAATAATAAGGTAGACAATATTTCATTGTGGATCTGAGTTATACGGAAACAACTCAAATATTGGGCTGTCAATCGTTGAATTTGAAATATTATTCAGCAATGTCTTCAGTCTCGTCTTCCACTACGCAGGATTTTCTTCAGCCCTATCCAATGCTTTGCGTATCGTTTGTTATTTTGTTGCTTAAATATCGTAATTTATTTTTCATTTTTGTTGCAGACGGGGGACATAACCTACCCTGGGCCAAGAATATCCTGTTTGGTTCCTTGACTCCAAATTCTCTTCCGTGTTCCGCATTGGCTTTAGACTTTCATTTGCATCAACTTTCGAAGGTAAGTCAACCATTTATATACATTTTTATTTTCAGAATAACGTATTTTATTATTTAAGGTAACAAATAGCAATCGTAACATAGTACATTATTATTATTATTATTATTATTTTGAAAAAACTCCTTACATCATTACAGCGCAAGCCAAATCGATGTAAAGGGTGAAAAAAAAGAATATCAAAGGAAATATACATAGAACCTTATGAATAGGAAAAGCCAGTTATTTGCTTGCTGCCTTTATCGTAAGGGTATTCTCGAATTCGCCATAATTGCATCCAAAGAGATCTATCTCTTCTGCAACCTCATTTAAGAGACGAATCGATTTCAATACAGGAGAACTTCGAAGGGCCTCTGTGCGGCAATCTGGAGCATAAAATAATATATGCCCCCTTGCTCTTCTATAACTATGGGGAACGTACAGATTTAGCTCTCTCAGTATTCCTGGATTGAAAATGCCTCCGGATAACAGTTTAAAAAAATGCTTTCCCAGAAAGATCATTCGACGAGTTTCAAGAGTGTTGAAACCCAACACTCCTGAGAGAAACAGTGAGGGGTACATAAAAGAATAACAGTTATACTCCCTGAGGTATAAATACCTTTAAAATCGTTTCTGGGTCCTTTTCAGCTCCAAGATGACTGATAAACAAATACAATATAAATGCGGTTAAAACCTGTGTCTCTTGCCGATTGAATTCTTACTAGGCATGCTAAGCTACCAATCATTGGGGAGAAGGAGGAATTTCCACTTGGGAGTTCACTTATTTCAGCTGATTGGGGGCCGTATACATAACTCGGATATCCTAAGTGATGTCCTAATTAAAAATATATACGAGTATTTATACCATTTTTATTTTTAGATTGCAAAGCCAGATTAAAAATGCTTATTAATCTCCGCAACTCATGTTCACCTCATCGGTGCACTGCCGCTGCCAGTTGAAGCCAATGTTGATAGATAGAGATACGTTCCCCGCGGCATCGAATAAATGGCCATTTTTAATACTGACTGGAATTTTGAATCAAACTCTAGACATTTAAATATTAATTTCAAGTATAGGGTGTTCTTTTTATAGGCAGGTATACAATACATATTCAGAATGAAAAAAAAAACACATTCAAATAATGTTAATGTCTATAATATTGGCTATATTTAATAGATTATTTTATGCTATTATTGTTTGAACATGATTTCGGGCAAATAAACGCCACGGCTAGCTCGAATTTTCGACAATTGTCGTCTTTGTGGATGCGTATTATTCACTAGAGTGTACGTGGTGCGAAAACGATCCATGGTCTTCCGAATAACTTGCTCGGATGGATAAATTATGTCGACCGTAAAATGGACGTAGTGCACGATAAGTTTGGCGAACCGAACCATGATTTTCAAAATAAATTTGCACAATTTGCAAGCGCTGTTCTGACGTCAGTTTATTCATGGTAAAATGGCAAAACATGCCAACTACAAATTAATTGTCAACTGTCAAATTGACGGTCTGTAGAAACAATATTGCCAGTTTAAAAACCAAACCTATAAAAAAACACCATATTTTGAAGAAAAAAGAGCGTCTTATAGTCCGTAAAACACGGTACACATTTTAAGCATTTAAACTGAACTTCCATTAAAAGATTTAAGTTAAATCATTAGATTATCTTCAAAACACAATAAATAATTATTGCGCAGAATAAAGATACACCTACGCTACTAGCAGGACTCGAACCCGCGAGATGCAAGAAAAATAATTATGTATGCTAGAAGCCGTATATACGTATTATATGTATGTTTGTGCTGTGTTCTCGCCAAGTGGTCGTGATTGTTTATTCTTCTCCGCCACATGGAATTCCTCAGAGGAATGTATCCCCCGATTGACACGCCTGAACGCCTAATGACACTGGTGTCGAAAGCCAATGTCTGATCGCGAACTTGGGACCAACTATTTAAAATTCTAAAGTAAACATTTCGAAATAGCTAACACGGTGATGTGAAAATCCACTTTTCTTTATTTAAAAACTTTTAGAAATTTTATTTGGTGGTTTAGAAGTCGGAACGTTTGTCTCCTGATTCAGAAGACTTGGTTCAAGCCTGAAAAAATAATCACTTTCAACTGGCATCGAAAATTAAACTGTAAATGATTTATGAAGCAATTAAAAATAATGAAAATATTATAAACGTCAAGTCCAATCTTTGATTTATTTCCTTTGTTGTAAGTAATTACTTGAACCCCAATAAGAACATTAAATAATTATTTTAAATTGAATCATAATATTTGTTTTTAAGATAATCAAATGATTTTACTGAAATCTCTTGATGGAAGTTCATTTTAAATAATAATTAAATAAAACGATGTTTTTTAACTACTTCCACTTTTGTCTTTATTTAGACAGCGACCGGTTTCGCCAGGCTCGCTGGCATCGACAGACTGGTAACACTATTTTAAACTTTGTCCTTTATATACATACAGATCAGGGGTGGTAAACATGATTCTATACAAAAATAATCTTCAAATATTTATGTAAAATTTTTCTGAATTTAACTATTTATTACAGGTATTCTTGGAGGTTCGTGTTTAATACAAGGGGTTTTAATTTTTATTATCTCTTACGTATTCATATATACATTTTTTCAAAAATTATATACGAATACGTAAGAGATAATAAAAATTAAAACCCATTGTATTAAACACGAACCTCCAAGAATACCTGTAATACCAATAGTTAAATTCAGAAAAATTTTACATAAATATTTGAAGATTATTTTTGTATAGAATCATGTTTACCACCCCTGATCTGTATGTATATAAAGGACTAAGTTTACAATAGTGTTACCAGTCTGTCGATGCCAGCGAGCCTGGCGAAACCGGTCGCTGTCTAAATAAAGACAAAAGTGGAAGTAGTTAAAAAACATCGTTTTATTTAATTATTATAATATTTGTTAAAACAAAAGTATAAACGTTCCAAAATAAATCTTTATAACATCTGTCAGATCATGTAAACAATTGTATAATATTTTAAATATGTAGCTTTATTATATGTATCACTGAAGAAGGACTGGTTGTCCGAAACATGTCTGTGTAATTTAATTTTTTTTAATGTAAGTATTGTATAAACAAAGTGTATAAAAAAGAAAAAGAGAAATAAAGCAATTACAACCCAAAGTATGGCGAATATAGAAGAAACTAAAATCCTTGGTTAAAAAAATATTTCGTTAGTGTAAAATAATGAATTTAATTTTAATTTATTGTTTCTTGAACAATGATGTAAAACTACATATTAAATAATTAATACGAATGAAATCGTCTGTTTTATGCAAGTTTTATTATATTTTATGCTAATGACATGTTTCGCCTGTCTAATGTAACGAAAAATCCGAAACAAATAAGCCGGAATTCGTTGTAAACCTTATTTTTAGCACATTGGGGAAAATTTGCTGGTCGAAACGTTTGGCGACATTTTTTTTTTAGCTCATTTGCGAAAATCGATCGTCCGATCTGTGCCGAATGAGTTAAAAAAAATGGTCGCCAACGATTTCGATATTTGTTTTGCGTTTCAATATTCGGCTTCAATTTAGTTGAACAATCTCGTGGACCCCCAAATTTATTACAATTGTCGACCCCTTGCAAGTTGTCGTATACCCCTGGGGGTCTATATAGACCACTTTGTGAATCACTGATATACATCATAATGTCTTAGACAGGTGTTGTTGGACATTTGATAATACCTTAGACAGGCGAAACATGTCATTCATAAAAAATATACTAAAACGATCTTCGTGGCAGAGTAGTAAGAGCTCTGACTGCCATACTGAAGGTCCTGGGTTCGATTCCCAGCGATGGCAATGTGATTGGTAGATAGATATTGGCGATAGATTAGCTTTCTTTAATTGTATACAGTAATTGGGTTCAAGCTACCTGTTGTAGGTACCTATACAAAAAAAATCTAGAAAACATACGTATTTATTCGTATTAATTATGAAGATTATGATAATTTAATAAATCGTCAATTCAAGAGATGACTGACCAGTCTGCTGATGCCAGCGAACCTGGCAAAATCGGTCGCTGTCGAAATAAGGACAAAGGTGGAAGTAGTTATTATCAAAAATATGATATTTTTGTAAAATATTTGGAAGAAGGAAAAATGCTGTAGAAATAATTTGAAACCATCTGAAATCAAATTCACAGGGAAAGTGTTTGACGTTTCTCATTCAATCCAAATTTGACAAGTATATTATAATGTAAAGAGGCAAAAACTCGAATGTCATCAAGAAAGGGTACGAAAATATTTTAAATGGAATAGAGCGAGAGGGTAATATGGGTCGGCATAAGAACACCATTGTGCACTGCCATTTTAGCTTTTTTGGATATGTTTTTGTTTGCGACGACAACTTTAAGTGCACCGTTCACTTTGTTGCCTGCCCCAACCCTTCTTTCAATATCCCTCTCCACTCTCCCATATTTTGTGAACATACTACCTACATACACAAACTCATCTACTTGCTCCAAATTTTCACCATTCACGCTAATGTTGCAGAATGATTTCTTCTTTTTCAAAAATCGTTACATGGTATACCTAAATATGTATTTTTTTAATTGTTTAAAATTAAAGGTACTCCTTCTTTCAATATCCCTCTCCACTTTTGTAAACATACTACCCAAATACACGAACTCATCTACTTACTCCAAATTTTCACCATTCACCATTATTATTTATTTATAAACATACAATAGTTACATTGTATTCCCATGAGTAGAAAACTCATTATGGGACAAAAGGGATAGTTGCATATAAAATAATTATAGGACATTCTTATAAATTGACTTAAAACTAAAAACTGTCGAAAAGATTGTTGCAGACTGTCATGATTTCTTTTCTTTCAAAAGTCATATAAATAAATCTATGTATACTCATATGGAAATAGTTCTGTTAGCGCGGTAATTTGTCAATTATCAACACTCGCCTGTGAAATCACCAACAAAATCCTTTGTGGCTGTCCTATGCCGCTTCGGTCCGCTCACGGCTTCATTCCCCGCCATTGCGATTTATTTTTGGACGTCAAATAAAAATACGAAGTAAACACGCAATGAAGAACACAGGGAAAGAGTTTCGCTCCTAGATATCGCCGCCCGAGTGACAGCCGGCCGCCATTTTAAAACATTCCTCGGTGACATTCGAATTTCGGATCGAAAAAAACGCGCGGATATCATCGATAAACGCATACGGCAAATGGCGCGCGAGTAGTTTTCTGCCGTCTTTTGTTTACATACAATTTTGGCGCCTAAAACAACAGCGCAACACAATATTTATACTCTCTCAGTGCCGTTAAACCAATCTATTGTGCTCCACTTTTATTGTCTGTGTTTATTTGTGTCGGATTTAATGAACTAATTTGTGTTTTCGTGAAGATCTTGTGTTGATGAAAGTTCGGTTTGAGGTTAAGTTACATCTTACGGCGCCGTGTATCGAAGGCGGCCATTTTGGATTTTCTATTTTTGAATGGTTGTCGAGATTTTTGCGTGTCTGAATATTTGGGAGTTCCGTGGATTGCGCTTTATCTAAATATTATATAGTTTAAATAATATCGAGTTAATATTATAAATCATTCAATATATTTTAAAACTATAATTAATTTAAATACATATAACAGTTTTATTGTATTCCCATTAGTAGATAACTCATAATGGGACAAAAATGATAATAATTATAGAACAAACACACAAACAAACCATCACGCCGTTTCCCCGTAGGGGTAGGCAGAGAGAATGGACCGCTACACTACTCTATCCTGGCACACCTATCTAGATTCCTCCACATGCATACGTTGATTCTTCCGACTTCTAACATGACCAACCTTTAAAATTTGATTAATTTGGTCATGGCATGTTTTCCTCAGTCTACTTTGACTCCGTACTCCATTTACATCATTTACGTATACTTTCTTAACCATTATTTCTCCATCCATGCGCTCCATATGTCCGAACCAACGCAGCGATCCTTTCATAATTTTGTTCATAATACATTCCTTCCTTATATCAGCATTTAAGATTCTGTCGTATATCGTTCGACCACACATACGTCTTAATTATAGAACATTTAGAAAATTGTAAAAACATAGACTTAAAATCAATAACATCTTACAAAATTTCCATTTCATTATTTTCATTACCTTATTATCTATATATTTTTTAAATCCACTAATTTAAATGCCACCGATCGGAAGTCGCTGTGAGCTAAAAAAAAGATTGCGACCAACTTCCTTCTAGATAAAAATGTGTCACGTTTTCATTTTTATGAAAACCGTAACCAACGCTTTTTTAAAATATAAATTCCACCCACTTGCGAAAAAGGTTCGCCATCCCTGTCCTATACCACCACCTGAATTTATTCATACTCCACTATGTGTAAGATTTTATTCAGTGTACATATAGTTTTAATTGACTTCTAAAAACGAGGTTTTCATAAATACATTTTACTCTCAAAATAAAATAGAATTGACGTATCGATGATATTTGGTACTTTTGGATTTCATGAGTTTGTCAATCATTGGTCTAAGAGATTTTTTAGAGGTGTTTGAGAGATTTTTTGAATAAATCCAGTAGAAATGAGATATCTTAGACGAATGTTTGGATACTCTGTGTATGATAGAGTGTCGAATGAAAATATAAGAATTGAATGCGGTTCGAAAGATGGTGTTCTTCTTCAGCTTATCGCCGTCCACTCTTGGACGAAAGCCTCCTCCATGTCCCTCCATGTCGATCTCTTCTGCGCAGTCTGCATCCATAGCACTCCAGCGTATCGTTCCAGGTCATTCCTCCACGAGAGGAAGACCACAAATGAGGTGGAGGGAAGGTGTTATGAACAAAATAATGAAAGGATCATTAAGTTGGTTTGGACATATGGAATGAATGAATGAAGAAAGAATGGTTTAAAACATATATGTAAACGATGTAAATGGAACCAGAAATAGAGGAAGACCGAGGAAAACGTAGCACGTCAAATACATAAAATATTGAATGTCGGCCGTGTGAGGAGTCAGAGAAATTGACGCGCGTGCATGACACGATGTATGAATGTTGAGGAATCGAGAGAAATATGTCAGGAAAGGAAAGTGTGGCAGTCCATTCTTTCTGCCTACCCCTTCGGAGAGACGGCGTGATGGTTAGTTAGTTAGTTAGTTAGTTGTTTGAGAGGTCTATTTTACACTGCATTTTATTTACTTTCGTCCATCATTTGCTATTTAACTGCTTTATTTACGTACTTAAGTGTCGATACAAGAATTGGAATATATTAAAATTTGAATTTGGATCTCGGACATTCTAAAATCAAAATAACGGACAATCGTGAGTGTGGTGCAATGCGAGTTTCGTGACAAGACCAACAATGAAGACTGGGGGGTGCTCGGAGGAGCACACGACCTTGGAGCAACCTTGCGACCTGGCCATCGACCTCTCCTGCCAGGAGGACATGCTGCTGGTGACGATACACGTGGAAGATGGAGGGCGCAGGCCCTACGTGCCGCCTCCTATCTGGGGTAAGACGAATATTTCTTGGAAATAAAATATTAAGAGACAAGAAAAAATCTAAGATAATCTGAATCTGAAAATTAAATATCTTCAACCATAAACAAATGTGGCGATATTTTTTATATGTAAAACGTGCAGTGCACAATGGTGTTCTTCTACCGACCCTTATGTGTGGAAGCGAAGCATGGAACTGGCAAAAGAAGGATGAAAGTAGAATAAATGCAGTAGAAATGAGATCTTTTAGACGAATGTGTGGATGCTCTGTGTATGATAGTGTCGAATGAAAATATAAGAAGTGAATGCGGTGCGAATGATGGTGTCATGAACAAAATAATGAAAGGATCATTAAGATTGTTTGGACATATGGAAAGAATGAATGAAGGTAAAAAGGAAATGGTAAAAAAATTATATGTCAATGCTGTAAATGGAACCAGAAATAGAGGAAGACCGAGGAAAACGTGACACGATCAAATAAATTAAATATTGAATGTCGGCCATGTGAGGAGTCAGAGAAATCGACGCGCGTGCATGACACGATGTATGAATGTTGAGGAAGCGAGAGAAATATGTCAGGAAAAAAAGGTGTGGCAGTCCATTCTTTCTGCCTACCTCTTCGGAGAGACGACGTGGTGGTTAGTTAGTTTGTTAGTTAAAACGTCTACTTTTAGAAAAAATGAGATTGTAATTTTTAGATAACGTGGACGTTAACACTGTGGAATTCCATAATGATGAATTTTTATGAATTAAAATACGTTTTTTTACACTTTTGAGTTATTTTTCTCGACAAGTTTCGAAGGCTATATAAAAATAGTAATTTTAGTAAGGTATTGATATCCTCTTTTTATATTTATAATTATACATTCAATGGACCGTGAATTCTTCTATAAATTAATCGATAAAAACATTGTGTAAAATGTGCCAATGTGTATAAAAATGTGGACTTAATTTTCCTCTGGTTTTTATTTCTTACGATATACTCGTATTATTATTTTTGAAAGTCCACTAGGAGCCTAAAAAAAGGTTAATTTTGTTAAATAATAACAATAATAATTATTACATTTTAAAGTTTACCAAAATTATAGTGGTAAAAACATCACCCAAGTTATTTAACATTTAATGTTGCCAATTTTTAAATTGATTTAAATGCTAATTCTGTAATATCTCGAATCATGAAAAAATGTCATATTCCACTTTCAAAAATAATGGCCCAAATATTTAAAATATAAATAACTTTGTATATACATCAGAAGAATTGCAATATTTTGTTCAAACATCGTTTAAATAATTAAATATTTTTATTTTCATTAGATTTAAAAATACCATAAATTTTTATTACAATCTAGCGGTAGAAATCAGAAATATAAACATTTTTTAAAACGGATCGAATCTTTGATAAAAGTTTCATGCTTTTCGTAAGATGTCGGTAATTTTTAGCTCATATCGAAAATTAAATTTATTTCTAATTATGCTTTTAAATTAATTGTTGTAACAGGATCATATCAAGATATTTTTTCTATCATAAAATATCTAATTGAGAATCATTATAATTGTTATCCGCGTTTTAAAACTTTTGTATACCAATAAAATATATAAGAAAATTGTACTACCATCTAGCGGTCGAAAATTACACCTAAAGAAATGGATCGAGTCTTTGCTAAACGTTACATGTTTTTATTCATAAGATGTCTAGCTTTTACAATTAGATTTAATCGAAAATAAAATAATTATTAAATACCTATGACATTGAAGGCGACGAACTACGTGTTGGTGTCGAGAATGTATGAGGTATGCAAGTGGAACGATTTAATGACGAATGTCGGAAAGTAAAAAGTACTGTAGAGTGGAAGAAAGGATTATGAACAAGATTATGAAAGGATTACCTCTTTGATTTGGACACATAGAACGCATGGGTAAAAAAGGATGATTAATAAAGTATATGTTAACAATATGATTGAGGAAAATATGGCAAAACCAAGTTAAACAAATTTAAAAGGTCGGCCATGCTAGAAGTAGTTTATTCTTACAGGGAAACGGCGTGATGGTTTGTTGTAGTTGACATTAACCGTTTAAGTACCGTGATATTCTAGGCTTAGAAACATGTTTTTAATTATTAAAAAAAAATAGGCCTAATGGATTTTATGCATTATGTTTAAAGTTTACATATAAAATGATATATCAAGTTTAAATTTTTCAAGTTGCATTATCGAAAATTCGAATATTTGTTTTTTCTTTCAGGGTTGTCACAAGCATAAATAAATATAATTTTTATATGTAAAATAAAAATATTTTTTGAAAATAAACATTTAAAAATCCAAGTATGTTGTATCAGTTCTTGTCTATTATCACTTGAAATTTAATTCTTTCAAGTGATATCCTTTTGATCCTTTATATCAATATCACCATAAGTGGTAACCCTAGTGCTCGACTTCTACAAAAATCCATTTTTCAATAAGATCGAACAATGTCAGAAGGTTCAATTTGTTTGCAGAGATAGCGTATAGATGTCGCTAGCCATATTTTTTTTTATTAAAATTCCTACCAGAATCACTTACGGTATTGATGGTGCGCCTACGTAGCGGCCACCAGTGGCCTTACGGTATTGAAGTGGTTAAAACCAGTGGATTTGTTTGATGAGTTGCGTTATATGATAACTCTTTGTTTTATTGTTTTATTTGTTAAATAAAGTACGGCGAGACATAGAAGGATAATAGGGTAGATTAAATGTGGTCTGGCACCCCCCTTGCTGTTGTCGTTTTTCTTTAAATGTAAGCCCCGGGAGGACTGGGGACAGGCCCAGGGAGTGTACGTGCGAGGCTGGCGAAAGAGCGCTGCTACGTCCTATAACAGCTTCGGGTATGTGGCGGGAACTTTTATGTTCCTCTTTTAAAACTCTTTGCCTCACCTTTCATCAGTCTTTTTTTAATTTTTATTTTATTTAATTTATTTAAAAAAAAATCAAATTGGGTTATATGGACACATTTTTAGATCTTACTTGTAATCATATAACGTTTCAGGTATATATTAAATTGATTTGTAGTGAGACTCCTTGTGTCTTTAGGTAGTTCATTGTAAAGTTTCAGTCCATTGTTCAATATCCTTGATTGTCCTGTCTTAGTTCGTGCATTCGGCAAGTGATATCTGTCACAGTTCCTGGTCTAGTTATCTGAATTTTTGGTTGATTTGTAACTGCTGTCTATTGTCTTTTCCATGGTCATTCTGTGTATAATTTTTAAGGTCTCGAATTTGGTCAGGTCTAATATGTCCATTTGTTTGTCTGTATACTTGTATGGTTGGGGTAAAATAGTTAATGTTATAAGCTAATTTTGCTATTTTTGTTGTCTTTGGAGTCTAGAGATGTCCTTTTGGTTTCCTGTCCCCCAGAAGGGAATCATATATGAGGCCGCCAGAGCAAGAGTGGTCTAACCCCAAATTTAGACAATGGAGATAAATGCGATTGAAAATTTGACGTTTTTTCCCCATTTTTTTTTTAAAACTATACGGGTTAGGGTCTTCATTAGAGATAAACCTTGTTTGTTTGGTGAATGTCTTTAGAATAGTATTTTGAAATATTGGGAAATATAATGTTTAAGGATATTTTTTGATGGTTACTTATAATAGACCACATTTGACTCCATATATTTTGATTTTTTGTCAGAGCAAAAGAAGTATTTATGGCGATATCTATGTTTCTACTTGGAAATGGTGGTTAGATTAATTTTTCTTTTATAGTAGGTCACAAATAGGTGTGGGTTAGACCAGTAACTCAATTTTTCAAAAAATGTTGGTTAGACCACTCTTGGTCCTAGTGGCCTCATATGTCAGTCGGCTTTTAACATACGCTTCGTACATCATAAATTTTTCTTTTCTTGGTATGTAATTTTGTGTTTTGTAGAAGAGTGAGTATAGTGTTGCCAACTTGTTTGTTAGGTCGTCTATGTGTTAGTCCTGGGTACTTAACGTAGTCGAGTTCGTTGCTATCGAATTTTTGAAAACCTTGGTATGTAGTATATTTTTATATTTTTTGTATCTCTTCAGAAAATCAGCGTGTTTTTCTGTCAATTGATTAATAGGGCAGATTAAACTGGTGATTTGTCGTATGTTTGAGTTGTTTAGATAACTGAGTTTTCTTGGCAGGCGCCGGTCATCTGTCTCTCTATAATCTGTAACGTTTTTGCAAGGAAAGAAAAAAATATCCACTCTTCGTATTTTTACAGATGATTAGTTTAGCTTTAGAAAATATTTCAATGTTTCTCTTGACTTACGACAAAGAGAATCGAATTTTGTAGAATGTTATTGTAAATATATTAGTTCGTGTATTTGGGTAGTATGTTTTCAAGAGATGAGTGAGTGGAGAGGGATATCGAAAGAAGGGTTGGGGCAGGCAACAAAGTGAATGGTGCACTTAAAGTTGTCATCGCAAACAAAAACCTATCCAAAAAAGCTAGAATGGCAGTGCACAATTGTGTTCTTCTACCGACTCTTATGCATGGAAACGAAGCATTAAGCTGGCAAAAGAAGGATGAAAGTAGAATAAATGCAGTAGAAAAGAGATCTCTTTGACGTTTGTGTGGATACTCTGTGTATGATAGAGTGTCGAATGAAAATGTAAGAAGTGAATGCGATGCGAATGATGGTGTTATGAACAAAATAATGAAAGGATCAATAAGATGGTTTGGACATGTGAAAATAATGAATGATGAAATAATGGTTAAAAAAATATATGTTAACGATGTAAATGGAACCAGAAATAGAGGAAGACCGAGGAAAACGTGGCACGATCAAATAAATCAAATATTGAATGTCGACCATGTGAGGTGTCAGAGAAATCGACGCGCGTGCATGGCACGATGTATGAATGTTGAGGAAGCGAGAGAAATTTGTCAGGAAAGAAAAGTGTGGCAGTCCATTCTTTCTGCCTACCCCTTCGGGGAGACGGCGAGATGGTTAGTTAGTTAGTTAGTTATTATATATAGTACGTTGTAGAGAGGTGATAAAAACGGATTCGTATATAATCAATGACAACAACAACAAATCATCACGCCGTTTCTCCGCAGGGGTAGACAGAGAGAATGGACCGCCACACTACTCTATCCTGACATACCTCTCTAGCTTCCTCCACATTCATACATCGAGTCATACACGCACGTCGATTTTTCCGGTTTCTGACATGACCAACCTTTAATATTTGATTAATTTGTTCATGCCATGTTTTCCTCGGTCTACCTCGACTCCGTACTCCATTTAGATCGTTAACGTATACTTTTTTTTAACCATTCTTTCTTCACCCATGCGCTCCATATGTCCGAACCAACTCAGCGATCCTTTCATAATTTTGTTCATAATACCTTCTTTCGCTCTACATTCCGTTCTAATATCAGCATTTGATATTCTGTCGTACATCGTTTTACGACACAAACGTCTTAGGGACCTCATCTCTACCGCATTTATTCTGCTCTCATCTTTCTTCTGCCAGTTCAGGACCAGAACTCCATTGTGAACGGCCATTTTCGCTTTTAATTAATAAACTCTTGTTTCCAATAACTATTTTTAAAGCTTCATTCACTTTGTTACCCGCACCAACCCTTCTTTCAACATCACTGTCCGTTCGGCCATCCGCTGTGAACATGCTACCTAAATACATATATAATCAATGAGATGTAAAAATTACAAATCTGTGGGGTGATTACCCCAAAGAAAGTAAGTGATTTGATCAAATCTCTTAACTGTTTCATTTAATCTGTTTGAATAAAAATCACAAACTTTACAGACATATAATTCCAGACCGTTTGCAATTACATAATAATAATTTATAAGAGAAGCAGTACGTCTGCATTACTGACCCTATCGGTCCACGGTATACGGAGCATTCTGCAGTATATCCACATCTCGAACGCTTCCAACCGGTTAATTACAATCATTTTCAGAGTCCAGGTTTCGCAGCCATATAGTAGAACAGACCATTAGTTAGAAAGTTTCAATCCTGGGATTGGTTTGCAGCAATTTCTTCTATTCTTCTCCTCCATTCTTCCCTGTCTTGTGCGGCTCTTTTGAAATCTGCATATGACGAGCAGCGCACGTCCACCAACAGTTCCTCCAGGTACTCTCGGCGTGGGCGTCCCCTAGAGTTTGTCCCCTCGGTCATACCTTCCATTATGGCATGCAAGAGGCCTTCTTGACGTATTACATGGCCGATCCATCTTGCACGCCTTTCGGATAAGGTCCTGAGCAGGTGCCTTCCTCCTTTGATTCCTTGAAGAACTTCCTCATTCGTGATGTGGTCTCTCCGGGAAATTTCTAATAGTCTTTTATAGGACCACATCTCAAAAGCCTCTAGTCTCCGCTTATCTCTTTCGGATAGGGACCATGTCTCGCAGCCGTACATCAAGATACTCCATACATAGGTCTTGATGAGGAGTATTCTAAGTTTTAGATCTATATTATTTTATTCAATATTTGAACAAACCATATATAACATTAATTTAATCATTCTTTGTCGGTGGAAGCTAGAGACGTGTGTCAGAATAGAGTAGTGTGGCCGTCGATTCTCTCTGCCTACATCTTCGAGGAAACAGCGTAATGGTTTGTTCTTGTATGTCTTCATTGCATGAAACTAAAGGTATTTTTCTATTTTGTCAAAAGTTCTGTAATAAAGCTTATATTCCTATATTTTGTTGTTTACCAAGTTTTTATAGTGGAAATGCAGCTGAAAATAATTCGTCAAATGAAAATAGTTTTCCGAGTCCTTGAAATGTGTGATTCTGAGTTTGATATTTGCGAAACGCTTCACTTACGCTAGAAGACGTAAATTTGAAAACATGTGCAATCCATCACATTCAAGATATTCCTGAATTAATCCAATATCACACCTCATGCCATAAAGTTTTAAGGGGTAATGTGTAACATATAAAATAAAAATTAGAATTTTCATGAATTGTAAAACTATTTTTCCACATGTGAGGTTATTTTTATCGACAAGTTTCGAATATACTATACCTTTATAATCAATAGAACGATATAAACACTTTTTTACCGTTGTTTTGACTACTCAAAGGTGGAAAAAAACAGTGTTTTAATTCACACAAAAATCATTAACATGTTCGATCCTTTATTTCCTTTTTGGATATGAACGGTAAACGTCGGGTTTTTATTTATTTAAAGGACCGTGGATTCTATATGAATAAGAAAGGATATTTTTTAAAGTTTCTCTTTTTTGGATTTCAGATTTAGAGTTGGCAAAATAATTTATTCTTCTTCTTCTTCTTCAATGTTGTAGACCTTTGTGGTCTGTTCTCCAAAGTGTTGCTCCTCCTGTGAGGTAGATTCCCAGCTGTCCTTGCATCTTTTAGAAGGTCTTCCACGAGGACGAGTCCCATATGGCCGATTATGCAATGCAATATAGGAGAGTCTGGTGGTGTCCATTCTTTGAACATGACCGTCCCTTTTTCGCTATCTGCCCCATCTTATAATATGCCCCACCTTAAAATTAATCTTTTTCATATTTCGTACCCAATTTCATAACTTGCATATTTTGTTCTATTATACTTTCTAACCGATCGCGAATATCAATCAGATGCAGCGTTCACATTTAGATTTAAAACACGTCTTAATGCGTCCTTGAGGTGATTACATCCCAAAAACTATGCTTTAAAAGTTAGCATATTATTATTATTATTAGTAGTATATTCAATTCAATGTAATTATTAAATAGTCCATTGTTTTGGCCGAAACACTTTGATATTTTAACATTTTATAACTGTTAATTCAAAAACTTTGTTTTATATCACAAATTGTATTTATTTTACTTTACGACAGCTGTTTCATCAACCAATGTTCACATCATGGTGTTACAATTTTTATACTTCAAAGAAAAGCTTTTTTATTCAAAATGGACCCATTAAACAAGACATTATTTTTTGTTTACATGTAAATATATATATCATTTGATATATATATTTCTGTAACACCTGATGATGTGAACATTGGTTGATGAATCAGCTGTCGTAAAGTAAAATAAATACAATTTGTGATATAAAACAAAGTTTTTGAATTAACAGTTATAAAATGTAATTATTGATTTTCGGTCACTGGTTTCTTATCTCGTACGTATATGTTCCATCAGACGCAGCATCACTCGTCGACAAGATGCATATTAGCCGAGATGCATGAATTGGATTTTGCAATATCCTGAAAGATAAAGCTGATTCGCGTATTACCCGGGACAGGAAAGAGATATATATATACAAAGATGGCTAGAGAGATATCGAGTGTTAGATAAATGTTGAATGGTAGCCAGACATATTTACGTGTCAGATTTACTTTACCCCATCGATAAATTAATTTATTTTCCAAACCTGTAATCTTCTTCTTCTTTCGGTGCAGTGCCCTCTAATGATAAATTTGTTTTTGAAGCTGACACAGAGCTACTCACTTACAATATTATGGCATCATCAGGTGTTACAATAAACTGATGATGCCAACATCGGTTCACGAAACAGCTGTCGCGACACTCTCAGTGAATAAAAATAAATTGTGATATTATAACATTATTTAAATTTTAACAGTAATAATGTTGAAGTATCATAGTGTTTCGGCCAAAATAATGGACTAAATATTTATCAATCAAAGCCAAATGACCGTTCATAATGGATTTATTATACCAACCCTGATGTATGGAAGTAAAGCGTGGAACTGGCAGAAGAAGGATGAAAGCAGAATAAATGCGGTACCCGTGAGATCCCTAAGACGTATGTGTGATAAAATAATGTACGACAGAATTTCAAAAGCTGATAAGGAAGGAATGTAGAGCGGAAGAAAGCATTATGAATAAAATTATGAAATGATCACTGCGTTGGTTTGGGCATGTGGAACGCATGGATGAACGAATTGTGGTTGAAAAAGTATACGTTTACGGTGTGTATGGAGCACGAGGTCGTGGCAGACCGAGGAAAAATTAGCATGACCAAGTTAATCGAATTTTAAAGGTCGGGCATTTTAAAAGTCGGAAGAATCGAGAAGAATTGCGCGTATGACTATGGAGGAAGCTAGAGACGTGTGTCAGGATCGAGTAGTGTGGCGGTCCATTATTTCTGCTTACCGCTTCGTAGAAACGGCGCGATGGTTTGTTGTTGTTGTTGTTATTGTAGATATACCCTTCTAAAACATGATTTTGTATAGAAATTTAATCCTCAAAATAATTCCGCTTTGTACGATGATATGGCTCTTTTGACCTCAATGCAGTTCTGACGACGCATATGCTTAATTTAAGCTGCAAAATGTACTCAATTCATTTGTGTCATGTAAACAAAAAATAATGCCTTGCTTACTCGGTTCATTTTGAATAAAACAGCTTTTCTTGATGTATAAAAATTGTACTTAAAGATAAGTGAATTTAATACTTCTGATTTTGAAATTTTGGTTTGGTTTATGTGGTGCTCCTGTAAATTTGGCGATATTTCGTGTATGAGTGAATTGTTTTGATTAATTTAATTGTTGCCGCACTTTATAATAGTCAATTGTGATACGTAATACGTTTGTACTGTTTTGCTGTTAAAATTATGTAAGTTTTTTCGTTTTTATAAAGAATTTTGACAGGTGGAAAAATAAATTTTTCATTTGTTCCAATGACAATTTGAATAATTTCTTCAATTTTATTTTTAAGTTCTTGCTGGTTAAGTGCCTAATTACAGATAATTAAAAAAACGGTGGATACGTGTAACATAAATTAAATAAACACAAAAGTCCGGATCGTCCATGTCAACATGTGCAACATCAAAAAAACATTATGTGTTATTACATTATGTGCTAAATCAAAAAACGGTGGATACGTGGAACATAAAATAAAAAGACAATATGTGCACCATCTAAAAAGAACATTTTGTGTTAAATTATTTTTATTTTGTTATTTTATTTTATATCATTGTATTTTATATTATTTGTTTTAGATTTATTTTGTGGGTGTTGGACCATCGAAGTGTGCGCGGGATATGCCTATTGGTGATTTATTTTCTCACTACGATAACATATAGGCAGTGGCGCTTCTTCCATACAAGCCGAAAAGCCGGGCTTGCCTTAAAAAATCTATAATAAAACGATGTTTTTTTTAACGCTTTTGAGACGTCTACGATTAAAATAGTATTTTGAATTTTCGCGCGGGTTAAAACGATTTAATTAGTCGCGTTGCAAATGACTCCGCTGACATGCGCAGAAATGACCTAAGTGTATGTTTTGTCCCACTCATACGCGCCGTATTTTATTTCACTCTTACGTAGGTATGATGCCCGCGAAAACGCCTACGTCCACATGTTTTGTTTCATGTTTTCGACGGGCTTCATATTGGGCATGCAAAATATAAAGGGGTCTTTGTCGCACTTACGTATTTTTGACTATAGCTAGGTGCATATATACCAGAAGATATCTACAATTTTTTGTATAGATTTGATGCCGGGCTTTATCACTCTGAAGTATGTTACTATTCGATGTGTCACGAACTTTATTTATATTGGCAGAATGTTATCTGTCATTTACGTTATGTGCAGAAATGTAATGAAAAGAAAGACTATGTCATTTCTTTACGAACATTTATTTATAATTCGTGTTTCGGTGTCAACAAAATTATTATTATTGTCTATTTCTTCTTCTTCTTCTTCTTTTTGTCCTGTCACACCTCCGTGGTGCATAGGGCCTCAAGGAATCTTCTCCACCCCACTCTATCGCATGCCTGATGCTTAACATCGTCCCAAGTGAGACCTGCTGCCTTAACCTCGTCCTGCAGGGTTCTTCTCCAGGTGGCTCTAGGTCTGCCTCGCTTTCTCTTTCCCCCATAGGGGACCAGTCTAGTGCGCCCTGAGCGATGCAGGCTGGGTTCCGTCTCAGAGTGTGACCGATCCACTGCCATTTGCGCCTAGCGACTTGTTCTCTAATTGGCTTTTCGCCTGCTATGGTCCAGAGAACGGCATTTGACACTGTTTGGGGCCAATAGATTTTGAATATTGAGCGAAGGCACCTATTTATAAACACCTGGAGTTTACCAATAACGTCTGCGGTAGACTTCCAAGTCTCACATCCGTACAGCAGTACGCTTTTAACGTTACTGCTGAATACTTGGAGCTTGAGCTTTCTCGAAATGATACCGGAGCGCCATACAGGGCGAAGCATAGCGAAAGCTCCCCTTGCCTTGTCAAGTCTGCTGGCTACATCCTCCTCCGTACCTCCTGAGCCTATTTATTATTAATTATATTTCTTCTTGTGTTTGTAAATACATTATTATATTATACAAGAAAATGAGTTTGATGACGCAGAAAATTATTTTTTGTATGGATTTAAAATGCGCCTAAAATGGGATTTAAAATAAATTAATTCACAAAATTAATTTAGGAATAAAAAACTTTTTTAATCCGCAAAAATACATTATCGTGACCCTCTACTAATATTATAACACAAAAAAGTCGGACGGGCTTGCCTTACTGGTTGACCCTAGGCACGCCACTGCATATAGGGTGTTTTTCTTAGAGGTATACAATCTTCTTCTTCTTCTTTTTGTCCTGTCACACCTCCGTGGTGCATAGGGCCTCAAGGAACCTTCTCCACCCGACTTTATCGCATGCCTGATGCCCAATATCATGCCAAGTGAGGCCTGCTGCCTTAAACTCGTCCTGCAGGGTTCTTCTCCAGGTGGCTCTAGGTCTGCCTCGCTTCCTCTTTCCCCACATAGGGGACCAGTCTAGTGCACCCTGAGCGATGCAGGCTGGGTTCCGTCTCAGAGTGTGATCGAGGTATACAATACATATTCAAAATGAAAAAATACACATTAAAATAATGTTAATGGCTATGATACTGGCTTTATTTAATAGATAATTTTATGCCATTATTGTTTAAATATGATTTCGGGCATACAAGCGCCATGGCTAGCTCGAATGTAGCGCAATCCTGAAATCCCATTTTCGACAATTGTCGTCTTTGTGGATGCGTATTATCCACTAGAGTGTACGCGGTGCGAAAACGATCCATGGTCATCCAAATAACTTGCTCGGATGGACGATTATGTTGACCGTAAAATGGACGTAGTGCACGATAAGTTTGGCGAACCAAACCATGATTTTCAAAATAAATTTGCACAATTCGCAAGCACTGTGTCAAAATGGCAAAACGTACTGACTACAAATCAACTGTCAATTGTCAAATCGACAGTCTGTAGAAACAATGTTGCCAGTTTAAAAACCAAACCTTTAAAAAACACACTATAGAAAGAGATATAATATGTTCGTCTTGTTGTAATAAACTACACATTAAAGAGTGTATGAGTATTTTGAGCAAATTTTTATTCTTTATCACTAAAGAAAAACTTTCTTTGCCAAGTTATATTTAAATCTTCTTTTAAGACTTAATGATGTTAAAAATTCTTTATTGCATATATAAACAGATATACGAGTATATTTTCACTGCATTCGCTTTCGTACAAGATGAAATAAAATCACGAAAAACGTTTTTAAGAATTATCATGAGCCGTCTGTCATCCACTGCTGAATGTAGGCCTCTCCCAAAAGCACGCCACCATCCCCTATCCATTGCCGCTCCCATCCATCCATGTCCAGAAATCCACTTCAGATCGTCGGTCCAGCGGGCAGGGGGATGTCCAACTCGAGAAATTCATTTTTACGAACGACTCAAAATGGTGAACTATGAATTATTAAAAAGAGTCGGCTCACTTTGCTGATCGGAACCGTTCAGCTCAGATCTCTTAAGTGATTCATTTTGCCCATCCCTATCCAGGACTGTCTGGGTGAAGTCTGGTGAGACCCTGTCTCTTTTGAGACTCATTCGAATGAGTCCAATCCTCGTTAACTTTGGTCTGCCATGTCTTCCGGGTTGATGATCCTCTTCCATTACCCTCCTTGTATCATGGTCGACTGGGCGCCGTATAACGTGACCGTACCATCTCAGACGGTTCTCAGAGGAAAACATGTCGCTGGCAATAATAATAATAATAAATTGGATAATTTATAGAGCGCCATTTTTTATGAATTACTCATCTCAAGGGCGCTGTAGAAAATGCATCTATCATAGAACTTGTTAAAAAATAAACATATTTAGTATGTCTATTATGTTCACCATACTTCGTGTTGCAGATGTTTTATATTTTTCATTTGTTTATATTTTTGTATACAACATACACTTTAAAACACATTAAAATTAAACATCAAACATGTTTGAGTCTACCCAGCCCTTCCACAGTGATATTATATATTATTATATTTCTCCAATATTTTTCCCTAATGAGCATGACTCACCGTCTTAACAGTTTATTCGTGGTCCCGTCCCGTTCTCCACTCCACATTATATTTATTATTCAAAAAAATATATGTATAAATATTAATATTTTTAATAAATAAGCTTAAGTTATTATAACATGTATTGGAGACTCTTCATGCAGGTACCATATATCAAATATAAATAACTTCGCAGTATTTCTGTGGAGATTTGTGTTCGGTCGAATATTCGATGCTAACAATAAGAATAATAAACTTAGTTTAATAACCTACAAAACATATTTTATCGCCACGAATAAAATTGTCAATTTAGAAAATTCCAGAAATCGCTATCGAGCAAAATAAAATACCAGCGTTATATCAACGTCACATATTTCGGTATTCAACATCTTCACGAAGCCCGTGACAAGCGGGCAATGTTTTTTTAGAACAACTTTTTGATACGTAGGCGCCTGCATCTCTCAATGTCAAATGCTTAATCTGCTATCCGGGATGCTGCGGGAATATTTCTGACGGATACCTGTATCGCGCAAGACAGCGATAAAACGTAAGATAAAATGGCGATGCAATGACTCAAACAATTTTTCTTTTTATTATTTTAATAGATCTGACGATCTGTGGCACAGAAATCATGTCTCCTGGGATAATGAGGTCTAGCCGTCCTTCCATCTCTTAGGTGATCTTCCAGGTGATGGTATCCGGAAGGGATTTCGTAAGCGCCTGTATATGCGAGTCTGTCACTATCCATTTTGGCTACATGGTCCCTACAGTATCTTCTTCCGAATCTACTCCACCGAACGATATCCTCTTTTTCACAAGTTTTTCTTATGTCTGCGTTATGGACACGATCTCAGAGAGTTTTTCCAGTATTGGATCTTAGGACCTTCATCTCAGATGTTCTTAGTGGACCCTTGGTTCGTCAGTGTCGGCCCGCGTCTCTACGGCATGCAAGCAAGTCTTTTAAGTGCCGAGAAACTACGAGTGACCCAAAGAGCCATGGAAAGAGCCATGTTAGGAATAAGCCTAAGAGACAGAGTCAGAAACGATACGGGGAGAGAAAAAACAAAGGGTAGTAAAATGGCCAAGAAGACTGAATTGGAGACCATGGAGGGCAAAGAGAAGTGAAGGGTGACCGCAACTACGGTGGAAGAAGTCTTTTAAATTCTGACCTTGTTCTTCCAGATCAGATTATTCAGACACCCAGACACGGCATAGGGTTTATTTAATATAATTTATTTATTTCTTTCGTATATTTATTAATTTAAAATGTCTAAACACGAAGTGAGTGCTTCCTATGAAAATTTTATTAATTTAGAAATTACGTTTAGAGTATATGGAGTTCTAGTCCCGACCCTTACGTATGTACTCGTAATTGACATAAGAAGGATGAAAGAAGGATAAATGCCGTAGAAATGAAGTCACTAAGAAGAATGTGCAGAAAAACAATGTATGATAGAATATCTAATGATAAAGTAAGAAAAGAATGTAAAACGGATGAATGCGTTATAAATAAAATTAAGAAAGGGTCACTAAGATGGTTTGGACATATGGAACGAATAGATGAGGGAAGAATGGTTAAAAATATATATACAAGTAGTGTGAATGGGAACAGAAGTATAGGAAGGCCAAGGAACATATGGCATGACCAAATTAATGAATTACTGAAAGGCGGCCATGTTCGAAGTAGGAACAATCGACGAGCGTGCATGTCACGATGTGTGAATGTAGAAGAGGCGCGAGAATTATCCCAGAATAGAACAATGTTTGCCAGAATAAAAAGATAATTTGGACACATGGAAATAATGAATGAAGAAAAAATGGTAAAAAAATTATATGTTAACGATGTAAATGGAACCAGAAATAGAGGAAGACCGAGGAAAACGTGGCACGATCAAATAAATCAAATATTGAATGTCGGTCATGTGAGGAGTCAGAGAAATCGACGCGCGTGCATGACACGGTGTATGAATGTTGAGGAAACGAGAGAAATATGTCAGGAAAGAAAAGTGTGCTAACCCTTCGGGGAGATGGCGTGATGGTTAGTTAGTTAGTTAGTTAGAACAATGTGGCGATCCATCCTATCTCTCTACCCCTCCGGGGATACGGCGTGATGGTTAGTTAGTTAGTTAGTTACGTTAAGAGTACATAAAAAAAGTTTAATATACAACTATTTAAAGGGCGTAATCGGGTATACAGTAAATTAAAAAAAGTGATGCCTTATTTCGGCTTTAGGCGATTGTCTCAATAATTGGAAAGACGATATTTCGGCTTTAATGGCGCAAGAGGGTTAAGATTTCAAAATAGCAAATTCTTGATAAGTGAATCTGCGGGATGGGCATACGCAGCATCAGTCATCTAAATGTATCACCCGGGAGTCAAGAACACCTGTCCAACGTGAATTATTGCTGGCAGTAGTGATTTCACGTGAGGCCAAATTTATTTACCAAGTTAGCAAGGTAAACCTATGATTGATGTCCCCTGACGCGATTTTGAAATATAAATTATTTAATTGAAACAAATGAAGGTGTTTTCTAGAAGCTCTATATATTTTTTTATGATTATGAAGAATGTTTTGCCCAGTTAAGACATTATTAAATCCCTTAGCAAGCGAATCACGTCATTTCCATGCATTTTTTTTTAACAAGGCTTCGGCGGTATCAGGTTGTCTCAAGGATATAATATGGAAAACAAGTATATGAGAACTGACAGTAAGGTATAAAACCTGCGTAAGGCCTATACTGACATATATTAATTTGAGATCATTGAGACCAGAGCGGATACCACAAGAACGAAGGCTAAAGTACGGGTGGCAGAGATGCTGCTGACGCTGAGGATGATAACAGGAAGGACTATTCAAGATAGGGTGAGGAACACGGCTATCCGCGAGATCTCAAGGTGGAGGATGTCGTGAGATGGGGCAGATAACACAGAATATACTGGAATGCGCACGTGCAGAGGATGGATCCCACCAGAAACCCACACGCTGTGGCCCATCAGATTCCTGCCGGCTGCCGTCCCTCCGAAAGACCGCCTAAGAGATGGAGAGATAGTTGGGAGTCAACCTCCCAAGAGGGGTTAGCCTGATGTCAGGACCAAAGATATATAAGGAGAAGAAGAAGAAGAAGATTTATTATTATTAGAAAACAGACGTTTTCATTGGTATTAACTATTTAATACGGATTTTTACATCATATTCAATTCAATAAACAATAAAATGACAAAATATTAGCTACCTATCCCATGTCACGAGAATCAATATGATAGATATATCCTTTACATCGATTTGGCTCGCGTTGTAATGATGTAAAGAGCGATACAGCAAAAAAATAACAATCTCTTGAAAGAAGTTCATTTTAAGTAATATTTAAATAAAACGATTTTTTTAAATTATAACTACTTCCACTTTTACCTATATTTCGACAGCGACTGGTTTCTCATGGTTCGCTGTCATCAACAGATTAGTCTGGAAGTAGTTTTTAATGAAAACTCGTTTTATTTAATTGGCTTTTAAAATAATTGCGTTATTATTCATTGTCATCTCGCTGCCATCTCTTGGAGATGACCTGAAAATGGCAGCGAGCTTCCGAAACCGGTCGGTATTATAATATAAAAGTGTTATCTATGAATTTTATTTATTTGATCAACTGTTTTGAGAATTGGAAATGACAAATGAAAAAAACAAATAATAAAATAAAACATGTAGAAATACTCGAATATATGTTAATATTGAGAATGGAGAACAAAATTATATTTTAATACTCGTAAATATAACTGCACTTAGTAATTTTACAATACTTTTTACAGATATAATATGTTTCGATTATGACACAACCTTTTTCAATGTACAAAATTTAATTTTGTTAAAATTTAGTACATTGATAAGGATTGCGTCATAACCGAAACATGTCTGTGAAAAGTGTATTGAAGTGTTGTAAAAATACTAAGTGCTGTTAAATTTATTCAAATATGAATCCACAACACAAAGTGAAGGCGAATATAGAAGAAAACAAACTTATATAAAGGTTCGAAAAATCACGAAAATTTGACATTTGATATATTATTTTGAGGATGATGTCAGCATAAGTTGACGATACAGCTGTCGCAAAAAATAAAAATACATAAAACAAAGTGTTTTTAATTTAACAGTTTATTATATTTTACCTGTACTCAATAGATGGCCTTAAACCATAATATTGTTTGTAATGTCTGTTGAGTTAATAAATTGATTCGATTTGATTTCAATACTCGCCGACTGCATATTACAGATAGTATTCCTGTAATTTTGAACTCATTGAGGACTAGTTGTTCGTCCTTTTTGCTGTTCACGGTATCCCCAGTAACGTGCCTATAATTCTTTTGCTAAAATTATAGAAGTCAGTGAAGAGGGCAATTACTCAAGAGAGAAAAGAATGATGAAAGAAATGATGATCTTTGATAGGAACCATAAACTTATATTATCCGTGACAAATGGCACTTTGGAAGCCAAATTCAAAATTTGAATTTGGAACCGAGCGTACTCCGTTTCAATGGCGATATGTGAAAACGTAAGAAATACGTAATTTTAGAATTTTATTTTAATGTGAAATATTCGGAATCTTGTTTTAAATTATTTTAAAAAGTATATGCATTATTTTTTCGAAATAATTAAAATGAATGAAATTGTCATTAAAAACCTTTTATATTTACAGTACTTTTATTTTTTATTTAAGTGAAGCTTGGAGCTGGCAAAAAAGGATGAAAGTATGATAAATTTCGTAGAAATGAGATCACTGAGAAGAATGTGCGGTAAAACGATATAATATAGAAAACCGAACGAGAAATAAGGAAGCAATGTAAGGCAGATGATTGTTTCATAAGTAAAAATAAAAAAGGATCCCTGAGATGGTTTGGACATATGAAGCGAATGAACGAGAGAAAAATGGTTAAAATATTGTATACAAGTAGTGTGAGTGGAAAGAAAAGCCGAGGAAGACCGAGGAAAGCATGGCATGACCAAATGAATCAAATACTGAAAGGCGGCCACATTCGAAGTTGGAAAAATCGACGCCTGTGCATGTTACGATGTATGAATGTTAAAGAACTAGAGAGGTATGTCAGGACAGAACGGTATGGCGGTCCATCCTTTGCCTACCCTGCGGGGAAACGGCGTGATGGTTAGTTAGTTATTAAAAAAAAGGTGTTAAAATCATCAGTGATTTCTAATTTTCATATTAATTTGTATATCATTTTTAAGAATTAATTGTATCTCAATAGAGACGAAGATGTAAATTGTTTTTGGAAATAGAATATGGTGGTCGAGGCGTTTACAGGACTTATGACCTGTCATTGATTGTCATCATAACCCAACTAATGACGTCTATATCTTCGTCTCTATTCTCTTCTTCGTCTTCTTCCTCAGCCTATTCCCGTCCACTCCTGGACAAAGGCCTCCTCCATTTGCTTCCATGTCATTCTATCCCGTGCAGACTTCATCCAGGTTATTCCGACGTGTCTGTTTAGATCATCCTTCCACCGTAGTTGCGGTCGCCCTGCACTTCTCTTCGCCGTCCACGGTCTCCAAGTGGGCAGTCTTTTTGTCCACTTTTCATCTGGGCTGTTGGCCACGTGACCCGTCCATTGCCATTTTAGAGTCTCCACCCGGTGGATGATGTCAGTGACCTTTGTTTTTTCTCTCACCGTATCGTTTCTGACTCTGTCTCTTAGGCTTATTCCTAACATGGCTCTTTCCATGGCTCTTTGGGTCACTCGCAGTTTCTCGGCACTTCTCTTTTGAGATACAATTAATCCTTATAAATGATTTACCCGCAATGGGTAAAATCCAGTATTTGTCTACATACATACAGTATACAATATTCATTACAGTATACATTCAAAAACAAATTTGTGTATCATTTTAAAGATTATTACGTTAGATTTTATCTCAAAAAAATGTGTCTTTGTTTTAATAGATCTTAAATATTTGAAATATTTTTAAACCAAACTCTTTTTAGAATAAGATAAATATTATCAAAAGCGTGAAATTCATAATGATAATTACAAACAGTCCATTCATTGATATGAATAGAGGAATTCAAAGTCGTTCAGGAAAAAAAAATCCGGAAAAATAAATTTTTTGACAGATCTTTCTCAAGACGGTTAAACGAAGGTCGAAAAAATTGAGTGTCAAAAATTTTGATTTCATTTTTTACAGTTCTCAATGGCGCAGGAAAAAAATATTTATTTTCGACCTGGAGACATAGCGACAGGCCCCAAAAGATTTATCTGGTGATATGGATCATGTATCAACGATTCTCAAAAGATATTCAAGCCAATTTTTCTGGCCACAAATCAATGAACATTTTATATTCTAAGTAATTTATTTATTTACGTGATTTTGTTCTGCTACATTGTATTCCGGCGTTTTATATAATAATTCTTCTAATGAAATATAATTTATAAATGAACGATATGTCCATCAGCTGTTTGCTATATTATTATTTTTTATTATTATTCTGTTGAATCGCTTTTTACATCATGACAGCATGAGCCAAATCGATATAAAGGGTATTATAGCTTTCATAGTGATTCTCGTGACATGTAGATAGGTAGCTAATCTATTGACATTTTATTGTTACCTGAATTCTACACCAGACCAAAGACAGTGTGACAATCAGAGTGCCCTCGCCGGGAATCGAACTCAGAACCTTCGGGGTGGCAGTCAATGCACTTACCACTCGGCCACGAAGGTCGTCGTGTATGCAGACGACCCTGTTTTAATCGCCTACAGCATGGACGATCTACAAGTCCTAGTGTCAAGAATGTACGAAGTATGCAATAAGTATGACCTTGTGATGAACATGTCAAAGTCTAAAGTTATGGTATTTGAAAAGGAAGAATGTATGAGGGATTATGACATACTCGTAAGTGCGAATGGTGAGAAATTAGAACAAGTTACCCATTTTGTTTATCTGGGAAGCATGTTTAAAAGAGATGGAAGAATGGAGAAAGATATCGGAAAAAGGGTTGGAGCTGGAAACAAAATAAATGGTGCACTCAAAGTCATTACCGCAAATAGAAATATATCGACTGAAGCAAAGATGGCAGCGCACAATGGATTTCTTGTCCCAACCCTTATGTATGGAAGTGATGCTTGGAGTTGGAAGAAGAAGGATGAAAGTAGGATAAATGCCGTAGAAATGGTCACTAAGAAGGATATGCGGAAAAACAATGTATGATAGAATATCTAATGATAAATAAAACCATGAGAGGGTCACTAAGATGGTTTGGACGTATGGAACGAATGGATGAGGGAAGAATGGTTAAAAATATATATTTGTATATGTAGTGTGTACCATGTTTTCCTCGGTCTACCTCGACTCCGTACTCCATTTACATCGTTAACGTATACTTTTATAACCATTATTTCTTCTCCCAAAAGTATTTGTTAGCGTTGTAAATGGAACTAGAAATAGAGGAAGATCGAGGAAAACGTGGAACGATCAAATATTGAATGTCGGCCACGCGAGGAGTTGGAGAAATCGACGTGCGTGCAGGACACGATGTGTGAATGTTAATGAATCTAGATAAGTATATCAAGACAGAACAATGTGGCAGTTCATTCCTTCTACCCACCCTTCCGGCGAGACGGCGTGATGGTTAGTTAGTTAGATTTATCTTTTTTTTTCCTGTCACACCTCGGTGGTGCATAGGGCCTCAAGGAACCTTCTCCATCCAATTCTATTGCACCCCTGATGCCTTACATCCCAACCTGATCCCAAGTAAGGTCTGTTGCTTTAACCTTGTCCTGCAGGGTTCTTCTTCAGGAAGCTCTAGGTCTGCCTCGCTTCCACGCAAAGAGCGATTCAACATAATAATAAATAATCATAAGAATAATTTTGGTTCTGATTTTGAAAATTTGGTTTGGTTCATGTGGTGCTCCCGTAAATTTGGAGATATTTCGTGTATAAGTTAATTGTTTTGGTCAATTTGATTGTTGCTGCACTTTATAATAGTTGATTGTGACACGTAATGCGTTTGTACTGTTTTGCTGATAAAATTATACAAGTTTATTCGTTTATATTATATAAAGAATTTTGATACGCGTAAAAATAATTTTTTGATTTGTTCCAATCACAATTTGAAAATTTTTTTCAATATTATTTTAAAGTTCTTAATTACAGCTAATTAAAAAAAATTTAGATACGTGGACCATAAATTAAAAAGACAATATGTGCAACATCCAAAAAAAACTTTCTGTGTTAAATTATTTTTATTTTATATTTTATTTTATATCATTGTATTTTATATTTTTTGTGTTAGATTAATTTTGTTGATGTTTTACGATCGAAGCGTGCGCCGGAGATGCCTATTGGTGGCGATGAGGTTCGCAACCCATCACACCGATTCTGCCGCGGGGCGAAAAGAGAAGGATGGAGTGCCGCATCAGTAAAAGTGTGACAGTCCATTCTTTCTGCCTACCCTTTCGGGGAGACGGCGTGATGGTTAGTTAGTTGGTTATCATAAGAATAAACATTTTTAATGAATCAGCAGGATTCTGCACACGTGCATTCAATTAATACCATTACTTCTAGTGCAATATAATATAATTTGACACGAATCTAAGCTAAATTTCGCAATAACCTTGAATTTGCAACATGTGATTCTTGGCAGTTTTTCCAAATTCAAAATATTATGTTCAACATGTACTGTGTAAATGTTTAACCAAAACCAAACGAACTAAGCAAGTAGGGTAGAAATAGAACGGCGTAGAAAGACCCAAAAGTTTCGGGCAAATTAAAAATAGTTTTAACAACAACAACAACAAACCATCACGCCATTTCCCCGGAGGGGTAGACAGAGAGGATGGGTCGCCACAGTACACTATCCTGGCAAACTTCTCTAGATTCCTCCACATTCATACAACGAGTCATACACGCACGTCGATACCTCCGACTTCTAACATGACCAACCTTTAAAATTTGATTAATTTGGTCATGCCATGTTTTCCTCGGTCTGCCTCGACTTCGTACCCCATTTACATCATTAACGTATACTTTCTTAACCATTCTTTCTCCATCCATGCGTTCCATATGTCCGAACCAACGCAGCGATCCTTTCATAATTTTGTTTATTATACCTTCTTCCGCTCTACATTCCTTTCTTATATCAGCATTTGAGATTCTGTCGTATATCGTTCTACCACACATACGTCTTAGGGACCTCATCTCTACCGCATTTATTCTACTCTCATCCTTCTTCTGCCAGTTCCATGCTTCGCTTCCATACATTAGGGTTGGGACCAGAACTCCATTGTGAACGGCCGTTTTCGCTTTCATTGATAAATTCTTGTTTCCAATAACTATTTTTAAAGCTCCATTCACTTTGTTACCCGCACCAACCCTTCTTTCGACGTCACTATCCGTTCGGGCATCTGCTGTGAACATGCTACCTAAATACACAAATTCCCTCACCTGTTCCAAGTTCTCTTCGTTCACACTTATATTACAAACTGTCATTTGCTCTTCCCTTTCGAAAACCATCACCTTTGACTTTCCGACATTCATCATTAAATCATTTGACTTGCATACCTCATTCATTCTCGACACCAAAATTTGTAATTCGTCCGCACTATCCGCAACGAGAACGGCATCGTCCGCGTAAAGCAGACAGTTTACAGATAAATCACTCATCTTAGCACCAGCATTTATACCTTTAAGTTCTTTCATACACTTGTCCATATACAGATTGAACAACCATGGAGACATCACGCAGCCCTGCTTAACACCCTTCGTGATATCAAACCAAGGCGTGATGTCTCCATTTACCCTAACACTGGCAGTGCTCCCTTCGTAGAGAGAAGCAACCGCCCGTATCAGTTTTGTGCTCACTCCGTATTCGGACAAGATTGACCACAGTTTATCTCTGTTCACTCGATCATAGGCTTTTTGCAAATCGACAAACGCACAGAAAAGCTTACGGTTTTTGGCCATAAACTTCTCCGCAAGCGTTCGAAGTGCAAAAAATGTGATCCATACATCCTCTTCCGGTCATAAAAGCGCCTTGAACATCCCATACTCTTTCAGTCGTCGTCTTTTTTACTCTTTCTATTAAAATTCGGCCGTAGAGTTTACCAACGGCGCTTAACAGACTTATTGCCCGGTGATTTCCGCAGTCCATACGAGACCCCTTTCCCTTATATAGAGGCATGATAACAGCCCTCCTCCAGTCAAGCGGCGTATATCCTTCCTCTAAACACTGGTTAAAGAGTCTGTATAACCACGCTGCAACAACCGGCCCACCGTTTTTAATAAACTCCAAAGCGACACAATCATAACCAACAGCTTTTCCACCTTTCATACAGCTTACAGATTTTACTATTTCGTTCAAACTTATTTCTGTCATATCTCTTTCGCTATTCGTACAACTCACATTTGTAACGCTCCTTCTCATTGAACTCTCAGTCATTTCACTGCCATATACATCTTTAAAGTATTCCATCCATCTTCCTTGTATACTGTCAAAATCAGTAATCATTCTTCCCTCACAACTCAAAATTGCTTTCGCACAACCATTTTCGGGAGGATTCCGGGCCTTTTTGACTTCCTTCCAGAACATTTTTATGTTGCTCTGAAAGTGACTCGTCATCTTGAGACCGTCTTCCTCCTTCAGTTTATCCTTTTTCTCTCTCACTTTCAACTTGACATTCATCTTACAAACTTTGTATGCTTCTTTTGCTCTTTTATATTTCTCGCAATCTCTTTTATCTACAGATATCATATTTAACCATGCATCCTTCTTTTCTTTGACCAGAATTTTTACACAGTCATCCCACCAAGCATCTCCATTCCTTCTTCCTTGCACACATGTACCACATACCTCTTTCGCTGTTTCACATAGACTTTCTTTCAATTTGTTCCAGATCTCGTCTATACTTATAAATTCAGATTCTCGACCACTCAGCCTCTCATTCACTTTCGTCATATAACTCTCTTTTACGTCATCGATTTGGAGTTTTTCTATTTTAACTCTAGACGGGGCGGTCACTGTTTTGTTCTTCTTGGTGCGCCAACCTCGGAACAGGTTTATCTTTGTCACCACCAAAAAATGGTCAGTTCCGAGTTCGGCCCCTCTGAACACTCTGGTATCTACAGTGTCCGTCCGTAATCTAGAGTCAACGATGACGTAATCGATAGTCGTCCTTTCATTCCCTCTCTCCCATGTATACTGATGGATCCTCTTATGATCAAACATCGTGTTTGACACAAAGAGGCTCCACTCCAGGCATACACCAAGCACTCTCCTTCCATTATCGTTCGTCCTACTATCACCATACTTACCGAGACATTCTTCATAACCAGTCCTTTGGATTCCTACCCATCCATTCAAATCTCCTGCTAAAATAATTCTTTCGTTCACGTTCTTACTCGCTGCTATCTCGTTTACACTATCCCAGAACTCATCTTTCACAGCTTCATCTTCGCTATTAACAGGAGCATACCCAATTATGAGTAATACTCTTGTCAATCCAATTTTGAAGCGGATCCACATCAGTCTAGGACTTATACATTCGTATCCTTTCATACATTCTACCATCCTTGGAGCTAGAATCGCTGCCACACCCTGACCTCCCCTTTGTTCTTGTGGTACCCCTGACCATAAGATGAACTTATTATCATGCTCTCTAGATCCGCACTCTTTAACCATGCATTCAGTCACACACAAAATATCCAAACACTTGTTATTAAATTCATCGCACATCTCACTTAACTTCCCTTCCATACCTCCTCTAATATTCCAAGTACCAATGCGGCACTCCACTCTCCTCTGTTCGCCCCCGCGGAACATTTTCCGTGAACGTGATGGGTGGCGGACCTCATCGCCGTCTCTAAGCATTTCCCACAACCACTAAAATCTACCTTAACATTAATTACATTTTACAATCCACATCAACTAACCTAAACAATATTAAACTAAATTAAACTATTACAATATATTACACTATTCATTATATAATATATTACAAAATTAACTTAATATCACTAAAATTTCAAAATAAAAATAGGATAACTTAGAGTTCTTAGTTGAGCCCGTATGGCATTTTGATGGCTTGCAAGCAGGCAGAGCAGAGTTGTTGGATGACGGCTATCCGGATACAGACACTGTCTCACATGACACAATGTCACTAAGTCAAATATTTAAAAGAAAAAATTAGTCAAAATAATCCATACAAACAGGTAGGCACCCACGCAATCCTATTTGACAGGTTGAAAAGGGAGAAAACGGAAACAGCTGCTTTTTCTGTGGACTCTATAAAACCATAGAGGAAGATCGACACTTTCTGCAAGAGCGCATGCGCCTTATGATTAACCCGTAATGGGTAAAATCCAGTATTTGTCTACAAGTATTTGTAAACAAAAAAACAAAATGTTATAATATCTCAAATGTTAATAGCTAATGGTGCATTTATTAAATGTGATTAGAAAAACGGAAGGCATATTGATAAACAAAATACTAAAAGGCGGCCACGTTTGGACCCGAAACAACCGACGAGCGTTTATATCACGATGTATAAATGTTGTAGAATCGTTTGGCGGTCCAGCCCCTCTGATTACCCCTCTGCGAAAATTGCTTGATGCTTAGCTAGTTTAATTAATAAAACTCGGCTTTATGCGGCATGGCAATACAGCGTTCGAATATTTTTATACAAATATTTACAAAAATTGTTCTGGCACCATTCTTCCTTCGTTTCTTTACCGAAAACCAATTGATTGTTTGAAATAATGCCAGGTTTTCACAGAGCACTTGAGATGAATTATTAATTACAACCGCCGCCGAGTGTAAACACAGCTTTATCATTCAGCAGGAAATATATTTTTATGACTTTAAACTTGCACACTTAATTTTTCAAGCGGATTTTTTTAAAACTCTTTGGTAAATGTATAAAAAAAAATATTTTAACTAACTTACTGGCTATCAAGCCGTCTCTCCGAAGGGGTAGTCAGAAAAATGAACCGCCACCTGTTCTTTCCTGGCATGCTTCTCTCGCCTCCTCAATATTAATACATCGTGTCATGCATGCACGTCGATTTCTCCAATTCCAGATTAATACATGTTACTATGTATGAATGTAGAGAGAGTTATCACATAACACAGCATCTTAAGGAGCTCCACTGGCCAAAATGTCCAGAAAGGATACAATACAAGCTTTGGTGGAATGGCACCAGCTTATGCCAGACAGTCTACATTGCGATCAGCTAAGTCTTCTGCGATCGGTAGATTGACTGTGCCAAAACGCTGTCCAAGCACAAACTTTGGCGACCGAACCTTCGCGGTAGCCGGTCCATCAGCCTGGAACAATCTTCCAGCAGACCTTAAGTGCATAGATAATCAGTCAGAGTTTAGATCGAGGCTCAAACGCACCTTTTCAAATTATCATTTCCTGATAGGAAGGGCTGATCGACTACGCCAGGTGCAGCCCTCATACTTAACATGTTTATTATTATTATTATTTTTTTTTATCTAGTTCATAAAACGGAGCATTTTCTACAGCGCCCTTGAGATGAGTTATTCATAAAAATGGCGCTCTATAAATTATCCAATTTATTATATTATTATTATAAGCTAGAGTGTACGTATATTTTTATTTAATCAATAAAAAACAGCGGGACATAGTGAAAATTAAGTAAATTAAATGTGGTCTGGCACCCCCCTTTCTGTTGTCGTTTTTCTTTAAATGTAAGACCCGGATGGACCCGGAGAGAGTGTACGAGCGAGCCTGGCGAAAGGGCGCCGCTACGCCCTGTAACAGCCTCGGGTATGTGGCGGGAACTTCTATGTCAATCTTTTAAAAAAATGACTAGAGCAATATATCGGTCCGTCCTCTTTGTCTTCCCCTCCGGAGAAATAGCGCGATGGTTAGTTAGTTAGTTATATGTTTATATTCCTGTACAGATGACATTGGCTGAAATGTTTGAGGTGAGTATTCCTAATTACGAGGAGTTCATATTATTGCATGGATTATCCCGTACGCTCTCGGCCAATCCATCAAGCGGCCGTCTCGCTTGCACAGTATCACCCGTCTCACTCATTTATATATAGTTAAAATAAACTTTATTTTGTATTTGAAGTTTTAACACCCACTTCTCAAAATTAAGGGATGCTTATACATACCATTGTAAGTTTAAAAACACTTAAAGTTTAACTATATGTCATAAAAAGCCCTGGAAGATTTAAATGAACAAATAATTCATATTTTATATTATTTAATATAGTTGCTATACTCTACTGACTACTCTCGTTATACTTGTGGGGTTAACAAACCATTCAGGACTTTGAGACCACATGGACTCAGACGGCTGTACCAGCATATTACAATGGTGAAATACATTGCATTGACAATCAAAACACCTGACACAGTAGATTCTCAGCCTGTCGAAGCCGATGACTGAATTCAAAAAATGATGAATCAGGGCCCGGGTTCATACACAATGGTTACTAGAGGTTGTCCGGCAGAGTATCGTGTGCAAAGCACGCAAAACATATAAAAGCCGTATAGCCAACCACCCTACACACCAGTTATTAATACGACTTCTAACCGACACGAGTCTACGTTATCAAGTCAACGTCACGAGGGATCTCGGACTCTCTCCCGCTGATCTACGAATCCACTCTACTACGTCACGCAGCTTCTGGTGAGTCTTCGCTTCAGCTCACCGACATCACCGCCCAGCGTAACATCATCCACGCTCCATTACGAATACATAATACTTCTTCTTCTTCTTCTTCTTCCTCGGCCTATTCCCGTCCACTCCTGGATAAAGGCTTTCCTCCATTTGCTTTCATGTCATTCTGTCCTGTGCAGATTGCATTCAGGTTATTCCGACGCGTCTGCTTAGATCATCCTTCCACCGTAGTTGCGGTCGCCCTGCACTTCTCTTCGCCGTCCACGGTCTCCAAGTCAGCAGTCTTCTTGTCCACTTTTCATCTGAGCTTCTGGCTACATGACCTGCCCATTGCCATTTTAGAGTCGCCACCCGGTGGATGATGTCAGTGACCTTTGTTTTTTCTCTCACCGTATCGTTTCTGACTCTGTCTCTAAGGCTTATTCCTAACATGGCTCTTTTGGTCACTCGTAGTTTCTCGGCACTTTGTTTGGACAATGTAACAGTTTCAAGACCATAAGTACCAACTGGCATAATACTATTAATGTACAATTACTTATGATCGAGAATAAACGTTGAAACTTCCATCGACGTTCAACCCTCACCACTCCTCCAAATACTCGTTCGTGTCCGTGTAGGACACGTTTGTTCGTGTTCCCACAGTTTAAAAAAAAATTGTCTTATTTCATTATTATTTAAAATGATTTTACCGTAAGCTTTTCACTTATAATGTTATATACCGGCCTCTTTTCACATCAGTTTAGTAGATTCGAGATGCTGTACGCTTGATGGATAGCGCATTCCTGGACCACGGGAGATATAGTTAGTATCGTGTCACCTACATTCGTGGAAAATATATTTATGACATCCGACTAGTCCAACCGCTGAAATATCACTTAGATCTGTACCGAGATGCCCATTGCATTCAAATCAAAAAGCGTCCTCGTGTGCAAGATTCGTAATTGCAAGATTTTCATGTTTCTCTCCATATTTGAGAGCGAGCCGTTCACATTGGGGTTCTGGTTCCAACTCTCAAGGGGGTATTCTAGTCTAGACGCCAGATTTTAGGTGTTTTTTTCGGGCGCTATAAAAAAAACATAAACAGGTTTAAGATATATTTAATGCGAATGATGGTGTTATGAAAAAAAGAATGAAAGGATCATTTAGATAGTTTGGACACATGTAAAAATGAATGAAGAAAGAATGGTGATGTTAACGATGTAAATGGAACTAGAAATAGAGGAAGACCGAGGAAGACGTGGCACGATAAAATAAATCAAATATTGAATGTCGGCCATGTGAGTAATCAGAGAAATGGACGCGCTTGCATGACACGATGTATGAATGTTGAGGGAGCGAGAGAAATGTGTTAGGAAAGAAAAGTGTGGCAGTCCATTTTTTCTGTCTACCCCTTCAGGGAGACGGCGTGATATTAAGTTAGTTAGATAGTATCAAAGTTCTTAAAATAAATTATTATTCACCATTTTGAATGTATACAAATTCTTGTAGACAAATACTGGATTTTACCCATTGCGGATAAATTATTTTTTTATAAGGATTAATTGTATCTCAATGGAGACAAAGGTGCAAATTGTTTTTTGCGAACAGAATGTGTGTGAAGATAGGCGCAGCATTCTAGCATATATACAACTCCCAAAAATTTGTCAGACGTGGTGGTCGTCAGAAGGGCGGAATGGGGAATGTTGTTAAACATAAAGCGATCGCTCAACCCAACCAATGACAGGTCATAAGTCCTGTAAGCGCCTCGGCCACCATATTTTGTTCCCAGAAACAATTTGCATCTTCGTCTCTTTTGAGATACAATTTATCCTTATAAATAAATTATTATTATTATAATTATCCTATATTCATAATTAGATTACACTACATACTAAGCAGCCTCATGGGAATCGTCTTCGTGGAAGACCTCCTAAAAGATGGAAGGACAGCTGAGAGTCTAGCTCACAGGAGGAGCAACACTCTGGAGAACAGACCACATAGATCTATAACAAAGAAGAAGAAGAAGATTATAACTATGGTAAATCGCTCTTTACATCATTACAGCGCGAACCAAATCAATGTAAGGTGTATAGTTATCATATTGATTCTCGTGACATGTGATAGGTAGCTAATATATCGCCATTTTATTGTCACATGAATTCTTCACCAGACCAGTGTGACAATCAGACGGCCAAAGCCGGGAATCGAACCCGGGACCTCCGGTGTGACAGTCAAAGCACTTACTAATCGCCAATTATATATATCAATGGCCACAACATGACGATTTCTATTAGTAAAACGAAGTGCTTCACAATATCAAAAGAGGCTCTCAGATGTAAACTGATCATCGATAACACACCTATTGAGCAAGTCATGCGATTCACTTACCTAGGCATAGAGATCGGTAGCTACAGTGACCTATATGACGAGGTGCGAGCACAAACCAACAAAGCGACAGCCGTGGCTGGCTGCTTGCGCGACACCATATGGAGGAACAAATACATGCTAACCGAAAGTAAAGTCAAGATATACAAGGCATGCGTTCGCCCCATCATGACGTATGGAATAGAGGTCAGAGCCGATACCAATAGAACTAAAAACCTTCTTAGAGTAGCAGAAATGCGAACCCTACGCTCCATCGCAGGCAAAACCCTCAGAGATCGGATCAGAAATGAAACGATAAGGTCTGTCTGTGGTGTTGAGGACATAGTGAGATGGGGAAGAAGCAGAAGGCGCTTTTAGAGAGACCACGTGGACCGCATGGAGAATACAAGAATTGCAAAAAATGTTAAAGATGAAAACCCAAGCAGCAAGAGGTTACCAGGAAGGCCGCCGAAGAGATGAAGAGATGGTTGGACATCATCACCCACCGTCACAAACAGGTCACACGACCTAAACTAACAGGAAGAAGAAGAAGAATCGCAACAAAATTCTACTCTTTCTGACATTTTTCATTCTCTCTTGAATATTTTAATGTTCTTTTTCAAACGAATGCTGTTAGTTACTTTCTGTATCTTCTTTTTCTTCTTTCCGTGTCCTGTCAGGTCTCCCCAACGTTGACTATCACCCTTGAGTAGGCCTCCCCGTCTTGGGCAGCTCGGAACAGCTCCCCCACGGTCCTCAGCCCTGTCCACTCTCGGATGTTCCTCAGCCAGGAAACCCGCCTTCTCCCAACACCTCGTCAACCCTCAATCTTACCCTCCAAGATCAGATGTAATAGTGCGTACTTTTCGCCTCTCAGAACATGGCCCAAGTAGGACACATTTAATTTATTTAAAATTCGAATCCCAGGTTACGAGTGGCTTGATTTAAATTTAACATTTAATTCATCTTGATATCCCAGATTATAAATAACACCTTATCCTCAATGGACCATTTCCGAATACCTCGGCTCGGTTCCCCTCGGCTCCGATCGGCAATCTCCGGAAACAAGGCTGCATGACGTCCTCTATACTGATACATTTCCAAACTCTTGACTGATTTGCGATGATTCGGTGAGCGAGTTTTTGAAGTTACACGATATATTAGGCCGGCTATAACGGTCAGTGGCGGCGAGTAATTTTCTCATGTTGAAAAATAATCTGACTATCATTTGACGAGTGTGTAGCAAATCTGTATATGATAGAGTGACAAATGCAAGTATAAGATGTGAATGTGGTGCGAATGAAAGTGTTATGAACAAAATAAGGAAAGGGTCATTAAGATGGTTTGGACACATGGAAAGAATGAGTGAAGACAGAATGGTAAAGAAGGTATATGTAAACGGCGTGAACGGAGCTAGAAATAGAGGAAGACCGAGGAAAACATGGCACAATCAAATAAATCTAATATTGAATGTCGGCCATGTGAGGAGTCAGAGAAATCGACGCGCGTGCATGAAACGATGTATGAATGTTGAGGAAGCGAGAGAAATATGTCAGGAAAGAAAATTATGGCAGTTCATTCTTTCTGCCTACCCCTTCGGGGAGACGGCGTGATGGTTTGTTTAGTTAGTTAGTTAGTTTTAAAAAAAATTCACAAATATTTTGTCTTTTCAATCCATATTTGTGAAGAATGCAAAAAGTGTTTTTGAAAATACTACAGCAACAATAAACCATCACGCCGTTTCTCCGCAGGGGTAGGCAGATAGAATGGACCGCCACACTACTCCATCCTGACATACCTCTCTAGTATCCTCCACATTCACACAGCGAGTCATACACTCACGTCGATTCTTCCGGCTTCTAACATGACCAACCTTTATGATTTGATTAAATTGGTCATGCCATGTTTTCCTCGGTATACCACGACTCCGTACTCCATTTCCATCGTTTACGTATACTTTTTTGACCATAATTTTTTCACCCATGCACTCCATAATCACGTCCGAACTAATACTATGGTTTTCTTAAAATTGTTATTTAAATATAAATCAACAAAATAAAATGAATGGCAATAGTACAATATTTTATATAGAAAGAAAATTAAGCTTTGTGTTAAAAAAAATGTACACATTAAATGTTTCGGAAACGGTTGTTTGACGCAAAGAAAAATAAATAAAATGAAAAAAAAAACAGACAAAACTTGATATTCTAACTAACTAACTAACTAACCATCACGCCGTCTCCCCGAAAGGGTAGGCAGAAAGAATGGACTGTCACACTTTTACTGATGTGGCACTCCATCCTTCTCTTTCAAGAACATACCAATAGTGCTTTAACAACATTTTGAATGTATACAAATACTTGTAGACGAACAACTGGATTTTACCCATTGCGGGCTATCAATTCGAGAATCATAATACAATTCTCATAGATGACGTTAGTGTGTAGATTGAATAAACTACCATGCAAAGGGTGGTGGTTACAGATTAACAAATATACAACTTCCAAAAATTTGTCAGACATGGTGGTCATAAGAAAAAAGGTAAAATGGGGAATGTTGTATTACATAAAGCGTGCGCTTAACTCATTCAATGACAGGTCATAAGTCCTGTAAACACCTTGATCAACCATGTTATGTTTCCAATTTGCATCTTCGTCTCTATTGAGATACAATTGATAACAATAGTGTGTTTTTTTGCCCTATAAATAGTATGTCTTTTTATTTGTTACTTTAGTAACGCCTGATGTTGTTACTAAAGTACCAAATAAAAAGACAGTTAACAGACAAGTTATTGTAACACCTGATGATGTCTACATCGGTTGGCGAAACAGCTGTCCCGACACTCTCAGTGAATAAAAATAAGTTGTGATATTTTAAAAGTGTTTTGAATTTTAACAGTATTAAAATATTTATTTTCTACAGTAACACTATTGCAAGTGAATAGATCTGTGTCACACGCACGTCTAACGGTTTTTCTCTCAATCCCATTTATTCTGCTCCCATTCTTTATCTGCAAAGTCCATGTTTTGCTTCTATACATAAGAGTTGGAAACAATAAAACATATATATAAATGACAATTTATTAATTCGATTTTAAAAACGCGCGCCACTGGAATTATAGCTGCTGGAGTGAAATCCCCCCTCCCCATTGACACCTCCGCGGTCCAGTTTCCTCCCACACCCTGGTCCATGCACATCTCACCGCAGTCTCTTCATCTCCGCGAGAACTAAACGGTCCATCCGGGACCATCGGCGACCCGAGAAGATATTCGCATCCCGATACGGTTAACGCTGTAAAAGTAAAAAAAATGAAAAAAATCTAAAATAAAACATTCTATTTTTAAATTTGTGATTTCACGATTCGAAATTCAAATTTAAATTGAAGTGATCTAATCATGGAAGTTCGCTTATTTAACTAACTTTTATTAATACTGCAAGGTATGAAATGCTATTGTAATTTTTAACAATGATTCAATGCGTTGGTAAGCTTAATTAATAGATATTTGATTAAATACTATAATACTTTTATTAAAAATAATCTTATTTTTTACTAAATTCTTCTACTTCTTTGTTGTAGGCCTATGTGGCCTGTTCTACAAAGCGTTGCTCCTCCTGTGAGGTAGACTCCCAGCTGTCCTTCCATCTTTTAGGAGGTCGTCCACGAGGACGAGTCCCATGAGGCTGATTATGCAATGCAATATAGGGGAGTCTGGTGGTGTCCATTCTTTGAATATGACCGTACCAGTCCCTTTTTCGCTGTCTGCTCCATCTTATAATAACCTCAACCTCACATATATCTCTTATTCTGGTGTTCCTCACGCGATCTCTCAGTGTCTTGCCTGCTATCGTCCTCAGGATACATACTAACTATAACCATCACGCGGTTTCCCGGAGGCATAGGCAGAGAGGATGGACCGCCATACTGTTCTGCCCTGACATTCCTCTCTAATTTGTCTACATTCATACATCGTAACATGCACGCGCGTCGATTTTTCCGACTTCAAATGTGGCCCGCCTTTTAGTATTTGATTAATTTGGTAATGCCGTGCTTTCTTTGTTCTTCCACGGCTTCTCTTTCCAATCACACTGCTTGTATAGACTATTTTAACAGTTCTTCTCTCGTCCATTCGTTCCATATGTCCAAACCATCACAGGGATTCTTTTTTAATCTTACTTATGATGCAATAAAAAAAAAAGATTCGTAATTTCTTTATATTTATACAATTATGTTAACATGAACAGAGCATAGAGTTTTTTACCACTCGCTTGAATTTTCTTTACTTTTATACGAGTAATAAAAAATATAATATGTTCGATTTTCTAACAATTTCTAAGTTACTATATTCAAATTATAATATTTTTTTATTAAAAAAATGCACACGATGACGTCACAGTTGGTTAATTTATTTGACTTACCTACAGAAAGTTTTAAAAAAATAATTCTCAATATAATCGAGCAAATAACGACGAAAATTTTAATTCATATGTCACCTTGTTCTTAATTATAAAAAAAAATAATTAATACGAATGAAAACGTCTGCTTTTAATATATGGGAATGACATGTTTCGCCTTTCTAAGGCATTATCAAATATGAAAAGAAAAATATTTCATTTCAAAGCTTTTGCTCTCTGTCTGAATTTTTCTTTTTCTTCTCCTGTTTGATCTTTGGTCTGTTCCTGTAGTTTAGGTACTTGGGAAGTCGACTTTAAGCTATCTCTCCATCTCTTTATCTTAAATACGCGCATTAAATATTAATTCCTACAAAATATTGCATGGTTTTATTTACTTTTATATAACATAACTAATTTCTTCTTCTTCGATGGCCCTACAGCCCATATCGAGCCTTAACCTCCAGTATTCTTCGCCTCCAACTCCTCCTGTCCTCCGCTTCGACCCTCCAATCTGACAAACGTAACAATTTCGCCCCATCTCTCCCAACTTCATCCTCCCATCGCAGCCTTGGTCGTCCAATTGGTCTTCTACCACCTGGGTGCCACTCCAGCAATCTTTTTGGGGTTCGCGATGACGGCATCCTCTGCACGTGACCGGCCCATCTCAGTCTATTCAGTCTGACCTGTGTGGAGAGACTAGGATCTTTGTTAATAACTAAATAATTTGTAACATGACTAACTACATTTTTGAAATATTATATAATACTAAGATTTGTGTGAAATAAAATACTGAAATTAAAAATTAAATAAACGACTTTATAGTGATTTTTATTTGGAGTTAACTAACAAATAAAAAAAAATACTTTACATTTAAGTGTGGAAGAAAAAAACCCATTCTAAGTTGGGGAAAAAACTGACAAACTTAAAATTAAAACTACAAACGCCTCGCTACACATTTAAAGTCTTCTGATTTAGAACTATAATAATAAATAATATAAAATAAATATTATTAAATATAAATCAAGTGATTTTTTTTATGAAGATTGTTTAATAAAATATCTTCAGATAGAAAAAATAATATAATCAATTCTGGATTCTGCGGCTTTAACATTGCTAGATGGCCTTTCTTAGTAGTCTGTTCGGACCTAAGGACGAACCGGATAAATATAACTCATCTTTGAGGAAGGACTTCCTGAAATACATATCCGTTTCCGAATACGACAAGGAGGAGACACCAACCGTCTACGCAATTGTTCACAAAATCGGATTTAACAAGTCTGGACTGGGACTCGATTTCACACCCCTGACTGTCTTGTCAAATTACAACTTCAATTCGAGAAAAGGTATGAAAAAAATACATAAACTTTTTAAATAACACTGATCAATAATGATCCATAAAAATTGAATCGATCAATAAAACCGATACTCAAAAGATGCAAATAATTCAAAATAGAGCAATGAGAATTGTACTGAGGTTCACTAGACGCGCACGAATTAAGACGATGCTTGAAGATTTGAAGATGTTATCAACAAGACATAGGATCATCTTAACACTTATTTTTGCTAACAAATTGAGGGGTGGGTTTCTTCCAAAATATTTGTGTGACCAGGCTGCTTACAACTATGAAATAGATGGGTACCCAACGAGAGACAAAACAAATTTTAGAATTTATAGAACATCATCAAGGGGTTCCAAAAACAGTTTTTTATAAGGGTTTGAAAGTATTTAATTGCTTGCCGCAAGTCATGAAGGACTCAGATAATTTTCCCAAATTCAGCAACCAATGTACTCGTATAGTGTACTTCCGGTCACATTTTTAAGTTTTAAAGTTATTATTGAGTTTGTGTATTTAGGTAGTATGTTTACAAGAGATGGGAGAGTGGAGAGGGATATTGAAAGAAGGGTTGGGGCAGGCAACAAAGTGAATGGTGCACTTAAAGTTGTCATCGCAAACAAAAACCTATCCAAAAAAGCTAGAATGGCAGTGCACAATGGTGTTCTTCTACCGACCCTTATGTATGGAAGCGAAGCATGGAACTGGCAAAGGATGAAAGTAGAATAAATGCAGTAGAAATGAGATCTCTTAGACGAATGTGTGGATATTCTGTGTATGATAGAGTGTCGAATGAAAATATAAGAAGTGAATGCGGTGCGAATGATGGTGTCATGAACAAAATAATGAAAGGATCATTAAGATGGTTTGGACATATGGAAAGAATGAATGAAGAAAGAATGGTAAAAAAATTATATGTTAATGATGTAAATGGAACCAGAAATAGAGGAAGACCAAGGAAAACGTGGCACGATCAAATAAATCAAATATTGAATGTCGGCCATGTGAGGAGTCAGAGAAATCGACGCGCGTGCATGACACGATGAATGAATGTTGAGGAAGCGAGAGAAATATGTCAGGAAAGAAAGTTGTGGCAGTCCATTCTTTCTGCCTACCCCTTCGGGGAGACGGCGTGATGGTTAGTTAGTTAGTAAAGTTATTATTTTTTTTCTTGTTGTTAAATTTCTTTTTTGTGTGCTTTGTGCTTAATTGCTCTTTTTAGATTTGTTTTCATTATAAATTTAACTATTATGTATTTAAAATTGTCATACATATACTAGTTGTAAGAAATATGTAATTTTTTATAACTAAATAAAGAGATATACAAAAAAACACTGTGGAATTCTGCATTAACAATGTGGAATTCTATAATGACGATTTTTTTTATGAATTAATCATTTATTTTTTGGTTTTGAGTTTTTATATCGATAAAAAGGAAGACGATAATATTTTGAATACAAGAGAGCGGGAGAGGGAATATTTTGATTCTCTTCTAAAATATGTCTAAATGCACTTGATGCGCATGCCCGAAAACGTTCTGGATTATTTTGAAATTTGTTTTGATAATTTGTTTTGTAATGATAATGACAATAGTGTAGAAAACACTAGGATAACAATTTGGTATTGTGAATTGTGAAATTTTGTGAAACGTGTGAAATTTTTTTTTATTATAAGTATATGTAAACGATGTAAATGGAACTAGAAATAGAGAAAGACAGAGGAAAACGTGGCACGATTAAATATATCAAATATTGAATGTCGGCCACGTGAGGAGTCAGAGAATCGACGCGAGTGCATGACACGATGTATGAATTTTGAGGAAACGAGAGAAATATGTCAGGAAAGAAAAGTGTGGCAGTCCCATTTTTTCTGCCTACGCCTTCGGGGAGACGGCGTGATGATTAGTTAGTTAATTAGTTTTAATTTGATCATGCCATGTTTTTCTCGGTCCACCTCGACTCCATAAACATCTTTAACGTATACTTCCTTAACCATTATTTCTCTATCAATGCGTTTCATATGTCAGAAACAACGCAGCGATCCCTGCATAATTTTATTCATAATACCTTCTTCCGCTGTACATTCGTTTTTTATATCTTACTTACTTACTTAGACAGCCGTTGTCGTCCACTGCTGGAAATAGGCCTCCCCCATACTTCTCCACGTATCCTTGTCTTGTGCCTTTTGCATCCAATCGCCAGCAATTCTTCTAATGTCATCGGACCATCGCGTGGGGGGTCTCCTTCTGTTTTGTTTGTCTCCGCGGGGTCTCCACTCTACCACCCTTCTGGTCTATCTATCGTTTCTCAATCTGGCAACATGTCCCGCAAATGACCATTTAAGCTACCCTACCTTCTACGTATTTCAGTATTTCTTATCCGGTCTGAGTGTCTTACGTGTAGCATGGCTCTTTCGTGTTTCCTCTGTGCTATACGGAGTCTCCTTATGGTCGACTTGGTGAGGGTTTCTGCTCCATATGTCAGTACTGGAACTTCTTATATCAGCATTTGAAATTCTGTCGTACCTACATCGTTCTATCGCACTTACGTCTTAGGGACTTCATCTCTACCGCATTTATTCTGCTCTCATCCTTCTTCTGCCAGTTCCATGCTACGCTTCCATACATAAGGGTTGGGACCAGAACTCCATTGGGACCAGAGTACAAGTGATCTCTTCCCTCCATGACGAGTTGCAAATCTTGTAGTAAATCATATGATAGTTTGCTTAGCTTGTTCGCAATAAAAAGTTGACTTTGGATGTGTCTTTTCGTGATTTTATTATATCTGGTACTTTTTATACGAGTATTTATGTACGAGTATAAAGACTTTTGGGTTTCTTTTGATTCGTGATCTTCAAATGACCTTGACATTACTATACAAAAAGTTTTCCTTTTTCATTTTCATTTTATGTGTTCAATATATATCGAGTTAGGAATACAGCAATCCGAGAAATCTGCGAGGTCGAAGATGTGGTCAGATGGGGACGTCAAAGACGGCGATACTGGCATCAACATGTAGAAAGAATGAGCTCAAATAGGATACCATACATAGCTCTCCATGGAACGCCACCCCGACAACGCCGTCCAGGAAGACCCTCGAAATGGTGGAGAGAAAGCTGGAGTTCAGCGTCTCAAGAGAACCCGCCTGAAATAACAGACTCCTGAGTCTACCAAAAGTGAAGAAGACGAAGAAGAATATATATGCATTTTTTTATTTAATTTCGTTCATCTATCATGGTTTCGTGGTATTTTACCTTTTTCCAAATAGTTAGTCTTAAAATATAATATATTATTATATGTTTATATAAAGTGTTTTATTTAGAGGTTTGGTTTTTAAACTGGCCACATTGTTTTTACAAATTGTCAATATGACAATTGATAGTTGATTTGTAGTGAATGCGTTTTGCCATTTTACCATGAATAGACTGACGTCAGAACAGTGAAAATTTTGCAAATTTATTTTGAAAATCATGGTTCGGTTCACCAAACTTATCGTGCACTACGCCCATTTTACGGTCGACATAATCGTCCATCCGAGCAAGTTATTCGGAAGACCATAGGTCGTTTTCGCACTCGTACACTCTAGTGGATAATACGCATCCACAAAGACGACAATTGTCGAAAATTGGACTTCACGATTGCGCTTCATTCGAGCTAGCCGTGGCGCTCATATGCCCGAAATCATATTGAAACAATAATGGCATAAAATTATCTATTTAATAAAGCCAATATCATAGACATTAACATTATTTTATTGTGTTTTTTTTTTTTTCATTTTGAATATGTATTGCATACCTCTAAAAAAACACCTTATAATATCTTCTTTTTCTCCTTCTTGTGGTTGTAGAGCTTGCGATCTGTTTATGCAGGATATCAACTTTCTTCATGTGATGAAGACGACCAGCCTTCTTTCCATTTCTTTGGTGGTCGAAGGCCCTCTGGAGTCTCGTGCATCACGATCTTAGGAATTCATGCTGGATCCATTCTCTCGATGTGGTCCCTCCAGAATTGTCTTCTCTTCCTACTCCATCTCACTATGTCTTCAATTTCGCAGGACGATTTTCTTCATTTGGTATCCTATCTCTAAGGGTTCTCCCCACAATAGGTCGCAATGTTCTAATTTCTGCTACTCTTAAGAGATGTTAGGTTCTGACAGTGTCTGCTCTTGCTTCGATTCCGTACGTCATTATGGGCCTGACGCATGTTTTATAAATTATAACTTTGCTTTCCACTAGCATATGCTAATTGTCCCAAGCAGTGTTCCTTAGGCATCCGGAGATAACTGCAGCTTTATCAGTCTGTTTTTTAACTTCATTATACCGATTGCAGCAACTAGATATCTCCACACCCGGATATCTGAACTTCATGATCTGTTCTATGGGTTTATCGTCTACAACCAATTTGAGAGGCTGTCTGGATATTGTTAGACATTTTGTTCTGGCGACGGATATCATCATATTATACTTCTCAGACGCAAGATGGAACCTATAAGGCATTCTTTGTAGATCGTCTTCACTTTCTGCCAGTATTGTTGCATCGTCAGCATAGCATACCACATTGATGATTTATAATATCTTTTGAGAAAATAAACTGGTAGGTATAATTTGAATTGACCGCAAATGGCACGACCGCAAGTGGGAAGACACTGTCCATTGAATAGGAATCCAAGAAATCTTTTCCGTTTCTGGTGACGGCGTGATGGTTAATTCTTCTTCTCCGGTCTCAATGTAAAGATTGGTCTGCAGCAAGGCGACGCATCTTCTCTTCCACTCCGCTCGGTCCTCGGCAACTCTCTTCAACTCCGCATAAGAGGTGCAGCCCAGATGTCGGCAAATCTGGTCTAGGTACTCCTGGCGAGGCCGTTCTCTGCCAATCGATCCCTCGACCATTTTCTCCAATACATCATGCAGGAAACATTCGTGTCGCAACACATGACCAATCCATCTCGCGCGCCTCTCCGCTATGGTATTCAACATGTGCCTATTTAGTCAGATAGTTAGTTTTTCAACAAAAAAATCTCGTCAATGTCGGCCTATCCTCCATGCCTACCTCTGTTAAAATAATCCCGAAATGATATTTTAGAATCCATCATAAGAGAGCGAACGTTCGTTATGAAATTTTATTTGGTACATCCCAGATTTGAATGACAGATACTGTCTGCGAAAATAATTCAGCTAATATTGGAAAGATTGCGTGGGCCGGGAAGAAATTTGTTTTTAGGAGAAATATGCGGCCACACGCGTTGAGAAGCCCGTCAGTCTTTCCGGGCGGAAAGACATATTATTTTAGTATGACACGGATCGTTTTGAATGACCACGTGTTGCATTCGAGTATTTCCTCTTTTGGAAAGTGATTAAATGTTTTCCAATGAATCAAATCATAAACAAAAAAACTAACTAACTAACCATCACGCCATCTCCCCGAAGGGGTAGGCAGAAAGAATGGACTGCCACACTTTTCTTTCCTGACATATTTCTCTCGATTCCTCAACATTCATACATCGTGTCATGCACGCGCGTCGATTTCTCTGATTCCTCACATGGCCGACATTCAATATTTGATTTATATGATCGTGCCACGTTTTCCTCGGTCTTCCTCTATTTCTGGTTCCATTTACATCGTTAAAATACAATTGTTTTACCATTCTTTCTTAATTTATTCTTTCTATATGTCCAAACCATCTTAATGATCCTTTCATTATTTTGTTCATGACACCATCATTCGCACCGCATTCACTTCTTATATTTTCAAATAAGAAGTGAATAAGAATTATTATTATACACAGAGTATCCTCACATTCGTCTAAGAGATCTCATTTCTACTGCATTTATTCTACTTTCATTCTTATTTTGCCAGTTCCATGCTTCGCTTCCATACATAAGGGTCGGTAGAAGAACACCATTGTGCACTGCCATTCTATCTTTTTTGGTTAGGTTTTTGTTTGCGATGACAACTTTAGGTGCACTCATAAACAAACTATATAATATTAAGATAATCAAATAATTTTATTGAAATCTTTTGATGGTAGTTCATTTTAAATAATAACGAAATAAAACGATGTTTTTTTACTACTTACACTTTTGTCTTTATTTCAACTGCGACCGATTTCGCCAGGCTCGCAGGCAAACAAGATGTTTTCTAAAGTCGAGGGTATTTGTCTCCTGAAAATATTATCCCTAATATGAAAGACGTCGATCTCCGAGGAGACCGTGTTCAGCAGACTAATCGCTCTTTCCACCAGTGTCACCAGAGGCAGTAGGTAAAACAATCTGTGCTGTCGCTGTCGGAGATATCTATCGGGGACAAAGATACCATCCTTCAGCACGGTCGATTTCTCGAAATATCCCCTGATTAATCTAAAGAAATGGGTTATTACTCGTAGATGCCTACCTCTTCAAAGCTGTAGAGAATTGGTTCCGAGCATTTCCAAAAGAAATGCCGGATAACTACCATACTCCCTCATGTAGAGATACCTCAGAATTTTTTCAGCATAACGGAATATCTCGCCTCGTGACTCCAAATCACAGAACCACTTTTGAGTCTGCTCCAAACCAACGCGTTGTATAGGAATCTGAGCACATTGGGATCTCTGAAATCTCTCCCGGTCCGGACGATGAAGCCCAACATCTTCAGTGCAATGTCACAAATCCTCTCCATAATCTCTTAGTTCTTGCCATTCTGCCATGAAGTTCGTTTTCCTTTCGAAATATCCTTTGATCGCTCTGTACGTGTGCGTCGATATTTGTATTTTTTTTGTTTATTTCTCTGTTTGCGGTTGGTTAATAGCTTTCTGGATTCGTTTAGTTATTTACTTACGGCAATTGTGGGAGTGGTGGGCTGCGTATGAGCAGTTACCTGCTTTTGATATTTATACAGGGGTAGGCAATGGCTTTTTATGATATTTTAACACATCAAATGAACGATAAACGATCGGCATAAACGTCCGTCTTAGATTTACAGGCTAATTTTAGCCATTCAAAAACGCATCTTCACATTAATCTGGCATTGAAATAAATCAAACAAATCAACACGGGGATTACGTAATACCGACCGCAAAATATGCCTAATAACTCTAAAAATAGTCAATCAAATGTTTTTTTTACAGAAATCTCTCGATGGAAGTTCATTAAAAATAATAATTTAATAAAACGATGTTTTTTTATGTAACCTGGTTATAGAAAATCAACCCATAGAACAGGTCAGGACCTTCAAGTATCTAGGCATAGACCTGGTGAGGGGAGCTCATCTGAGGAAAGAAATACAAGCCCAAGTTAACAAGGCAGCTGCAATCTCTGAGGCTCTAAAATCCACAATATGGAAAAACAAAGACATGGCCATTAAGAGTAAGACGAGAATCTATAAAGCATGCGTAAGACCAATAATAACATATGGCGTCGAAGCAATAGCAGAAACAGTAAGGACCAAACAAGTTTTGAGGACGATAGCAGGCAATACACTGAGGTCTCGCGTGAGGAACACCAGAATAAGAGAGATATGTGAGGTTGAGGATATTATAAGATGGAGCAGACAGCGAAAAAGGGAATGGTACGGTCTTGTTCAAAGAATGGATACCACCAGACTCCCCTATATTGCATTGTATAATCAACCTCATGGGACTCGTCCTCGTGGAAGATCTCCTAAAAGATGGAAGGACAGCTGGGAGTCTACCTCACAGGAGGAACAACACTCCGGAGAACAGACCACATAGGTCTACAATAAGGAAAAGAAGAAGTAGATGTTTTTTCTTCTTCTTTTAAAAGATCTGACGATCTGTGACACATAAATCATGTCTCGTCGGATGATGAGATCCAGCTGTCCTTCCATCTCTTAGGCCGTCTTCCAGGTGGGCGGTGTCCGGAGAGGATTTCATAAGTGGCTGTATATGCAAGTGTGTCACCATCATGGACCATGGACCCTCCAGTATCTTCTTCTGGATCTACTCCACTGAACGATATCCTCTATTTCGCAAGTTTTTCTTATGTCTGCGTTGCGGACACGATCTCGGAGAGTTTTTCCAGTAATTGATCTTAGGACCTTCATTTTCGATGTTCTTAGTAGTTTTTCTTAAAATAACTAAAGAAGCAATAAAGTAGTTAAAAAAACCCATAATTAACTAACTAACCATCACGCCGTCTCCGTAGATTTCTCTGACTCCGAACATGGCCGACATTCAATATTTGATTAATTTGATCGTTCCGCGTTTTTCTCGGTCTTCCTCTCTTTCTAGTTCCATTTATATCGTCAAATTTTTGACCACTCTTTCTTCATTCATTATTTCCATGTGTCCAAACCATATGAATGATACTTTCATTATTTTGTTCATAACACCATTATTCGCACCACATTCACTTCTTATATTTTCATTCGACACTATCATACACAGAGTATACACACATTCGTGAAAAAAACTAAAAATAAAGAATTAATTGTATCTAGACGAAGAAGCAAATTGTTGTAGTTGTAAACGTGGTGTTCGTAGAAGGGCGGAATGGAGAATGTTGTATTACATAAAGCGATCGCTTAACCCAACCAATGTATTAAGGTATTAAGTATCGGGTATTAAGATCGAATGTAATGGTATGAATCCATTTAAATTGTTTGTAATATATAGAACACCAAATAATGATGTTAACACCTTTCTTAACTCTCTTGAAAAAATTCTTAAAAGGTGCCGCAGTGAAACGTTAATTATAGGAGATATGAATATAGACATTTCAAAACAAAGCGACTCCCTAAAAAAATACGAATCTACGCTCAGTTCATACCATTTCAATATCTGTAACAAAAAATATACAACCCGTGACTCACCTAACAGTCGATCCTTAATAGACCATATTATTACTAATAATGTAGATATAGCTGGTCGAATATCAAATATCGACGAGGAATTAAGCGATCACAACTTACTTATCCTCGACGTTTTAAAAAATATTCAAAAACTTAAAAATAACAGAATCCTTTTACCAGCACTGAGTAAAAGAACAGACATAACTGGAATTAAAGCTGATCTAAGTTGTAATAAATTTACTCACGGAAGTGACATTAACAGAAACTATAATGATTTCCAGAACTACATAAAAAATATCATAGATAATAATACGCACGAATTCATACCAAGAAGAAAAGATAAAAATAAATTTGGTAATACACCGTGGTTCGATACTAAACTCAATGAATTAATCAAAATTAGACAATTCTGGGTACAAATATGGAAAAACAACCCCAACGCTACAAATCTCCAACTAAAAAATAAATCTCGTAACACCGTCACTAACTACAGAAGAAGCCTCAAAAAAAAATATCTATCAAATATTTTTGAAGAAAGCCTACATGACTCTAGAAAAACTTGGATTAACATTAACTCTGTTCTTAAAAATAATGTTAATAATAAACGTGAAAAAATTGAATCTATAATATCTAACGATATTGAAATTAATGATAAAACACAAATTGCACATACCTTCAATACATACTTTACCTCAGTTGGACATAATCTTGCCTCTAAAATTCCGTCGAAAATAACAGATACAAATTCTATATCTAACTCTAAAAATAATCAGCAATCACTCTACATGTCCCGCACTAACAAAAAAGAAATAAAATACATAATATCAAAAATAAAGACAAAAGCCGCACCTGGTGTTGATAAACTATCAGCTCGGATACTAAAGACATGCAGTGATGAAGTAACTAATGACCTCGTCATATTAATTAATAATACTTTACTCTCTGGAATTTTTCCAGACCAATTAAAAATAGCTAAAGTTACTCCAATTCACAAAGCAGACTCAAAAAAAAAATATACAAAACTACCGACCCATTTCTGTTCTCCCTGTCATCTCAAAAATATTCGAAAATGTTATGAAAATTAGACTAACAAAATACTTAGACAAAATAAACTTTCTTTCGACAACCCAATACGGATTCACGAAAAAATCCACGACAAAAAGTGCAACCTTCGATATAATAGCTTCACTACAACGACAAATAGACAATAAGGAATTCACATCTGCAATTTTTATTGACTTGCAAAAAGCTTTTGACACAGTTGACCATAAAATACTACTCGTAAAACTTGAATACATTGGAATAACCGACAAATACCTAAATCTCTTTAGAAGCTACTTAACCAATAGACAACAATTAGTCGACATAGACCAATACCAAAGCACAACTCAAACAATTACATGTGGTGTTCCACAAGGATCCGTTCTAGGTCCACTACTCTTCTTGATATATATAAATGACATAACCGATCTTAAGTTACATGGTACCATACAGCTTTATGCCGATGACACGGTTATCTTCTATCACAACAAAAGTTTACAACAACTGAAAACGGAAATGCAGAATGACCTGACTAAACTTACAGAGTGGCTTAGACTAAACAAACTAACAGTAAACGAAAAAAAAACTCATTTCTTAATTTTTAATAATAAGTCAAATTGTAATATTGAAATTAAAATGAATGGACATATTCTTCACAAGCAAAACTTTACTAAATACCTTGGTCTTATAATCGATGACAAATTATCCTGGAATCTACACATAGAAAAGATAATTTCAAAGATTTCACCCGTAATTGGAATTCTGTATAGATTCCAAGGAATATTAAATATAAATACATTATTGGCAATCTATTATGCATTTGTTCACTCTCACATATCGTATCTCTCGTGTATCTGGGGATTTGCTACAAAAGAATACATTAATCAATTACAGGTTTTACAAAATAGAGCAATCAGAAATTTACTTAAACTACCACTTGATACCCATACTAAAGATATATATAAAAGGACAAATATTTTACCAATAAATATACTTCCTTTATACGAAATAACCTGTACAATAAAACAAATCGTTGATAAATCCTACCATTATAATACAACCTTTAAACTTAATAATGATATTCATAACCACAACACAAGACAAGCAAAAAATATAAATATCCCTAAAGTTAACACCACTAAATACGGAATCAAATCCTTACAATATATAGCCTTCAATGCTTTAAATAACTTACCAGAACATTTAAAACTAGCTCCCAATATGAAAATAAAAAAATATTACTCTCAACTATATTCCAATAAACCCTCCTAAGTTTCGTTTCACTAACAATAATTTATGTAATTATTTTACTTCAGTGTCCTCATTTTCCTATTGTATATTATTATTATTATTGTTTATTTACCTTTATGATGTGTTTTTCTTTTTTTCCTTAAGTTCCAATGTGTTAGTTTTTTTCTTTTATTTTATACTATGTGTCTACTATGTTACTTAAGATATAATATGTTTGTTATTCTCTCATACTGCTTTTATTTACATTTATGATGTGTTTTTCCCTTAGGTGATAATGTGTTTGTCTCTCTTTTATATACCTTCATAATGTGCTCTTTCCCTTAAGCTATAATATGTTTGTATTATTTTTATAAATCCAATGTAACAATTTTTGGGATCTCAAAAATGAGTGTTCACAACACTCACGAGACTCCTTTACAAAATAAAGAGAAAAAAAAAAAAAAAAAAAAAAAATGACAGGTCATAAGTCCTGTAAACGCGTCGACCACCATATTCTGTTTCCAAATAATTGACATCTTCGTCTCTATTGAGATACAATTAATTCTCAATGATTAATACACCCGTAATGGGTAAAATCCAGCATTTGTCTACAAGTATTTGTATACATTCAAATAAACAAAAATGGTGACTAAAAATAAAGAAAATAAAGTGGTGTAAAAGCAAAGTATGCGAATGCTATAAATTATTTTTAATTATGCCATACCACAAATAAAGTGCTTCTAACGAATGTCTGATAAAATATACAATTTATCCATTCTTCACTGATCACAATTGGTTTTATGTCTGTCCGAGCGTTCATTTCCAAGTGCCAGGATTGTTTTTGTATATCGAACTTTTTGTAAGCAACGTATTTATAGTTTAACCACATGCGCAAAGCAATTGTAAGAAAATATGAGGCTTTTTCCATTAATCCACTAGGTAGTAGAAAAATAGGATAAACCGCTTCGAAATGAAGAAGCATACTTTCTGCTTAACCGTCGCGTTGCCATGTGGTCAATTGAGTTTCCACTGCCAATTTAAAGTTGATTTTCTTAAAACCTATGGACCCTAATATTATAAAAAAAATTGTATTCCTCCATTGAAGTGTTCTCAATATTTCGTAATAAAAAAAAAGCAAAAAATTACTTCCTTCATCCCAAAAAAAATTTTTTTTAAGACTGCCCTCACCTTCATTCGTGTTAAGGTAGAATTTGTTTTGCTAATATTTACAACTTTATCAAAAGTGACAAATACTTACTCGCTGTTTTGAACGTATTATAAATTATATGTTTGGCCTTTTCTCATAGGTACGTAATAATACCGACTGTGGACGGAAACGCAGCACGCAACTTAATAATATCAGAACTGTGAAAATATTAACACTTTACCAAAAGGGACAAATATTAATACGTACTCGTTGTCTTGAACGTACTATACATTTTGCCTAGGCGCGGCGGGGCGAGACAAGTTCATACTTGGTGTCAGTTTCTCATATGCTGTGACGCATTCCATATCAGAAATCGCATGGTTCCAGAAAAAAATGAATAATGATATGTTTTTCAAATAATCCATGTATGTTATAGATATCGATCTATTCCTAATGAAATTCCCTACAAGATGACATAAATTAAAATTTGATTCATCGAGTCATATGCTTGATATTTAGATAAAGTTAGCGGTAAACTGAATTGACCACATGGGAGCGAGCGTTTTGTTTTGAACACGGTACGTTAAGGGTTAATCCTTCGGGGAGAATGCGTGATGGTTAATTAGTTAGATTAATTTATAAGAATATTGAAAAATGAATGCATAATTAAACATATTTAACAATAAAAATAAGACTAACACCCAGGATTTAAATAAATATTATTAGAAATATGAAATCTCGAAAATAATCTGAAAATAGTTCATTATAAAGAAGGAATCGGGTTGTGTTTAAGCTATGGCGCTAGTTCCTTGGATCAGGGGTCAAGTGTTATGTCCCCTAGACCAGCATGCGGTGGAAAGATTTTGTAATTATTGTTTTAAGTAATTCGTGTATTAATATAAATAATTATTTATTGTTTCCTAAATAATGATGTAAAACTCCATATTTAATAATTATTATGAATGAACGTGTCTGTATACTAAAAGTTTTGACAAACAAACAAACCATCACGCCGTCTCCCCGCAGGGGTAGGCAGAGAGAGTGGACCGCCACACTACTCTATCCTGGCAAACCTCTCTAGCATCCTCCACATTCATACAACGAGTCATACACGCACGTCGATTCCTCCGACTTCTAACATGACCAACCTTTAAAGTTTGATTAATTTGGTCATGCCATGTTTTCCTCGGGCTGCCTCGACTTCGTACCCCATTTACATCATTAACGTATACTTTCTTAACCATTCTTTCTCCATCCATGCGTTCCATATGTCCGAACCAACGCAGCGATCCTTTCATAATTTTGTTAATAATACCTTCTTCTGCTCTACATTCCTTTCTTATATCAGCATTTGAGATTCTGTCGTATATCGTTCTACCACACAAACGTCTTAGAGACCTCATCTCTACCGCATTTATTCTACTCTCATCCTTCTTCTGCCAGTTCCATGCTTCGCTTCCATACATTAGGGTTGGGACCAGAACTCTATTGTGAACGGCCGTTTTCGCTTTCATTGATAAATTCTTGTTTCCAATAACTATTTTAATCTAAATTTTTGTCATAGTTTTATTTTAGTATAGACAAGAAAGACAAAATACGTGATTCCCATTATATGTAATAAAACTTCTAGAAAACGTTTTCATTCGTACTAATTATATAAATAATTGATATCAGAAATATATCGACTGAAGCAAAGATGGCAGTGCACAATGGAGTTCTAGTCCCGACCCTTATGTATGGAAGTGGAGCTTGGAGTTGGCAGAAGAAGGATGAAAGTAGAATAAATGCCGTAGAATTGAGGTCACTAAAAAGAATGTGCAGAAAAACACTGTATGATAGAATTTCAAATGATGAGTAAGAAAGGAAAGTAAGGCGGATGAATGTGTGATAAATAAAATCAAGAAAGGGTCACTAAGATGGTTTCGACGTATGGAACGAATGGATGAGGGAAGAATGGTTAAAAAAATATATATAAAGAGTGTGAATGGAAAAATAAGTCGAGGAAGGCCAAGGAAGACATGGCATGACCAAATTAATCAATTACTGTTAGAAGTAGGAACAAAAGACGAGCTTGCATGTCACGATAGAACAATGTGACGATCCATCCTCTCTGCCTACCCCTCCGCAGAAACGGCGTGATGGTTAGTTAGTTTGTTAGTTAGTTAAAATGAAAAAAAAATTCGCAAAATGAATGGAGTTGTCATCGCAAACAAAAGTCTATCCATCAAAGCTAAAAGTGTTATTGTACCGACCTTTATGCATGGAAGCGAAGCATGGAACTGTCAAAAGAAGGATGAAAGTAGAATAAATTCAGTAGAAATGAGATCTATAAGACGAATGTGTGGAAAAACTGTATATAATGGAGTGTCGAATGAAAGTAAAAGGAGTGAATGCGGTGCGAATAAAAGTGTTGAAAATTATGAAAGGATCATTAAGATGGTGTGAAAATGTGGAAATAATGAATGAAGAATTAATAAATATAAATACATATATGTAGAGCGAAAGAAGGTACTCGTATTAGAAAAAAATTATGAAAGAATCGTTGGTTCGGACATATGGAGCGCATGGGTGAAGAAAGAATGGTTAAAAAAATCTACGTTAACGATGTAAATGGAGTACGGAGTCGAGGTAGACCAAATTAATCATATTTTAAAGATTGGTCATGTTAGAAGCCGGAAGAATCGTATTACTCGCTGTATGAATGTGGAGGAAGCTAGAGAGGTATGTCAGGATAGAGTAGTGTGGTGGTCCATTCTCTCTGCCTACCCCTGTGGGGAAATGGCGTGATGGTTTGTTGTTGTTGTTGTCAAAAATGTAAAAGGAATTGGAAATAGAGGAAGACCTAGGAAAACGTGGAACGATAAAATAAATTAAATATTGAATGTCGGCCACGTGAGTAGTCGGAAAAATCACATGACACGAAGTCTGAACTATGATGATTGGAATAATTAATATAAAAGACAATTCTTGAATTGATAGCCCGCAATGGGTGAAATCCAGTTGTTCGTCTACAAGTATTTGGATACATTCAAAATGTTGTAAAAAAACAAAAACTGGTCAAATAAATTATAGCATATAGATTGGAGTGACATCTCCAGGCGGTTTCTAGCAATGCGCTAAATGGCGGTAGCCTTTCACATTGCGTTAGAAAGATCTTCTGCTTAATGCTTAAAATACAATCTTAATTTTTTTATTTCATTTTTAATTTTATTTACGATACGTGGAACATAAAATAAATAGACAATATATGCACCATCTAAAAAGAACATTTTGTGTTCAATTATTTTTCTTTTGTTATTTTATTTTATTTTATATTGTTTGTTTTAGATTTATTTTGTGGGTGTTGGACGATCGAAGTGTGCGCGGGAGATGCCTATTGGTGGCGATGAGGTTCGCAACCCATCACACCGCGTCTCCCGCGGGGTAAAAAGAGAAGGATGAAGTGCCACATCAGTAAAAGTGTGACAGTTTATTCTTTCTGCCTACCCTTTCGGGGAGACGGCGTGATGGTTAGTTAGTTAGTTAGTTACAATCTTCATAGATGGCGTTAGTGTGTAGATTGAATAAACTACCATGCAAATGGTGGTTTTGCAGATTAACATATATACAACTTCCAAAAATTTGTCAGACATGGTGGTCATAAGAAAAATGTGGAATGGGGAATGTTGTATTACATAAAGCGTGCGCTTAACCCAACCAATGACAGGTCATAAGTCCTGTAAACACCTCGATCAACCATGTTCTGTTTCCAATTTGCATCTTCGTCTCTATTGAGATACAATTGATTCTTGAATAATTTATAATTGGTAAATTTTAATAAACACATGTTGCGGACGTTCTGACTACTAGACCACGAACGTAAATAAATAATAATATTTTTCTCCCAGCAATATGAATCATTCACAATTTTCCCATTAAAATTCACTTCGTGTGAGTTAATCCTTATCTAAACATTTATAAACAAATGAACGCCGATGAAAACAAAAGGAAATCTTAAGACGTTGAACTCAGAGCGTTCTAATTTTAAATTTTGTGTAAATATTTTAATTTGTTTTTGATATGTTTATTAAACTATGTAAATATTATTTTATGTAAACGTAAAATATGCAAAGTAAACTAACTAACTAACCATCACGCCGTCTCCCCGAAGGGGTAGGCAGAAATTATGGACTGCCACACTTTTCTTTCCTGCCATATTTCTCTCGCTTCCTCAACATTCATACGTCGTGTCATGCACACGCGTCGATTTCTCTGACTCCTCACATGGCCGACATTCAGTATTTGATTTATTTGATCGTGCCACGTTTTCCTCGGTCTTCCTCTATTTCTGGTTCCATTTACATCATTAACATATAATTATTTTGACTATTCTTTCTTCATTCATTCTTTCCATATGTCCAAACCATCTTAATGATGCTTTCATTATTTTGTTCATGACACCATCATTCGCACCGCATTCACTTCTTATATTTTCATTCGACACTCTATCATACACAGAGTATCCACACATTCGTCTAAGAGATCTCATTTTTACTGCATTTATTCTACTTTCATCCTTCTTTTGCCAGTTCCATGCTTCGCTTACGTACATAAGAGAAGAAGAACACCATTGTGCACTGCCATTCTAGTTTTTTTGGATAGGTTTTTGTTTGCGATGACAACTTTGAGTGCACCATTCACTTTGTTGCCTGCCCCAACCCTTCTTTCAATATCCCTCTCCACTCGCCCATCTCTTGTAAACATACTACCTAAATACACGAACTCAACTACTTGCTCCAAACTACTCAACTACTCAACTACTTGCTTGCTACTTGCTACCTAAAATATGTAAAGTAAATATTATTCAATATAATAAATATTATACGTACTACAGAGAGCCAGAGCCTATAGAGAGCTATTGTCGAGTGTGAAAGTTAGAAAGGTCTCATATTTGGGTCATGTACTAAGGGGAGAAAAATACTACCTCCTTCGACACCATGTATGAATGTAGAGGAAGCGAGAGAAATATGTCAGGACATAACAGTGTGGCGGCGCTTTCTTTCTGCCTTCTTCTTATTTCTGTCCTGTCACACCTCCGTGGTGCATAGGGTCTCAAGGAATCTTCTCTACCCGACTCTATCGCATGCCTGATGTCTAACATCATCCCAAGTGAGGCCTGCTGCTTTAACGTCGTCCTGCAGGGCTCTTTTCCAGGTGGCTCTAGGTCTGCCTCGCTTCCTCTTTCCTCCCAAAGGGGACCGGTCTATTGCGCTTTGAGTGATGCAGGCTGGGTTCCGTCTCAGAGTGTGACCGATCCACTGCCATTTGCCGTCAGCGATTTGTTCTCTAATTGGCTCTTTGCCTACCATGGTCCAGAGAACGGTATTTTACACAGTTTGGGACCAATAGATCTTGAATATTATTATTATGTATTATTATTATTTTGTTGAATCGCTCTTTACATCAATGACAGCATGAGCCAAATCAATGTAGAGGGTATTATAGCTATCATGGTGATTCTCGGGACAGGTAGTGATAGGTAGCTAATCTATCGCCATTTTATTGTCACGTAAATGGTACACCAGACCAAAGACAGTGTGACAATCACGCTTCCCTCGCCGGGAATCGAACCAGAAAAATTCGGGGTGGCAGTCAATGCCCTTACCACTCGGCTACATATTGAGTGAAAGCACCTATTTATTAACACCTGGAGTTTTCCGATAACGTCCGCGGTAGATTTCCAAGTCTTACATCCGTACAGCAGTATGCTTTTAACTGTACTGCTGAATATTTGGAGTTTGAGCTTTCTCGAAATGATACTGGAACGCCATACCGGGCGAAGCATGGCGAAAGCTCCCCTTACCTTGTTGAGTCTGCTGGCTACATCTTCCTCCGTACCTCCCGAGCCTGCTATCATACTACCGAGGTAGCAAAAGCTGGTCGTGGTCACAAGGAGGACACCGTAGGACACCGTTTTCTTTCTACCTACCCGGCCTTAAACCTACGGAAATGGTGTGGTGGTTAGTTAGTTATGTAAATTGGTTCTATACATCTCTCTAAGCCGTGGTAAATGCTGCTGAGTCATTACTTATTTCTATTCGTATCTGACTGCGATCTAAATGCCTTTATTTTTAATAGATCAAGGACACGTCATGATCTACGCTTATATTTTAAGAGAACGTTTCTACCTGTTAGCGGAACATAATATTTAATTTAGTTTTATTGGTAGCGGAAAATCAAGAAAACATAAATGTGTAGTCATCGGTCTGGGCGTGTGATTATTTTATGACTTAAGATGACTCTGATATAGGATGTTCCAGAAAACATTCTAAAAAATAATCTATGTTCAACTCATGAAATACCTGTACGTCTTTTTAATCTTACTTACATAACCTACTTGCACTTATCTTTTAAACCTACTCTTACACTTTCCTTTTAAACCTACTCTTACACTTTCCTTTTAAGTAAATCTAATGATTTTTATGAAATCTCTTGATGGAAGTTCATTTTAAATAACAATGATATAAAACGATGTTTTTTACTTTCACTTTTGTCTTTATTTCGACAGCGACCGGTTTCGCTAGGCTCGCTGGGATCGACAGACTGGTGACACTGTTGTAAATTTACTTCTTTATATACATACAGATCAGGGGTGGTAAACATGATTCTTAACAACAATTATAATGTAAAATTTACTTTAAATATCGCAATTAAAGTTGTTTAAGAGCATTTTGTTTTCAATGCAATGGAATTTAAATTGATTACAGTTGATATATTTATTTTTAATTTTAGATAAACTTTACGCGTTAACACTGTGGAATGCCACAATGACGAATTTTTATGAATTAAAACATTGTTTTTTCCACTTTTAAGTTTATTTTTCTCGACATGTTTCGAAGGCTTACACCTTCATCATCGGGAGAACGATATAAACTGTTTATATGAAGGTGCCTGCCTTCGAAACATGTCGAGAAAAATAAACTCAATAGTGGAAAAAACAGTGTTTTAATTCATAAAAATTCGTCAATTTGACATATTTATATATAATAATTAAATAAAACGATGTTTTTTTTTAACTACTTCCACTTTTGCCTTTATTTCGACAGCGACCGGTTTCGCCAGGCTCGCTGGCATCGACAGACTGGTCATGTCCAGTCTTGACAAGTCTGTCGATGCCAGCGAGCCTGGCGAAACCGGTCGCTGTCGAAATAAAGGCAAAAGTGGAAGTAGTTAAAAACATCGTTTTATTTAATTATTGTTTAAAACGAACTTCCATCAAGAGATTTCAGGAAAATCATTTGAATATTTATATATATTTTTTTGAGAAATTGATTTGATCAACGTTTGACGTGGACCCCTTGCAAGTCAAAATCGACCCCTGGGGGTCTATATAGACCACTTTGGGAATCAATTATCTAAATAAAACATGCATTATACAATGTTGGTAGCCCTGTTGTTTACGATGCGCCAGTAGACCAATGGGGGCGTGGCATTTTCTAAATTTGAGTTTCGAATTTCGAATGCGGCGCCATTAGGCAGATGAATCATTTGGCGGGAAAGACGGTGTCGCAATGGCGGCTCTCACTTTGTACACAATTTATATCGGGAAATTTCAAAGGGGATATCTAAAATTTTTTCACGTTTCCCTGCTCCGTTCTGGTATTTATGACCGCGGCAAATTATTTCAAACCACTGAAACGACCAATTCTATATTTCTTAATCTCTCGTAACGAGTTATGCCGGTTCTAAATTATCTTAAACGTTTCTTGCTACTTTAAATTTGTAGAATTTTTATTTATTTAAATGTTTCGAAAGCATGATAAATTATGAAACTTCTTTATTTATCGCGTGCATTGTTTGAAAATTTCATGAAACTACAATTAACTCTTTTTACATTTAAATAAGTTGGCCATCAAAATAACATTTAAAAAATAACAAAATACATATATACTACGGCATCAGAGATAACAATCAAAACTTTGACATTGCATCCCCGAAATATGTCGACCTCCGAGGCGACCCGATTAAGCAATAAGATTGCCCTACCCACAGGCATAACCATTGGCAGGTTGGTTCTGCAGAGCAAATGACAGTTTGTAATATAAGTGTAAATGAAGAGAACTTGGAACAGGTGAGCGAATTTGTGTATTTAGGTAGCATGTTCACAGCGGATGGCCGAACGGACAGTGATATTGAAAGAAGGGTTGGTGCGGGTAACAAAGTGAATGGAGCTTTAAAAGTAGTTATTGGAAACAAGAATTTATCAATGAAAGCGAAAATGGCCGTTCACAATGGAGTCCTGGTTCCAACCCTTATGTATGGAAGCGAAGCATGGAACTGGCAGAAGAAAGATGAGAGCAGAATAAATGCGGTAGAGATGAGGTCCCTAAGACGTATGTGTGGTAGAACGATGTACGACAGAATCTCAAATGCTGATATTAGGAAGGAGTGTAGAGCGAAAGAAGGTATTATGAACAAAATTATGAAAGGTTCGCTTCGTTGGTTCGGACATATGGAGCGCATGGGTGAAGAAAGAATGGTTAAAAAGTATACGTTAACAATGTAAATGGAGTAAGGAGTCGAGGTAGACCGAGGAAAACATGGCATGACCAAATTAATCAAATATTAAAAGTTGGTCATGTCAGAAGCCGGAAGAATCGACGTGCGTGTATGACTCGATGTATGAATGTGGAGGAAGCTAGAGAGGTGTGCCAGGATAGAGTAGTGTGGCGGTCCATTCTCTCTGCCTACCCCTGCGGGGAAACGGCGTGATGGTTTTGTTGTTGTTGTTGTTGTTGGTTCTGCAACGCGGCAAATAAAACAATCTGTGCTGTCTTTGACGAAGGTAATTATCAGGGACAAATAGACCTACATCACTCAGGACATCCTAGTTCTGTATACGGCCGCCAATCAGCTGAAAGAAGTGAACTCCCAAGTGGATATTCCTCCTTCTCTCCAATGATTGGTAGCTTAGCATACCTAGCAAGAATTCAGTCGGAAAGAGCCACGGGTAATAACCGCGCTCCCTGAGGTAAAGAAAGCGCAGAAATTTTTTCTGCACTCGCTCCACCATCAGAGAATATCGGATCCCAGGCGGTGACCAAATAAGGGAACTATATTCCAGCCGATGACATTATAACAGTGTAAATTTTAACAGTTAACAACGTGCGTTCGAATCTCTTTGCCTAACCGAAAATAGAAATGAGGATATAATTTACATTAAATGTCAGGATAGAACGGTGTATGGATTTAGTTTTTAAATAGCACATTTATCAGATTTACAAAATCGACAGTTGCCCCAAATTCCTTGGCTTGAATATACACACTGTATAATATAAAGAACTTGACTGGAAAACTGACCACAATATAAAACAGCTTTATTACCAATAAAGCAGTGTTATTATTAGTAACACAGTGTTATTAATCTTCATTAGCTCGTGTTTACAAATGCCGGCGAAGTTTACAAACAAAATCTCCCCCAAAAAAGCTTTCCACATTCCAGAAGAAATTATTCACCTTAACACATTGCGGGCGGGAATCGGTAAAACTAGTTTTTTTGTTTTGTTGCGAGAAACGGAATTTGTGTTATAAAATAGGATTATTCTGACTCATAAATTAAAAAAAAACTACTGGTTATTAAAATATTCATTAATTAAATTAGTTTATTATTTTCTTCCTAACATGACTCACATAAAGGATTTCTGTTTAATATTGTAACAGGATTCTACGTACGTTTGTTTTATTTATTTGAATATCCAAGTTCTATTTATTATAAATAAAATAACTAACCAAATAACTAACCATCACTCCGTCTCTCCGAAGGCGTAGGCAGAAAAAATGGACTGCCACACATTTCTTTCACACACGCGTCGATTTCTCTGATTCCTCACGTGGCCAACATTCAATATTTGATTTATTTTATCGTGCCACGTTTTCCTCGGTCTTTCTCTATTTCTAGTTCCATTTACATCGTTTACATATAATTTTTTTACCATTATTTCTTCATTTATTCTTTCCATGTGTCCAAACCATCTTAATGATCCTTTCATTATTTTTGTTCATAACACCATCATTCAAATTTAATTGTATCTCAATAGAGACGAAGACGCAAACTGGAAACTGAATATGGATGATCAAGGTGTTAACAGGACTTATGATCTGTCATTGGTTGGGTTAAGCGCACGCTTTATGTAATTACAACATTCCCCATTCCACCTTTGTTATTATGATCATGCATGACAAATTTTTGGAAGATGTATATATACTTCAAATCCATATCTATCTTCACGTGTCAGTTTTAATTGTCCATCTATGTAGATTTGGTTGCACTTGTGAATCTTTTCAAGATTAACTTATACAACCGACCCACTAACGCCATCTATGGAGAATGATTTTCGGCGTTTAGCAAACTACCTTATTAACACAATGCGAAGGCTGTCGCCTAACATATTGTTAGAAGCCGCTAGGAGTATTATTCCATTCTATATGCCAAAGAATTTGAGAAAGAATCTATATGCCAAAGTCATCGTCTCTATTGAGATACAATTAAAATTTGAATTAACCACCCTTTGGTGTAAATCCAGGATTTGTATACAGGTATAAGTATACATTCACAAATATTTGTTCTCATTTTCTTGTATAATATAATAATGTATTTACAAACACAAGAAGAAAACAAGCTGTAAATAGACAATAATAATAAATTTGTTAACACCGAAACACGAATTATAAATAAATGTTCGTAAAGAAATGACATTGTCTTTCTTTTCATTACATTTCTGCACATAACGTAAATGACAGATAACATTCTGCCAATATAAATGAAGTTCGTGACAGATCGAATAGTAACATACTTCAGAGTGATAAAGCCCGGCATCAAATCTATACAAAAAATTGTAGATATCTTCTGGTATATATGCACCAAGCTATATGATTACAAGTCAAAAATACGTAAGTGCGACAAAGATCCCTTTATATTTTGCATGCCCAATATGAAGTTCGTCGAAAACATGAAACAAAACACGTGGACGTAGGCGATTTTGCGGGCATCATACCTACGTAAGAGTGAAATAAAATACGGCGCGTAAGAGTGGAACAAAACATACACTTAGGTCATTTCTGCGCATGTCAGCGGAGTCGTTTGCAAAGCGACTAATTAAATCGTTTTAACCCGCGCGAAAATTCAAAATATTATTTTAATCGTAGACGTCTCAAACGCGTTAAAAAAACATCGTTTTATTATAGATTTTTTAAGGCAAGCCCGGCTTTTCGGCTTGTATGGAAGTACCGCCACTGTCTACAAGTAGAAGAACTATGTTACTGTGTAAATCACGTGTTTCTCAAACTTTTTTCTAGACGGAACCCATTTAAAATACAAAAATATAAAACTGTCATTTTTATTTAATTATTTTAAAGAAGATAGTAACGATAAGGATTTAAATCATTAGTATTAGAATTTAGTTAAAAATTTAATAAAAAAAAAATATTGTTAGAAGATCACCGGTCAATGTGACATTTTGAGATTGGATCATTGGTGGCAACGTCAGTCTCAAGGCTGGTGAGATGGCATTGGAAGAATGCTAGAAAAGAATCCAAGAGGCAGACCAAGAATAAGATAGGCAAACTACGTGCCAGAAGAAATTTGAAAGCCTTGGAGAATAAGATGGAAGACCAGGGACAGGACCCAGTGGAGAACTGCTTTGGAGGAAGCCAAATCCTACACAGGGATGAGGCGCCGAGAAGAAGAAGATGTATTAACTAACTATCACGCCGTCTTACCAAAGTGATAAGCAGAAAAACTGGACCGCCACACTGTTCTTTCCTGACAAACTTTACTCTCGTCTTAAATACACGTACGTCGATTTCTTCGACTCCTAACGTGGCCAACAATTAATTTGATTGATTTGATCATTGCACGTTTTTCTTGGTCTTCTTCTATTTCTTGATCCGCTTATATTGTAAGCATTATTTATCTTAATCATTCTATCTTCATTTTTGTCATTCTTTCTTAATTTTTTCCGTGTATTCAAACCAGACTGGTCTGTTGATGCTAGCGAGTCTGGCGAAACCGGACGATATGAAAATAAAGACAAAAGTGGAAATAGTTTTAAAAAAAAAACATCGTTTCGTTTCATTATTATTTAAAATGAACTTCCATCAAGAGATTTCAGTAAAATCATTTGATCATCTTAATGACCCTTTCATTATTTTGTTCATAACACATTTTGTTCATAACACATTCATAACACAGTTCACAAACATTCACAATGCATTGTTTACTTATTGTTTTTAATGTATATGTAGGATTTATATATAAATTAAAACACAGTTCTTTCATTCATTTTTTCAAGGGTCGGTACAATAACACCATTGTCCACTACCATGTTAGCTTTTTTCCTCAACAGAAACATTTAAAAATCATGTTATGTTAATCAATATAAAAAAAAAATTATAATATATATTTATGTATACATATTTCTGGAACAATTAATTAATTAATTAAAACAAATGAAAACGTCTGTTTTCTAGAAGTTTCATAATATTTATGGGATGACATATTTCGCATTTGCTGAGACATTACCAAATGACAATTTAAACGTTTTCTATACACAGCGCTTACTAAGACCGACAACTTAAAAACATCGCAAATTCTCGTGACATTTGAACTTCGAACGTAAACAAAAAAATTATATATTTGATTCCGAATTTAAAAATACTCATCTCTCTTCAAAATATCACCCACGACGTATATTTATATTCTGGCAGAGATAAGTTCAAAATTATCTTAACACATTGTGTGAGGGAGTGTCGTTAAACTAAGAAAAAAAATTCAAAATTTTATATTATCAGTATCAGAAATACTGATACAATGTTGCCTATTGAAAAAAAAGACATTAATTCCAGGAATACCAAATATAATATCTTGAACTTCTATATATTTACTACATATTTTATTTAAAAGAAACAAAAAATAGAAGAAATCATGACAGTCCGCAAAATTAGTGTATCGGACGTATGCGAATAGTTTATAATTTTATTATTTTTTTATTATTTAATTAATGTTAGTTATTATATATTAATTTAAGTTTAATTTGTTTCTGTTTTGTTAAAATAAATAAGGCGGTCGGTAAGGAGTGGAAGCGCGTAGTAACGAAGTTGTGCAATGGCTAATTCTCGGAATTCATTGGCCGTTGGTCGCGCGATTTTAACAGCCAATCATAAACGCCGTGGTAACAGCAGCTGCAAAGAGAATACTGAAATTCTCAGAACAAAAAAAAACGTTGGTAACCGCTATCGCTAGTTATCGCGGAGGCTATATAAGCCGGTCTTGTTTGGACTCCCGCTCACTTTCTTCAATTTCACACACGCGTACACACGCTGCGCATCAGGAGGCTTGGCGCTCCTACCTACGCGAAAACCTGTCCTTGTAAGGGATTTGAGCTACTGCACACTTCTCTTCGCTTCTACTCCTGCACCGATTGCCGCAATATAATAAAACTTTGTTTTATTACACAATCATCATCACGCCGTATTCTCCGTTTTACCATCCACACCACATCGGAGACGAGCAGCAGTCAACGGCCTAAATAAAAATTAATAATACGGGGGCAGCAATCTGTCCCGTACAATTAGCGTGAATGGTGAAAATATGGAGCAAGTAAATGAGTTCGTGTATTTGGGTAGTATATTAACCAAAGATGGGCGAATAGAGAGAGATATTGAAAGAAGGATTGGGGCCAGTGGCGGTACTTCCATACAAGCCGAAAAGCCGGGCTTGTCTTAAAAAATCTATAATAAAACGATGTTTTTTTAACGCGTTTGAGACGTCTACGATTAAAATAATATTTTGAATTTTCGCGCGGGTTAAAACGATTTAATTAGTCGCTTTGCAAATGACTCCGCTGACATGCGCAGAAATGACCCAAGTGTATGTTTTGTTCCACTCATACGCGCCGTATTTTATTTCACTCTTACGTAGGTATGATGCCCGCGAAATCGCCTACGTCCACATGTTTTGTTTCATGTTTTCGACGGGCTTCATATTGGGCATGCAAAATATAAAGGGGTCTTTGTCGCACTTACGTATTTTTGACTTGTAATCATATAGCTTGGTGCATACATACTAGAAGATATCTACATTTTTTTGTATAGATTTGATGCCGGGCTTTATCACTGAAGTATGTTACTATTCGATCTGTCACGAACTTCATTTATATTGGCAGAATGTTATCTGTCATTTACGTTATGTGCAGAAATGTAATGAAAAGAAAGACTATGTCATTTCTTTACGAACATTTATTTATAGTTCGTGTTTCGGTGTTAACAAATTTATTATTAGTGTCTATTTACAGCTTGTTTATTATTAATTATATTTCTTCTTGTGTTTGTAAATATATTTTTATATTATAC